>CM031237.1:43334637-43934637 GCA_018340775.1 Taxus wallichiana var. yunnanensis
CAACTGGATCAATGTTTCGGGAAAGGAGGCGGATGGAGCGAAGATAATATTTAATGTGTGCCCTCTAAGAACACATCCAATAAGTCCTTTTAAAACTACATGTGAACCTTGTTAGTGAAAAATCACAACACCCCCAAATGAGTTGTCAAATATGCTTTTCTAAGGTAGATTCATTTGGTGTGATTCACATAACATTGAATTTTCCCCAAAGTGTGGAAATTTGTAGATAGGAAAATTCTCCAGATTAAAGCTTGGTTCATATTCCTCTGTTTAGGTGCATAGGTGGAAACTTACAGAGGACCTATTCCTAAACCTAATCTAAGTTTTACCAAGGAGACAGGGATAAAAAGAATACAGGAAATCAAAACTAAGCTACATGATGATGCACTGAAGGAATGATGAACATTAGTTTTACTGATAGACACAAACCAACAAAATGCATACAATAACCAAGCACAGATAATCATATTTGTAATGAAATACCAGATGAGAGTAATGGAGACAAGAAAGGATCTAAAACCAATCAAAAACATGTTTTATTGCTCTGATTGATACAATGCATTATAAATGGCCAGACAACAGAAAACATATTGCAATTTAAATAGAATGTCTGAGCTCCATGAAACCTTTTGCTAGAAGGACATGGGAGCCTATAAAAATAAAAGAATGTCCAACCCCTTACAATGAGTTTCGACACTGGATTTTATAGATTCAACACAGAAGGGAGAAAGAGAGAGAAGTGGGAAAACAGGTCGAAGCTCAACCACTGCTATTAATGCCTCCTACAAAATCTACCCCCAAATTTGTCTTGACTACATCGATTTCTTATTCGGCGCTTGAAGGAGGAGGAAACGGTGGATCAAATCAAATCTGATCTGGTTGTTGGGGTAAAAATAGATCCTGCATTAATGACCCTGAAGATGTTTCTCCATTTTTCTCCCACCTAACCTCCTTGATCTTAAAGTTTCAGATCTTCATGGCATAGACAAGGCCGAGATCTTTTCAACGGTGTCAGATTTGTAATATTTCAAGCCCTGAGTCGAAAGATATGCCCCTTGAAGTTTGTATCGGGTCCGTACAAAAGGGGGAAAACCAGTTTGAAAAAATGGGTCCCCCTTTTTAATATGGGACACGTGGAGGGTTAGCACTTGTTTGAGGGCAACCTCTATATTTTTCTCTTAGAATGGCGCAAGGCTGACACGTGGCTTCCTCCACCAGCCTACTCAATTTCTATGTTTTTGGCTAATTCCTTTGCTCGGCGGGGTCATATTTCTTGACCAGGGACACACGGTGGTTTGGCACTCGTCTAGAAACCCTCTCTTTATTTGACCCTTGAGTTAGCACCATTTGGACACTTGACACTTTCGTCACCTACCACCATGCATTGACTATTCAACCCGACTCTTTCCCCTTTTTGAGACTAGATGCGTGGAGGCTCCGTGCTTGCTTGAAAGCCCGATCAAGATTTTCCTTTGAAGGAGCATCGAGTTGACACTTGGAAGCCTCCACAAGTCTTTGGACTTTTCAACAACCTCTCCCTTACCTTTTTGGGCCTTGGGCTACGTGGCAAACTAGCACTTGTTTGAGCCTCCACTTTTAAATCTACCCTTAGAGATGTGCTGCTTGGACATGTGGCAGTCTTCGCCAATACTTATATACTTAACCTTTTTTTAGGCCCACCCTATCCGCCTTTTGACCCCTATTGACCATTTTCTACGTGGAGGGTTGGCGCAAGTTTGAGTCTCCCTTTCTTTATTCAAATTTGGAGAAGCATCGTGCTGACACGTGACTCTCTCCGCTACCTTCTCCATACTTAGCCTATTTTGGGACTCGTTCTGAACCGTTTTGAGCCCGAAGACTTCAGATCTTTGTCATTTCTTCTTTTTCTTGCTCCTGGCTTCTCTATGACACTTCCCTCTTTCTCTAACCTTGCTATTCTATTTCTGAGCCCACCTATAACCCGTTAAATAGATTTAAGACACGGATCCACTCGGCAGAGAAGTCTCCTCTCTTTCTTATTTCATGGGGTCATTTGGTCTTTCATGAGCCTCGCCACTCCGTTGTTGAGTCCTTCTGTGACTTGTTTGCAAGATTAAACATGTTTTTCTGGTTCTTTCTGTGCGGGGTCATGGCTGATCCAATAATTTTCTGAGGGTGAAATATGGTTAACAAACCTATCACAAAAGAATTACAAGAAGAAGAAACCACAAGGTTGGAATAATCATAGTGGGAAAAGGGCCCTCCTATAGTTCATATTGTAGAAGAAGAGGATCTTGTGAATTCGAGGATGAACAAGAAGAATAGAAGCACGAAGAGAAAGAGTAGGAACATGACCATAAGCATGGGTAGTAGCATGAACATCAGGAGCAAGAGTAAGAGGAGAAGGAGGAGGGGTAATAGGAAATTGACTAAGGTACAGGAGAGGAAACTGGTCTCACACACTTTAACACTGCATAAAATACACCATGAGAGCACGCGGTGGGGCCAAGACCTAAAAATTCATCAAAAAGGCGTAGACGACACCCACCTCCTCAGTCGTGTATGGGGTATATAAATTACAAATTTGAAGTCATCAGGGAAATATTTGAAATCACTATGGAGGCCAATAAATTGTATTGCTAGGAAATGCTGGACAAGTTTGAATCCCATGTCAAGATGTGCAAGATGTTGTCATTTTCAATGGAGACACACATGCAAGAACCAAAGTTTGAGCTGAACAAAGGTACCATGGATGAGCTACTGATGGACGAAGGAATCATCAATACCCTTTCAATTTTTGTATCTACATAGATTTTGGATGTAAAGAAAAGCATTTCCTTAATAAATATGGCCAACGAGGTCACTTTGAAACATAAATAAAGGATCCGCACTACATGCAGCACATGAAAGTTTTGAGGATGTAAGATGCAAAAATAAAAAGTTAGCCTCTAAATTGAATAAGGTAAAAATAGGGTGGTTGATGTAAATGTTAGGGAATGTGAACTCATGAATACCATCGTCCATTCATGTCTTGAGGTAATTGCGGTGGCCAAGCTTGATGGAGACGTCACGATCTTGACAACTTTTTAGACTTGGTCAATCTTATACTAATAAGGGGTAACAAAGCGTATGAATAGACAGTAGAGGACTAGTGATGGAAAATCAAGGAAAGAGTGATCAAAGAATCAAATAATGCAAAGAGTTCGAGTGTGGAAATAAAGGAGGCTATGCAAAAGGAAAAAATATCTTCAACAAGTTCAAGGATAACTTAATTATAAATGTGTTCCATGCGAGAAGAGGAAACAAAAATAATTCTGCTCCAGGTTTCATTGTATACATGAGAAAAGGTGGTACGTGCTAAAGTTCTGCAAGAGGAAAAGGACATGAAGAATATTGTCAAGAATAAGCATGAGAAGATGGAGGAAAGGCTAGAGAGCTTTAGGATATGGTGATGAGTAGGGGAGATGTCCTGGAAGAAATACTTAATGAAACATTTTTTGAAGGAATCATAGGAGAAGGCCAAAGGACTAGTCCTAGATAACATACCCAACATTTTGGAATCATTACTAGGAAGGTCGGATGAGGTTCTTAAGGAATGGAGAGGGATTGAAGCCACCATCAACATAGAATTCCCGAAACTTCGTAAATACCATGCTATTCTAATTTTTGGTTATGCGGGAGCATACATTATTCATACTGATTATTTATTCATACATTCTTCATTAAAAATTCTTTTGGGTACTACCCACATTATTTTAGATGGAATTCTTTATTCTTTATTCATTCATTCAAGTATTGATGAGGATGGACACTATCCCTAGTTTAGGGTAATTTTGGGTGAGAAATTGGTGAGTCTAAGACATGTGTGAAAGTCGGAAGATGCATGCAAGGGTGAATGCGAAGTAAGAACAAAGTATTCACAAGGAATAATACAATTGTGCGAAGGTATGTGTGGAAGAAGTGAAGAGTAAATGTGAAAGGTTGCGCACATGAACAACCAAGTCCATAGTTAGCTGGATTTTGGAAGGAAGGATGAAATGGGACACATGCGAGAAGATGGTGTTTCGTTGAGGCAAGCCAAAAATAGACTAAAGAGTGGATAAAGCACTGTGAGAAAAGGATAAATCACATGCATGACTTGGGATAAATATAGATTATGCATGAACAAAGATATGTAATTATAGCATGGTGTGGGAAATAAGAAAACTATTTATAACACGGAACAAAACTGGGAGTACTTGTTAGGAGTAACTCGCTCTTGTAGAACCACAAGTAGAATACTAGAGTGCGAGATGGGAGCGCATGCAAACCATGTAAAGAGTAGTATTTTAGTAGATTAAATCATGTAAGTGGTGAAGGACAAGTTCCCACGCTATAAATATTTTTAATGTCCATGTAAAGCGGTGTGTGGGTTTTTTGATAGTATATGTGTGTTGTTATTGAGTGTTTGTTATAATTTAAGTCTTATACAAGTGTATGTGCTTGTCATGTTTTGTAATGGATAATCTAATATGGATTGATAAAGTACAAGATAATGAACGTGATGTTATTGGTATCCAAATATTGATGTTGGTTGTATATGTTGATAAATGAATACAAGCTCATTTGATGATCAATTGTCTTGTGCATATTGAAATAGGTCATATTCTTAATATGGCATATATTTGCATGTTATGATAACCATGTTTGCACGAACAATATCTTGATTTCTACCCTAGAAGGAACTCGAAGGATTTGCACACACTTTGAGTCGGCGCTTAGACCTATTTCCAAGTCAAATGTCAAGCACTCCGACTATGTTGTGTTGATTTACTAGTAGGGAAAATTTAAGTGACAAATTTTTGTAAACTCGCAAATATTAGGGGTTTTGAAAATTAGAAATGGTGAATTTTCAATAGTTGGTTGCCACCTAGTTCACCTAAAATTTCAGCCAACAGGTCATTTATATGGGTTAATTCGCCTACTATTTACACTTAAAAATGAACTTATGCATGTATTTTGCCAACGTTTCAAATCAAATTGCACTCATATTCTCCGAGGTATAATACATATGGCCCGATGGGGGTACAAGGAGGGTTATCCCCTTGCGATGTCTGGGGACTATGTGTCTCGGTGGGGATTCAGGGAAGCAGCCACGAAAGCCACATTATATATTCATTGTATTTATTCCTTTTTTGGCACATAGATGACTTTCCAAGCCTGATGTCCTTCACCTCTAATAGCCATGAAAGAGACATGCATCTACGTATGGGAGAGACAAATGTAGAAGGCGATCATCCAACCCAACTTCATCTAAGCATGATAGATAACTATCCAAAGTGTCAAAGAGATAGTCACGATGGTAGTCATGTCTCTATATTTGGGATAGACATTCATCTAACACAGACCGTCTAATGCTAGATAGGTAGCCCGTCAACTCAATTCATCTAATAGACAAGAGATGACCGTCCAACCAAGTCTCAAGCTAATAGAGAAGAGACGATTGTCTAACATATGGGCGAGATGTCTAACTCAACCCGCCTAATGATAGAGAGAAAATCGTCTAACATCTTTCCAACTTTGTGTAATCGCAGAAAACTACGTCTGTCAAATTTTCTTTCTTTGCGAATTGTTTTTTGGATATTCGTCATTTTTTCGAAAGTCCATTTGAGATATTTTTCACACATTCTATAATAATTTTTTGAATGGTGTATTAAATTGAACCCTTTTACTAGAATATGGTGTGAAAACAATAAGTAATATTTTGTCTTGTACTAATTTCGTTTATATTTATTTTTCTCCCGATTAAAGTTTGACATGTTTTACCTAAAACATAATTATTTGCAAATTGGGCAAGGATATATGGGATTTTCTTCAATCTTTCATATATATCTTTGTATTGATGAATTGGTTAGTTTGTTTTCATTTCGTATGACATGTTTCAATTTTTAATTGATAATTTGGGTTTGTTTGTAAAAGAAATGTGATGTTGGTCGATTCGATAAAGGTGTGTTAGATTTTTTATTTTCTCAAATAATGCTTTCCCTCCAATAAGATTTTGTTATCAATTTATATTGGTTTCATATAATGTGTTTTATTTGTCGAATGGTTATTGTTGGTATCTTTTTGGAAGTCATGTTTTGTTTTGTATCTGTTTTTTATGGATGGATGTTAGTGAAAATGACCTATGTCTAGTGTCAAAGCGCATAATGATATATCTTGATAATGGTTGTAAGAAGTTGCAATACATGATTTCATATTCTATGTTGCTTGAAGACCATATTCATATTTTTACATTAAGAAACATGGACATCCATTCAAAATAGAAAAACTTTCCTTCAATATTGCCTAGTCAATATGGTAAGGCCAAGTTTATTATTTATTCCTACCAATTAGCAACTTTCTTTGTAACTTTTATTGAATTGTATCCTAAATACATATGTATCCATGTAAGCGACTTTGTGTTTTTAGACAATATTGCATTGAAAAATGATTGTACTGAATATCACGTTAGGCATTGAATGTAAATCTCTTTACTTGTCAATTCACATACCAAAGCAAATAATCTATCACCACATTAGAATGTACTTGTTTTTGTTCTATGTTGTCCACGTGTGTGTATTTTATCAAGATGTATTTCCAATTTACTTCTTTGTCTATGTAAGTTGTTGATAGGATAGTATAAGTAAATGAAGGATTACGGTAATAGTTTTTATTCACAATATAGTGGTTCGTAATGTCCAAATATTGAATTTTTGTAATGGAAAAAATGGAATAGGTCATAATGTCGGGTTTTTATTTGATTGAAGGTACTTAGTTCTTCTTGTGAATGACCAAACACTTATGTATATGTTTTTCCATATCGTGATAGCTAGTTTATACATAAATTATCACCCTAGAGTCCATGCTCTTGTTCATTTTATTCGTGATGCGAGACATTCACATTTTTCATAAATATGTTTCAATGTCATACACACCATGCAATTTGAACAAATAATTTGCATCTAGTTCAAGATGGTATTGTTGAAGTGTATTTGGGTCATTCTTTTATAAGAAATTCAAGAAATGGTAAATGAGTTCATTCCTTAATTTTAAAAATGTGTATCTAAAACGGAGCAACACTTGAAATGTGTCAAATAGGAAATCCCCTATTCAAAGTAGTAAAATGATTGAGTTCGAGAGAGGATGATGTTTTTCTAGAGAATCATCAATTATATTATAGTTCAATCGTTCTTTTTTGGTATCGTTCTATGATTATAGATTGTGGACATAATTCATTATACTTTCTTATGTGATTTTCCATTCAACAATCTATATTTTTATATCCAAAGAATAAATGCAAAGATGTAAAATTATATTTTGTTTCTTTATTGTAGGTACCTATAAAATGCACAAGATAATGTCAATATAATGGCACTATTCTTGAAATCGATGTATTTTGTTCAATTTTCATGAAATTTCAAACTTTAGAAAAAAAAATAGCCACCACAAAAATTGATATATGGATAACAATATTGTTATCTTTTAATTCTATAACTAAATAAACAAAATACCAATTGATAAGTTAGTAATTAACTAGCAACTATTAGTTGCTTTTATCTAATGCACTAGAATTCGATTTGTGTGAGAACAACTTTTTAGGGTGATTAGCCAATATTAACTATATAGATAATAAACTTCCATATTTACTAGTTGACTGGCAACAATCATTGGTCATGCTTGAAAGTACTACGATCCATATCACCTGTTTTTGAAGAATAGTTTAAGCAACCGATTCAAAGGTTTTGTTTTTGGGTCAGTCCAGTGAGATAGCATCCATATTATGATTAATAAATTGCATGTTGAGGTCAAATTTAGCCACAGGCTGCTGCATAGTTATTATCACAAATTTATCTTTTAATGATAGTTGGTCTAAATTAGACTTTTATCGGCTGGAAGGCAAAATAAAAGAAGAATTTTATATAATGGTATTTACGAAGGAAAATAGTCCTGACAATTAGATCCTTAAATTGCCAAGCATTTAACAATTGTCATTGTATTTTATAAATTTTTATACAAAACTCTATAAAAAAGGCCATTGACAACCCAAAATTCGTTGAAAACATTAATTTCAAACATATTAGCTTAGATCGAAACCCAAACTTCTCGCAGGTCAACTCGAGCAGCTGGAATCTGAACAGTTCAAAGAGTTATATGAAGAAGATATTCTTTCCACAAGATTTGGTTCAAAGATGGCAAGAACGAGATTAATCAATGAAATAAACAGCTGCGGATGAAAAAGATTTGCTTCACAAAGATTTACTGTACACTTTATACAAGATTTTTATTACAGCAAGAAAACGCAGTCCCAGACAGGGAAGGAAAAAATGCAATTCTGGACAGGAGGAAAAATGTGCACATACAGTACTTTGTCAGCTTTTAAGTGGAAAGTCGCTCAGCCTAAACATCACATGAGTTTGTAAGATTGACTGGTCAACAAACCAATGACAATTCCATTCCAAAAATGATAAACAGCTTATTGGTTGGTTGACCAATCAACCTTGCAAACTCATGTGATGGATAGGCTCTCCACTTTCCTATAGCCTCCACTTGTACATTATTTTCTTGACAACCTATGTTAAGATTGGTATGTATATGCCAAAATGTTCATCACCAGTGACATGTTTATTCAAGGGTAGGTAGTTTCTCAATCTTGTCCATTTAATGATATGGGCCACTTAAAAGATTACAAGTCAAATATGTTGCTTTCCAATTCTGCCATGTCACTTCATGTCACTATTTGCATGTACAAAGAGATATGTAATGAGTTTTTCTTTTAATATTTCAAAGTTTTTCTGTCTGTCACTTATTATTTATTAATTTCTTCGAAAAAGTTGCATAAAGGTGAAAGGTAATTGAAGTTTTTAATTAAAAATACTTAGGAATAAGTAGAAGATAGTCATTTCAATTATTCCAAGTCAATTATATGGTAGAACTGAGAAAACTCTATATTTCAAAACATTTTAATTTTTTTTTATGAATAAGATTGTTTTGTAATCTGGATGTATTTTTAGACTTTGTCTTTACCTAATCTGAATTCTGGTTTTAAGGCGTGTTTCGTACCACCTAATTTTTTGTGAATTATCTTATATCATTTTACTTGTTAATATAACATACCATCTTATTCATAAAAAAAACTTGTTAAATTATGTTAAAATTTTAAAAAACAAGATAATAATTAAATGGAATAAAACATAAAGTAAAACATGTGGCAACTCTTACTTATAATTAGTAATTTCATTGCAAAATAAGACAATTCATTTGTACATGGATAAAAAGTTAAAAATACTTGTCAAAATATAAAATTTACCTCGAATTGATTGGTTGGAAAAAACTAACTAATAGATAATTAATTTCATAAATTATAAATTCTACAAAAGAGTGAATGGATATGAATTATAAATGAAGTACATGGGAATTTCTCACAAACTTATCCATTTAATATAATTATGTTTATTGTGAAGTACAAATCTCTGTAAATGCTTGATGAAGGTCACTAATAATGTTTGGTTGTCTCCAAGTATTTTAATAATGTTTTGTTGTATTTACAGGATTTTTGTGACTCAACGATCGACACACTTCAAGGCGCGTTAATATAGTGGGAGTCCTCCCAATCCGCTATGTAAATACAATGGTATATGCATATGTATGTATGTATGTATTTACTTAGTTTTATTACTTATGTGCATCTTATTTATTGAGTATAGATCAATAATTGTGAGAATACATGTCTTTGGGGTTGGTTCACTTGGATCCTCTTATTGTTGTAGATGGTTTATGTCGTGGATTGAATACCTTCGTTTAACTCACGGTTTGTATAGAGGGCCCAATGCACACTACCCATAGGTTATTAGAACTTCACAACTTCAAAATAGTGGAACAAATTCAATTTCCTCCGATTATGATATATATATATATATATATATATATATATATATATATATATATATATATATATATATATATATATATATATAAAGTAAGAACCATTTATTCTTAAAATAAAAGTGATAATCTCATTTTATATCTAAAATTTGAATAAAGTGTTCTTATTGAAAATGTCACATTAAACAACTTCCTGGAGTCAATCATGATACATAGGCACACCTCAATGACATAATTTAATGTACAAATTATAGTCTACCTTAATTTTATTTGTAATTAAAATTCTCTCAAATAAATACCTCAAATAATTACATCCCACATTATTTAAATTCATTTTAAAAGAAATTTTTAATTTTACTTCAAGCTAATTTATCAACATAAAAATTTAATTTTGTTTAATAACTTAAAATAAACATACTAAAGCTATTAATGTGGAGTGTACAATTATTGGTTCCACTCCCCTACTTGCCAAAAATAAATTACAAAAAAATATCGCGATTCGATCATCCCCCTCGGCGTTGCCAATCCCATCGTGGTCGGATTAAAGATTAGGATCACCCTGCATAATAAGTGAAGCAAACACCCTCTTACAATTTTAGTTAATAATTTTTCCCCATCAAATGATTAGATAAAAGATACGTACATTATCGTATTTTAAAACTTGTATAAAAATCATAATAACTCGCTAATTTAGAGAAATTGGTATACAAAAAGAATAAAAATATCCTATAAAATTTTCAAATAAGGACAAGTAATAATTCATCGATGTAGAAAATTAATCACAAGTGCTCGAAATCCAACAAATATAAGTTTTTATACAATGTTGGTTACTTGTATTTTTGGCAATATCAAGTAGGTGATGGGACTCAAAACTATAAAAAGCGCCATTTTTGCAAATCAATTAATTCCTCCATAAAAAGAGACATTTCCCCTAAAATGTTAGGTATAGAGAATTAAATAAATATTTCTTTCAATTATATTTTCTCTACTAGTTACATGAGTGACGTTATAAAAATACATGAACCTTTTCGGAGGAAAAATTACACACCTGAATTATCTAGAGCTACATTAGATAATAGGCAACAATAACATCACAATCATATAAACTTAATAATATACATATTTATTTTTACTTGCAAAAATATTATATTATTTTTTTATGTATATACCTTAAATTTATGTAACATTATAATAATATCAATAAAAGACTCAATTAATATTGACTTCACATTAAATAATAATAATGTTAAGTTCTAATAATAACAAAAAACAATGAAAATATTTAGATTTGTTAATGCCCAAGACTTAATCTCCGTTGGCCACCATACCGTCAAACAAGTGGTTGTGTGCTCCTCATATCCCATGCCGTCAGTTTGGTGGCCGTCACAGAAGTAGTGGCATTGTTGAATACAAAAAGATGAGCATCTTCACCTATTGCCAAAGTCGGATAAACTCTGGACGTTATACAAGTCTTTCCCCCTTCTGCAAAACTCTCCACAATTGAGTGGTCAACCTGCAATTTTCATAACATTCACATTGGTCAATCTTGTATGTCACATTGTTACTTTTTAGAAACAAACTTGGAACATTAAAACTCACCAAGACTCTCAAAGAGACACTCTTTTTCTCGAAGGAGAAATGAACAAAACTTCCATATGTTGTTTTATCAACATCTGTTTGTAGAGATGATCTGCATGCCAAAAAGGAAAAGTAATAGTTGAATACGTGTACATATGTTGATATACTTACTTCATATTATATTTCTACTTTTCGTGCTTACCTGCTCTGATCACTGCACATTAGTAGTTTCATCTCATTTTGATGTAGTCCAACCCTAAAAAAACAGCAGTCTGTTCGGCCAAATCTTTAGAAGCTAAAAGTAGAAGCCCGAATGGACCACCCATAGACTTGGAAGCTACTCCACTTTGACTACATAGTTGTTGAGCACTTAAATTTGCGTCCATTTGGATCTCAGTTTTACGGAGAAGACTTGGAAGAATAAAGGACACCTCTATATCAGCCTAATAACAATCCAACATAAAACCCACATAAAAATGACAACATTACAAAATGAAATATGCTATATCTAAATATAACACACTTCTATGTTTTGGACAGGCCATTGAAATTTGACCGGTAATAAAAGAAGATTACTATGTAAATACCATTATATATACTAATTAATGAAATCATGTCTGTCACTAGCCAGTGATCGTTAACTAACATGACAAACACTATAGGACCCACTCTATACCAATAATAAAATTAATATTTATTTATTCTGATTTTTTCAGAAGGTGAGTCACATGGTATTTAGCCTATAAAACAGCTATAAGATAATCCCTATCTTCCAAAGAGAATACAAAATTTTAAAGACTAAGGTGTTTTGGATGGTATCCATACCTGTGCAGCTTTCAAGCCTGTAATTTCGAACGTGGATCCACTGTTGAGAATAATGTTATCTTTGTAGATTTTGTTTCCATGGAGAGACTCCAATTCTGATACTGGCCACTGCATGAGCCAGATTTTGGAGATATTGTCTAACCAGATTGCTCTTGGAATGGCCTTTAAAACAAAAAATCAACAAACAGTATTTAATAAAACCTTAAGGTTGGAAAACAGACTGACAAATTATTAAGTATTAAGCCTTGAGTCTCACCTGAACACCAGACCAGCCCTGTGCAACATCATCCTGTACACTGTCTGATTCGTTGATCCATCCCCACAGGATTCTCCTCTTCTTATCATAATCAAAGAAGGTCTTGGCTGCATAAAATTTTCCATAATCATATCTCAATACATAGTTATTGTCTGCACTTGTATTGTCTGGAACATATCCATCCGTGTTGGCGAAGTAGGTTCCAATTGTATAAGAGTCAAATTGATTGTCTTGAAGGGATATCTTCAAGACATGTTTAACGTCAGACCCAGCAATTACAGAATTATCCAGTCCAAGATTTCCAGAGAGAGCGACAGGATAAAAATCAGGGCATTCCCACATTCCTGTGTTTTTAGACGAATAGAGGGCTGCTGCTTTTATTCCAGCGAAGGAAATCTTTGCTTGTGTAAAGGAGGGCCCTTCCCTCATGATCGAGATCCTCCTTGTTACCCACAACAACTCTCCATCGCCCATCATTTCCAAGCCATGCGGTGGTGGGATCTCTGAAAGAACTCGCATCGATTCCCTTGTCAGGAACTATGATTGGATTCTGAGGGATCTTCACCCATTCCCTTAAATAGGCATCGGAAGCATTTTTAGGAACCACCATGCTCTGGGCCTGTCTAGAGGAGTTGTCCAATCCTGTATAAAGAATCACAGGCTTCTCTCCAGAGAGAAATGTTGCAGATCCGGACCAGCACCCATTTATATCATACCATTCACTTGGGAAAATTGCAGTTTCTAGCGATTCCCAGTTCACAAGATCCTGAGACACGGCATGCTCCCACACCTTGCTCTCCGATGATACCGCTGCTTTAGGATTGTATTGGTAGAATAAATGGTACAGTCCTTTGTAAAACATGGGTCCTGCAAACAAATTTGAATCCATATTCATATGGCATAACCATTGAACAATTTCAACAAAACTAAAATTAAATTATCAAACTAACTTACCATTTGGATCTGTCGCCAATTTGCAAAATAAATTTGGAGAACCCAGAAAACCAAAACAGAGGAATTACAATCAGTACAGAAAAAAATGAGAACTGAGAATGAGAATGAGATTGCATGTAGAGACAGAGTCAGAGACCATTCATCCAGTTCTTTGGAGGCTGGAAATGGTAGGCCGTGCGATAGCGGTGCTGCACATCTCCACCGACTGTGTTCAACTGGACATTGTATGTCGCATGAAAAGCATTCATAACGGTAAAAAAACAGAATGTCCACAACCACAAAGCAATCCCAAAACATTTAGTTGTTCCCATGCTTGTTAACCAATCCATAACGCACATAGCTGCAGAGCTCCCCTACTTATAGACGTGAGACAAACGGAGAGGAGCAGAAGTAGAATTGGATGGTTGAAAATATTGCTCCCGTTGAAAGTTCAATGTACAACTTGGGGATTTTATATGTGTAGAAAGTTTAATGTACAAATTGGAAATTTATACACGTAGAATTGGATGATTGAAATTGTCCAGGTTGAAAGTTCAATGTATAATGGGATTTTATACATGTACAACTGTAACGTTGAAATTGTGGCCTTGAAAGTTAAACGTATAAATGTAGAATTGGATGGCTGAAATTGTTCCTGTTGAAAGTTTAATGTAAAACTTGAGATTTTATACATGTAAAATTAGATGGCTGAAATTGTTCCCTTTGAAAATTAAATGACCACTTGAAATTTAATAAATGTAGAATGAGATGGTTGAAAATTGTTTTGGTTGAAAATTCAATGTACAACTTGAAATTTTATGAATATAGAATTGGATGGCTTAAAGTATCCTCATTGAAAATTCAATTTCAAATATTTTATTTTAGGTTTTACACATTAATTAATAATTCTATTACATTACTTTTATATTTGTCATAGAAAGATGAAAAATTATTTCCAAAGAAAAAGAGGCCTTAAATTCTAAAGTGTCATCAAGATATTGATTGAATTTCTACTATTTTTAAGTAACAATCAAATAGATGTAAAATTTAGAGTGAAAATTACCTTAGGATGGTCAAACGAATGTAAATTCAATATAAAAAATAAAACCTTATACACTCACACTATCAAATCTCACTCTTAATTGTTATTGTAAAACATCTATTAACATAATTAAACTAGTCCTTCCATAATAAAAATAACATAAATTTTTACACAGTTTACATAACATGAATAGTTTTTTTTTCTTTTTTTAAAGAGTGATTATATTAATGCACATCTATTTCTAAAACACACATTATTTCAGAATCTCACAAGGAAAATCGAGCATATACTTTGGGAAACCATAAATAACAGAGAAGATCGCACATTAAATAATTTAAATGAGTAAATTAGTACTAAATAAAAACGCACCCATTCCAAAAATAAATATTGAAAACTCAATGAAAATAGGAGCAGCATTCCAAAACATTGAACTAATGTTTTAGGCTATGTTTTTAAAAGTTTAAGAGTACTAATGTTTATCTGGGTTAACAGTGTCAAGTTTCTCCATCTTTAGATATTTATAAATCAATAATTGCATAGGAGTTGTAAATTAAATAGGAAAGAATCTAAATTATTATATATTTATTTTAGTATAGAATAAAATAATATTGTCAAAAAAATTCATTCATATTGGATTTTGACATTTTCTAATTCTAATAAAGACAATTTTAAAAGTATATGCCTATTGACTAATTTTATTATTTAAAACTTAACTTGCAGAATGACCAATGAAATTTTTAGCAATCAAAATAAAAATTAAAACTTTATAAGCATATTGAAATTTATAAAAATAATTTATGAAAAGATGTACAATTTATCTTAACATGAGGGCTTTTGATATTTGGTTTGTAGGATGATGTCTTATTTAAGTTGTGCAATATCAAAATTAAAATATTGATAAATTTGATATTAATTTGTATTTTTGAATTATATATATATATAATTATGAATCAATCTTTATATAATTGAATATATATGTATAATTTTTGTATTATTTGAAGGTTTATCTTTCAATTGTAATTTATTTGTGTGAATTTTTCTTAATTTTAAATTAGTTTTTCCCTAGTGAATCTAAGGTGTTGGAGCAAAATGTAATTAATAAAAATCTATAAGGAAAGACAACCATGTACTATAAATTAAAATGGAGTTTAATGGATAGAAATTATGCTCGGAATAAAGGGTCGTCTTAGAGAGGAAGAAAAAGATTGAATAGCACTAAATATTTATAGTGTTATAAGAGAACATAATACCAACACCATTTTTGTGCCAACCAAAGCCCGAGTTCAATAAAAATGCCCTCAATTCAAATCTACATCATGTGGACATGAGTGGGTTGGGGAATGAGTTACACATTCTATTTATTACACAAATATCCTAATGAAACTCTTGTATGAAACTTCAACCATTACCTCCTTAAAAAATGAAATTGGTTGGTGAATGTTTGCTATATTTTTACCATTGAATGTGTAGTGTCCTCCAGTTTCGCTCTTTCACTTAACAATTGACTATGTGATAGATTCATGTTTGAGAAACTTAAGTGAATAGTATCATGATTTATTTGAATTAAATTACAATGATTTGGTTGTTATATTATCTCTTGTTGTCATCTTGTCCTTGGTAGGATGATATATGGGACTCGTGAAGCCGATTTACCACCTTATCCTTACCACTTGGTTTTGATATAGTGTTATGGGTATTATTGATCTAGGGTTTACATGAGTTATATTTTGGTTAATTTTTATAAAGGTTAATTGTTCAAATATATGTCTATTAATTTTTCATCTCTATTTGGAATGTGCTAACCTATCTTGACATGTGGTGTATGAGGCACACAATGCCAATATTGTTTCCATTATTGCTTGTTTAGTGTTGTTGATATGGATGTTATGGAAATAAGATTTAAATGGGTTATGTTTTATATGTTATGGATGTATATAGTTTTGGTTATTATCTTTGTATGGATGTTAATTGATGTTTTAACTCGAAATTTGATTTGACCAATTGGATGTATGTAGAATCATTTCATTTGTTTTATTGTATTGAGCACGCATGATGACGTTTGAGCCATGTGTGCAAGATACATGTTCACCGTAGAGAACGTCGGACTCGAGAGATGCACCTCAATTTTGCAGCCAAGCAAAACCCTCCCTTATTTGATTTTTTTAGGCCAAAACCCCTCCCTTATTTGACCCTTATTTTTTAGCCTTGTGTTGATGTTATGATTATTCGAACACCCTTATGGGTAGGGGGTTCCTCTTTCTCAAATGAGACCCTTATTGTGTTAATATGTTTAACCTTGGTTATTTAAGTGAGTTTAATGGCCTAATGGTTCCTACTTGTGTAATTTCCTAATGTCATTGCTTATTGTGAGGGTGAGTACCTTATGATTTTTGTTAATCTATACCACCACTTTGAAATCAATAATTGTTTTATTAATTTTGTTTCAAAATGTTGAATGGATATGTAGAAAGATGTGGGAAGTTGGGATTTTTCTTAGTCTTCTCCATCAATAATTTTTTATTTCTTCAATGGATATGTAGAAAGATGTGGGAAGATTGGGATTTTTCTTAGTCTTCTCCATCTTTTCCTCTTCTTTGGCTAGGGAGGGGATAGGATGAACCTTGGTGGATTGTGGTTATTTGGTAGAGTGTTGATACTCTTTTGATCAAATGGAAATATGAATGCCATGTGCCTTTCTTTATCCCCTCCTTCCTTCTTGAGAAGTGTTGAGTTTTCTCAAATGTGTAGTAATGGCTTGAAATTTTGGTTTGTTTCCATATATGTTTTGAGTTCTTTTTCCCTCACTCACCTTGTGCATCATGGAGGAAAAATCCTTCTCTCTATCTCTCTCTCATGGGATTGGAGGGAGGCTTGTATGCCCTCATTTTGGGGAAGTGGTATGTAAGGATTCCTATTGGTTGGGTGGAAAACCATGCATATTTCCTTGTGGTTTCAAATGTTTTCTAAAGAAGGAGCAACACAATACTTGGAGCCTTATTTAAAACATACATTGTTGTAAAGGAAATGATTATTTAAAATTTTGGCATGTTGTTCCCTTTTTCGGGACGCTTTTCCTCTTTCACTTTAAAATTTTAGTCTTCTTGTAATTTTTTTAGGAAATCAAGGATTGTAAGAGAGTGGAATTAAATTTGTAGATCCCATTGTGATTTCATGCGCAATCTTTTTCTTGATAATAAGTCATGGCGAGTAAAAAGAGGAACTCTTATTTTTTTTTATGAGATCTAAAAGTTGCAATGAAATGGATATCGTATTTTGCATTCTCTTGTAAATTTTTGTGGTATCGGGATGTTAGTTGTATTATGTGTTTAAACTTGGTTTTAACTCTACTTTATTATTTATAAATAGATGTTGGAATTTATAAAATTAGATAATGGGTAGATTATTCTTGAAGTAATCACCTAGATCGTTTATTGGTATTAAACAATGGTATTATATGGTATCATATTTATCTATTAAAAACATTAGATGGATGATAGTTCCAAACATAATGGGAATATAGAGTTAGTTTGGGATGCCATGACTCATTCAAAAGAAGATTTGGAGCATGTAAATCCTTCTATTTCACCTCATTGTCTCATTTTCTAGGGGTCAATAGCTATGGAATTTCGGTTATTTGATTTGCTTCAAATCTTATTGCTTGTATCAAAGTGTGGAATTCCTTTTCTATTTTATATTTTCTCTCTCTCTCTCTTTCTTGTGCTTTTTTGATACATAGAATATGTTATAAAAATTATATGTTCATAGGATACGGTATGTAAGGTTTATAATCATTAACGTTGTCAAAAAGTGTGTGTGTGTGTGTGTGTGTGTGTGTGTGTACACACACACACACTTCTTTCATGGAATGAATAAATTTATATAAAATTTGTTTTCTTCTCTCAATTTGTTAATACATATGTCCATACATATATGTATAGACATAACTTTAGTTCTATGATTATAAAAATACAAATGTTTAAATGAAGATTATGTTAATAATAATTTAGGAGTTCAATTGGAAAATGGCCTTACCTCTTCTTTCTTTGGTTTTCATATGTACGGTGTGTGTGCGTCTCTCTCTCTCTCTCTCTCTCTCTCTCTCTCTCTCTCTCTCTCTCTCTCTCTCTCTCTCTCTCTCTCTCTGTGTGTGTGTGTGTGTGTGTGTGTGTGTGTGTGTGTGTTCAAATATTTTATAAATAAATGATTGATTAAACAAAAACAAAAAAATCGAACCAGAATGGAGTGGAGGGGCATATTCACCTTCCAAAAACATTGATCATAACTTTAGTTACTAAGGTTATGGCCTCATTCTCTCCCCCACTCATTTCCTGTCATGACCCCCTACCACACACAACACTCCGTATCATTAAAAAAAGGTTATAGACCTCACGGGTCTTGGAGACTATTTGAAACCTTTAACTCCATGATGTAACCTTGGTAATTTTATTCAAACCATTGTCCCATCCCCCACATATCCGAGCAACTGTGGCTATCCCGCAACATGATTTCGTGCACACGGATGCCCCATACCATGCATTCATACATGTGTGGGGTGGTACCAACCTGAATCGAGGTGTCTTAATTTTGGGATTTACATAATATATATGTTTGGAAAACGAGTGTGGCATGTAGCATGTGTTGGGTGTAGTGGTAGGCATGATGGTTTATATTTGAGAGGTCGTTGGTTCAAATCTAATATTTTTTATTTAGGTTTTGGTATACACACTACCACACTATGTGTGTATACCACAAAGTTAAAAAAATATAAGGCATGAAAACATGGATTCCACCTAACCCATGTATGCATGCATGTCACATGCAATCATGTTGCCAAGATAGTCAACTCCCATATCCAACCCTCTCTCTTTGGATTACAAATGGGCCCTAAATTAAAACCAAAATAAAAAATATTGGAGATATAAACCCCGACCATTTTCCCGTGTCATGGTCGCCCTAGTTAAGCGCCTATATATTGTATATATAGAGAATGGGAGTTTTCAAAACAAAAGAACAAAAAAATCATAGCTTCCCCTTTCAGCTCTTAAATCCTTGTAAAATGCAAGAAGAATTATCCATTGCCTCCTTGTGAATTCCCATGAACCTGCACAAAAAGAAAAATAAATAAATGGAGGATGAGAAAGGAAAAAGAAGAGACAATTAGAGCATGGTCACTTGGATGGTTTTCAACTTCTAGTTTTATTAGCGAGAAGGTTGAATGCTTCTTTTTAAATCCAACTATGGGATATACTTGAACTAGTCCTTAAAAAACTATCTCCACTTTTTTTGGCCACTAAACTTAAGAGGTAGATGGAGAGGGGGACTAGGAGTTTCTCATACAATTTAGGCTGATTTTTTTCCATGTGGAACATAACATGCATTCCCTCTATTATTGTTTGGTGATTTTAGAGGGAAATATGAATTTTATTTAATTGCAAATAACTATAAAAATACAATGGGTTCCTATATTATCTCAACAAGTATTTTGAGGAAAGTAATAACAATGTAATTTCACAAAACAGGGATAGTAGCCTGTGAATTATATTAATGTGAAATCAACTAGGTTACAATAGATGGACTGTAATACTTATAGGTATTGTATAGTCATGTGCAAACAAAGAGAGGTTGTTGCATGTACAACCAAAAACACAAAAGCTTCCATAATACATCTGAGAAGCAACAATTAAATTAATACAAACAAATGATTAAGTTGTAACTATGCAAAAAATAATCCTATAACTATGGAACAAGACAAATATGGTTTAAAAACCATATAACAACATTATTTAATTAATATATACTATGCATAATTAATTAACCTAACATTCCCCTCATTAATTGTGCATTGTCTCAAGAGATGAGGAGAGGAACTCTCTGAAAAACTCGAACTTATCACGTGCAAGTGACTTTGTGAAGATGTACGCCCGTTGTTCAGCTATTGGAAAAAATTGAAGCTAGATGTTGTGCTTCAACACATGTTCACATGTGAAGTGAACTTGTACTTCAATGTGCTATGTTCTCTCATAACAAAATGGAATGCGAACAAGTTTGAGAACACCTTCATTGTCAACATACATGGTGGTTGGTTTGTTCGTGGTATTCCAAGTCCTTCTAGTATGAAACGTAGCCAAATCGCTTCACTGAGACGGCTTCCCTGTAGAATGATACTTGGCTTCTGTGGAAGAACGAGAAACAAAGTGTTGTTTCTTTCTTCCCCATGATAATCGTCAGATCCCATAAAGAATACAAATCTAGAAGTGGATTTTTTGTCATAAATATTTCTGCACATGATCGAATCCGAATATCTATTCAAGAAGAAGTTTTCGTTCTTCTTGTATTCTAGACCAAGATCCACCGATCCTTTCGAGATATCTCAAAATGTGCCTTTCTACTTTCCAATGAAAAAATTTGGGTTCTTGCATGAACTTGGATAGATAGCTCACTGCAAAGCTTATATCTGGTCTAGTGTAGGTCAGGTAAATGAGACTCCCAATCAATTTCTGATAGAGAGTGGCACTTACCTCAGGAGATGGATTTTAACGAGATAACTACAATCTATTCTCCATGGGTGTAGCAATCGGTGTGCAATCCATCATCCTAAATTTCTCGAGCGTTGTCTTGGTATATTTCATCTGAGAAACAAAAATGTGATTCTCTTAGTGTCATACTTCTAATCCAAGACAATAGTGCATCAGCCCGAGATCGGTCATGTCGAATGATCAATTAAGATATTTCTTCATTGCATCGATCATCCTCACTGAGCTTTCAGTGATGATTAGATCATCGACATAGAAAATGAAAAATCACAATATCCTCCCTTGCTTTTTGAGGTAAAGATTGGGATCATATGGATTTATAACAAATCCATGTTGTACGAAATGCTCATCAATCTTGATGTACCATGCCCGGGGTGCCTGTTTGAGGCCATATAGAGATTTCCTGAGTCTTCATACCTTTGATTCTTGACCAAGTACTACATATTCCTTAGGTCGAGTCATGTAGACTTCTTCTTGTAAATATCCATTTAGGAAGGAGCTTTTTACATCCATCTGATGGACTTTCCAGCCAAAACTTTGCAGCTAGAGCAAAGATCATTCTGATTGTTTTGATCTTAGCTTTGGGAGCAAATGTCTCCTCGCAGTCTATGCCTTATTTTTATGTATACCCATTTCTTACTAGTCTCACTTTATACTTGTCCACTGTCCCATTTGCTTTGTACTTTGTTTTAAATATCCATCTACATCAAATGGGTTTCTTTCCTGGTGGAAGATCGACAAGCTACCAAGTGGTATTGTTCATCACTGATTGATATTCATAATCCATGGCATATTTCCAAGCTTTTGACTATAGGGCTTCCTGGACTGTAGAGGGCTCATTAGATTTAATAACTCTACTCATCAAAGAAAAGTTAACTTCTTCTCTTGCTTTATTGTGAGTCCGTGGTCCAGGGGTGGATGTATCCGGTGGAGCATCCATTCTTGCATCTCATAATGTGCTAGTACACCACTTGGGCATACGTTGAACTATTCCCGTGGGTCGTGGTTCTATCTGATCAACACCATCATCCCCATCGTCACTTTCATCTTCTGAGGGAACATCAGCTTCAATTTTTACAACTAGTGAAAAATCTACATCTGGTGATTCTGGAGGAGAAGTCTCTGCTTCCTTCTTCTTGAAAAACTCAACATCTCTGCTGGTGTAGACTTTTCTGTTCTTAGAATCCATTAATCTATACCCAAGAGTCTCTTCATTGTACCCAATGAAGACGAGTTTGTATGACTTCATGTCCAATTTCTTTCTATTCTTCTTAGGTATGTGCATTCTTTCTTTGCACCCAAATAGTCTAAGGTGTGCAATAGATGGTTTTTCGTTTTGACCATGCTTCATGGTGTTACTCCTTCAAGAGCAAATGTGGGTACTATGTTCAACAAACACATTGTTTTTTCTGCTTACCTAGAATGTCTTTGCAAGTCTAGAATAATCGATCATGCATCGCACCATTTCCATGATAGTACGATTTCTTCTCTCAACAACACCATTCTTTGCTGGTGTGTATGGAGGAGGAATTTGTTGATGAATCCCATGAGTTTGTAGGTAGTCTTTGAACTCATTACTGGTGAATTCCCCATCGATCTTGAGCAGAGTTTTGATGTGACAACAAATTTCATTTTCAATTGCTACTTTGAACTTCTTGAAAGTTTCAAAAGCTTCACTTTTCTTGCGAAGACAAAAAATCCACATTTTCCTTGAATAGTCATCAACACATAGCATGAAGTACTAAAATCTAGAATGACTTGTTTGCATCGGACTGCAAAGATTGGTATGAACTAGATCAAGCTAACCATGAGCTTGATATGTACTCTTCTGGAACAAAGCTCTCTATTTTTTTCCTGCTAGGTAGTGAGGATACTTGTCTGTATCCTTCTAAAGAGATGGTAGCCCATGTACCATATTGCACCAGCAAAGTGTCTCGAGATACTTGAAACTTACATGACCAAGTATCCGATGCCACAATTGTGCTGAGGTGGAGTTCTTAGCCATAAGTGCTTGATCGTCTCTATGAACAAAATCAATTTGGAACATGTGTCCCACATTGGAGGCTTTTGCAACTATTTTCAGCCTCTTGATTTGTTTTGAATCAAACATTTTTTCTTTCGAAATGACTATCAAAGTCAATTATTAGGATGTGATCAAGGAGTTGACTAACTTAAAGAAAATTCTTTGTTAACCCAGGGACATATAAGACATTTGATAGTCTTCAGTTGCGTGAACCAAGGGGTAGAGAAATGTTCTCAATCCCCTGAACTATATATGAAGAATCATCTCCTAACGAAACATGATTTTTGGATGGTGTGTCCCTCATTGAAATAAACTAGTCTCTGTGGCCAGTCATGTGTCAAGTGGCCTCTAAATCAACATACCAAACATCACTAGATAACGTGGATGGTTCACTTGATCGAAAGCGGTGAACAAGTTGTCTTCATTGTTTGACTATTCTTGTTACTCAACAATATTACTTTGTTGATGGGGTCTTCTTTTCAAATTCCCCTTTTTTACGCCCATGATTTTTGTTAGAATGTCCCTTGTAAGATTGTTGTTGATGAGGTCTAGAGTTTCTTGATGAACCTTCTTGTAAGTATTATACCAACAATCTTTTAAGTCATGTCCTCTTTTACAAATTGGACATTGTTTCTTTGGTTGTCTGTTCCCTTGATATTGATTTTGAGAATTTTGATAGGAATTAGGCTTTCCTTTACCTTTTCCTTTCCATTTTTGATGTGAAGAGAGTGCTGCTCTTCTTCATCATCCTTATTGTGTATGGCTTCCTCTTGTTGCATTAAATTTACCAATTTGTCAAAACTAACAATCGTATCGACACGTTTAGTGTTGTAACAAAAATCTTTGTAATAGGAGGGGAGTGCTCTCAAAACAATGGGAATGAGAGCATCATTTGAGATCGCTTCTCCCAGGGCTAGAAGTGAATCCATCAACTCTGCAACTCCTCTTAAGAAAGCTTCTATTTTTTCATTCTGCTTGAACTTCAGTGTGTGTAACTGACTCTGTAAATTTAGTATAACATTCTTGTTCTTGGCCTCGTATACTGTGCTCAAATTATCCCATGCTTCTTTGGCTGTTTTGGCATCTCGAATGTGGGGTTGCACATCGTCAGACACTCTAAACAAGATGATAATTTTGGCCTTGTGATATGCTTTATCAAACTATCATTCTTGTGTTGTATCAGTAGTTGATCTCGTCAGAGTACCATTCACAAGAGACCAGATCTCTTAAACTCAAGTTGTGTCTTACTTTTTTCTTCCATGTACGGCATAGTTGTTTCCTCTAAGTAGTTGTGAATCTGGAAGAAAAAAATTGGGGGCATTGGTGCCCATTTTGCAGAGATCACCGACGAGGGGTTTGGCTCTTATCACTCCAAGTATAAGGTCTCCCAATTTATATACCATCATTCCTTTATTACGAACCTTTATATATACGCGTCATTCTGATATACTTAGTGGTATGTGGAAGAAGCTAGCCCTTTCTATATACTTGGCGATACGTGAAAGAGGTGTTAACGTACGTGAAAGAATTCAATATGTGGTACCAATACAATACTAAAAGGGGTCTTGCGATTATTGACACCGGCTCAAAGAAATATCTTCATACGCGTGCATAACTTCACTATATACTTGGATAATTTCTCAGTCCAGATTTATGTCGTGCAATCGTTCATAGATCGATGGGATGGCTCATAGTGTGTGCACTATGACCTTATTACTCCTCATCGATTTATAGCGACGATGCCCAGACGATGTTGATGTAGCTATATTAGGTGTTAGGTGTAGTAGTAGTTGCGATGGCTTTACCCATAAGCACTTCCCAGAGGCACTGTATATACCGAACGCTGCGAATGAGAACTAGGATCTCGTGAGTGTTACAGAACCAATTTTTTTGTTGTTTTTATTACAATTCTGCCATTTTCTAATCAGTTACAAAGTTTGCAGTTGACTTATGGCAACCTACAAATTAGTACAATATATTATAGCATGTAATTACATTCAAAAATTTATAAAAAAATTGAATGGTAGGCAAAAAAATTTGTTTTGCGGGCCCTGGTGGCCTGTGGAGCCCAATACGGCTTGTTGAGCAAAAAACCATAAAAAACTATCTCAAAATGAAGTTTGTAGGTATCCCTCCTTTGGAAAAATGTGCTTAGAATGCAAAAATATGCAAAGTGGAGATTTTTTTTTTTTTCCTAAAATAGGGTTTTTCTAGCTAAATTTAGTTAGTTATAACTAAATTTGAATTTTCCCTAAATTTAGCGATTCTGCCAAATTCAAAACATGAAGTTGGGGGTGGGATTCAAACCTCACACCTCCCACTTCAAATTCATTTGGTCTATCCACCTTGGCCACTTGTGCACTTGTTATATAGAATGAACCAATTTGTATTTAAATAAAGGTGAATTTACTCACCTCTTAACAATGATGACTTGGCAAAGGAGAGGGCTCCATGTGGCTGCAACTTGAGGTTGATTTAGGGTTTTTCATTTGCATAGAAAATGAATTTGAACCCTGTACATGTATTGAAAACCATTTGCATTATTTTCTTCACGCCTTTTTGATTTTTCTATACCATACTTAATGAAATCCACTTTCCTTCACGCCTTTTTGATTATTTCTCACCGTTTTTTCTTCTCTGCAAATTGATTTGTGTGGTTTCTTTGTCTAGGTCGCATGCGTGGAGGAGTTTGTAGGTTGATTTTGATTGTTCACACCTTTTACATTGTTTGATTGTGCTTTTCTTTGTTTCTGCAGGGACATGGATGATAATGGCCGCCACACATTTGTAATGCAGGGTCAGTATGGATGTTGGTGTGGATCTATTCAAATTATGCACTCAGCCATGGAGGGGGTTGGATTTGCAAAAATGGCTTTGGCTCACACAAAAACCTTCAATGCTTTCAACGCTTCCTATCCACTCGCCACTTCTTTGGTGCAGGCTCTTTGCTTCAAATTGGTTGTCGTTTGTTGTGTGCATGATCTAAATACAACTCAATGGCTCGGTCGGGAGCTCCTTTGCAATTTTTCCTCCACATGCAGATTTAGATTCATCCTCCAAATTTCATAGAGTGACCTCCAAATATAAAGCAACCTGCTAGTTTTAGCAGAGACTAAATATATCTCTAATATTAGAGATAAAACCCTAATGGGGAAAATATATATATATATATATATATATATATATATATATATATATATATATATATTTTAAATTTCAATACCTACACCAAGTTTTTCCTAGTCTTTGGGTGCACCAATGCAAAAAAATTGTGTTCCAAACAATTGGAATGAGCAGGAGAAGATGTGGGGAGGCAGGGATGGGGTTGGGAGGTTGCACGAGGTTGCACAGGCTCTCAAATGCTGCAAACACTTCTCCAATCTCCTCTCTCTCTGCTACTCTCTCTTCCACACCTTCATAGGTCCAGATTCTCACTCTGGTACCAAATGTAATTTCACAAAACATGGATAGTGGTATGTGAATTATATTAATGTGAAATCAACTGAAATTGATAGATGGGGTAATACTTATAGGTATTGCACAGTCATGTGTAGACAAAAGAGAGGTTGCAATGTGAAGTACAACCAAAAATACAATAGCTTCCATAATACATCTAGGAAGCAATAACTAAATTAATACAAACAAATGATTAAGTTGCAACTATGCAACAAACAATCCTATAACTATGGAATAAGAAAAATATGGTTTAAAAACCATATAACAACATTATTTAATTAATATAATTAATTAAATAATTAATATATACTATTCATAATTAATTAACCTAACAAACAAAACATGAGACCTTAACATTTCTAAAATCTTCCTAAATTTTTGTTAGTAGAACCGTTGATATATTTATGGAGCCCTGCCACCCCCTAAGAGGACAATGGCATTAGATTTAATGAAAATTTAGGGTTCCCATTCACCTTAATTTACATTAGCCACTTGGAAAGTGGTTCCATTATTCTTTTCTTTTTTTTAAATTACTAATAGGTTGATTCCCTCTCTTTTGTTTAAGTATGGTTAAGTCCCATTATTTATGGTGTTTTTATTTATAGAATATAGACTTATGAGTCCTTATCAAAGTATTACCCTCACTAGTAAATTATTAGGTAGTTTGAAATATTTTTATCTCATGAGAAACTTAGAAATGAACATCATTCTCTTATCATCATAATCATTTGTAGTGGGGATAGGGATAAACCTTTTTCATATATACTTAAATAACCCTTGCGGGGAGTTAAGTAAACAATTATTTTTATATTAACCTTACTATTTCTCCTTATGACCCTTGATAAGAATTACTATACATGAATAATACCTACCGTAGTGGTTATTTGTCCTCGGTTCCACCAAAATAAGGATTCTCTACGAAAGAAGTTAAATTCCCTCTTGATTAGATTGATCCTTCAATGGAGATTTATTTTTCTCTCTAGAATTCAAATTTATGTCTAGTATATGGCTAGTGATTGAAGTGAAAAATCTACCTTGAATGAAATCAAAACTCAAGAAAGGATTAAGATCCTTTAAATGGGATATATCCTAAGGTTGACCTTATTTAGACACATAATGGAGCTCCTTACATAAATTAAACAATATTATAACCAATTTTCATAAAAGTGCTAAGTATGTTGTGGGTGCATTAGAAGTTGTGGGATAAATAATTAAAATATTTGTATCTTTATGAATGTTAGTTGTCTTAACACAAAAAAATCCCCAAATTTTTCTACGATTATCAAGATGATTTTGTTTCCATTTTGGGTTGCAAAATCTTTGGCATAACTTGATTGGTATTAGAGTGTAGGTTTAAACACTCGAACCTAGGGGTTAACTTGGTAATATTATTGTTTTCTTGTTTACATGTAGGTTACTTGTGACGAGGTTTATCGGCTGTTATGGTTTATCAAATTGTAATCATGTCTATGTTGGGTGATGAAATATTTCCTAGTTGTTGAAGGTGCAAATGATAGTGGCACGAGTAGGGAGTGCATAAGTAGGCACAAGGTTGTGATAGATTTGCACCTTTTAGTTTTGTGCCCGAAGGAGAATATTCAAAACTTAGTCCTTTTGCATGTTGTGGGATAAAAATATGATTGAGTATAAAGATCACTTTGGATAAAGACATGAAGACTTCAAGAATACGCGACGGCTTTTTTTTAGGAACAAGAAGAAGATCAAAAGTCATGCAAAGTTTGAGATAATGATATGTTTAGATCTAGATTTAATTATAGATAATCTATTATTAAAGTAACTAGCATGCTTCTTTAGTTACCTTTGTAGCAATGCATGGCTATTTTGAGCATGTAACCTATTTTGAGAGTGCGGGGACGATAAAGGAGAAGTCCCCACCCCTATATATATATATACACACATAAAGACACACACACACACACACAGATATGTATGTATGTATTAATTTGCATAGCTTTTTGATCATGATCATCAGTTCGTATGTACTAGATTTATATTTCATATTTATGAGTGCACATGATTAATGAGAATACTATTTTTTATCGTTGCCCAAAATATAGAATTTATTTTCTCACTTGAGCCCTAGGCACACTAGCACTTCTTTCATACAATTGAACACTCACGAAGTGTGCAAAGGTACTAGGTCCCTCTTCTATGGAAGATTCATCAATATGTTAGCATGTAAGTTCATACGTTCCATATCCATGACAAGTAATCAAAGTAGCATAATAAGAACTAGATCACAACCATAGTGCATAATGAACTAAACAAGGATCAAGATCAAATTTACCATACAATAACCATGAATAGAGACATCAATAATCAATATCCATCCACAAATATCCATCATATTAATTCATCATCAAATACAAAATATGAATGCATACATAGTATTGTCATCAGTCATGTGCGGTCACAAATCAACAATATAACTCTAGTACATATGAATTGATGATCATGATCCCAAAACCGTGAAAATCAATACATATATATAGGGGTGGGGAATTTCCCTTCACCACCCATGCACTCTCAAAATAGGTTGCATGCTCAAAATAGCCATGCGCCACTATAAAGGTAACTAAAGAAGCATGCAAGCTTCACCTAATAATATATTATCTATAATTAACTCTAGATCTAATCCTATTATTAGCTCAAACTTTGCATGACTCTTGATCTTCTTCTTGTTCCCAAAATATCCTTCACATATTCTTGAAGTCTTCATGTCTTTATCCAGTGTCCTCTATACTCAATCCTATTTTTAGCCCACAACATGCAAAAACAGATAAGTCCTAAACTTTCTCCTTTTAGGCGTGAAACCACAAGGTGAAAATATGTGACACCCTCACGCCTACTTAAATGCCCCCTACTTCCATGCCACTATCATCTGCACCTTCAACACCTAGGAAATATTTAATCATCCAGAACATTAGCCACCACTAATATCATTCTCACCTTAAGCAATGAGGTTGATTTAACTTATACCTCAAATAATAAAGAATAAAGAATGACTTATAAAATAATTTCAATACTGAAAGAGTGATCAAATAATCATTGCACTTCTTCTTCTATAGGTAGAAAAATCTTCGGGTACTCATTTTTGATGTCTTCTTATAACTCTTCCCAGTCACTAAGTCCTTTCTTCATCCTTGTGGGAACATCTCTAAGCACAATATTCATTTCATCTAAAGTCGTGTCTTTTCCTTTATACTTCAACACCTTTAACACATTCACAAAACGACACGATGCCATATATAACATCGATATGTTGCATCATTAATTTCCCAATTCTTTGATCTTGTCACCATGAGGATCTAGGGCTGCTTTGAACGCGTTGCAATTTTCTACTAACATCACCATGACCTTTCCTCACACCCCAAAGTCTCATTATTCTTTACTGTAAGGATTGCATTCTCCTCTTCTAATGTCCTTATTTTAATAATGTTCTCAAGCTCCTCACACATTTTTAGCACCAAATTTCCCATTTTCAACTTATCCCTCAATGTATCAAGGATGACATCATACTCAACTATCTTCCATGTTATCTGCTTCTTTACTCTGTCTTTTCCTACCATAACCTCTTTCTCCTTTTCTACAACTATTTCTTTCATACTTGGGCCATGCGCACTGGTTCCTTCATCCAACAATAAGTACACTAAGTACAATAAGTTCCATAAATAATGCGGGGGTTGAGGGAAACCTACCACTTACATGTTTCTCATATTGTGGTTGTTGGTGCTCAAAATTGTCTCGCCCCATTTGTGCCTATGAAAACTTATTGATTTATGGCCTCTGTCATTTTATCCTTCCCGTGTTGTGCTTGGTCAGTCTTTGTTGCTATTTTTAGTTAGCTCCTGGGTCAAAGATCATGTATGGGACATGGTTTTATCCTTGTTTCTTTGTTCCTCAAGAAAAGGTCTATATTTGGGTCCCTGTTCTCTGTTCCTTCAAAAACTTAGGTTCCCCCATGTTTTCGGTTCTCCTCAGTCAGGATTTGTCTCCCTTATTGTTTATGCCCTAAGTACTTGAAGAAAATGAATGGATGTGTCCCTGAAGAACATATTTAATCCTTGTAACATCTTAAAAATTTTGTCCTTGAAGAAAATTTCATTCCCGGGCTCAAATGGTCATTTTTCTGTATTTTACGGTTTGATGGGCATTTCTCCCGATCAAATTTGCATCCTTGTATCTACGGGGACGTGGCACCTTTTGGTTGGATGCGGCTCAACTAGGTACTTAGAAAAATTCATGAAAATCCTTAACTCAAAATGTGTCCACGTGGAGGCATGATGCTCATTTGAAGATCTACTTTTTGGTTTGGCCTTGGAGTAGCATCGGGAGGACACGTGGAGGCTTCTGCTGCTTGGCCCAAACTTAGTCAAATTTTCATGCAGTTGGAGAAATTTAGCGGAATAATACATGTGGTGAGCTCACGCTCATTCAGGGTCTCCACTTTGGGCACCATCTTAAAGTTATGCCATAGAGACACGTGGAGGAACCACACATGTTTGGGGACCGGCCCTTGAGTTCCATTTTAAAGAAGCGCCAGGCTGACACGTGCAGGCATCCGCTCACTTTGCATTTTGCTTAGAATTTTTAATGACCAAATGAGGCTACCTCAAAGCATGACACATGGCACCTTCCATTGAGCTTCAAGCATTCAAGAAAACCTTTTTGGAATAGGACACGTGGCGAGCCCACGCTCGTTCAAGGTAACAAATTTTTGGGACTGTCTCAAGGTGCACCATGGTGACATGTGGTAGTTTGAAAAGTCAAAGTGGCAGGAAGTAGACCATCGGAGGAAACTTGGATTTTTTTCCTCCTTAAGGATTAAAAATCTCAAAATGGCTCGCAAGCCCAATGAGGGAAAAATTCAATGTTTTACCCGGTCAACGGCGGAGGTGCATGTTCTCGAGGGAAATTTGGAAAAAATTGCTTTTGAGAAAAAATATTCAAAAGTAAAAAAGGAAGCATGGAGTGCTCGAATCATATTTGGACACGTGTCAGGCTCATTTCCCAAGGGCAAACCTACAAGGAAAATTTGGAAAATTTTCCCTTTTCCACAAAGAGTACAATGGCAGAATCTAGCTGTGGTTCCACTCCAATCACATTTGGACATGTGTCAGGAGCTTGTTTCAGAGGGCAGAGGTGTGGAGAAAAATGGAATTTTTTCCATTTTTCCAAAAAGTTGTAAAAAGTCAAGGGAAGCCCCCGGGTCTATTCTAAAGTCTGAATCTTCCACATGGACGGCCCAAATTCAAAGTAAAGATCAACGAAAGCTAAGAGTCTAAATTTTATTTCCCCCATTTTCTCTAAAACACGTCTAGAAGTGCGAGTCTCCATGATTTCTTGGCCTTTTTCTACGTACCAAATAGAGAGGGAAGTTAATGTTGATATCTAAGTTTGGTAGGGAGATTTGGAAGACGTCTTTCGCCATTAAAATGGTCTTAAATTTCATGCCCGATCATATTTTCGGATTTTCTTCTCCCGAGCATGCAAGGGGCTAGATTTGATATATTAGGGGCGAAAGTGGTTGGAAAATTGAAGAAAGAGTGATCTACTAGAGCAAGGAGTTGAATGTGAGAGATATTCAATGAAATCTACCCCCTCAAGCACTGGAGACTTCTTGTAGATTTTATTTTAAAAATCATGAATTAATCATGGTGAACAACTTTGGTGCATTAAAATTTTTTGTCTTTTGGGGAGAAGGGGATTTGTTTTAAATGTTATAAATTTTTTGTGCAAATGGTTGGAGTGTGAGGGGTCTGGACTGATTTTTCTAATAGAAAGCTTGATAGAGCCCATCCCTTTTGAGAAACCATTCAAGAAGCTTGTATATCTCTTTTGTATTAAAATTTGATCATGTCAAGGTGGTTGCAAGTGTACATCCATTGACAAGCTCTGAGACTATTCTAGAAACTTTCCCCCTTGATAGATTTAATCAAATTCAAGTTATTTTTGTGTTATCTTGAGCAAAATGTGTTGATTTTATTTTTGAATGTCTGTAAGTATTTTTTCTTGTTTGTTGCAATCTTGTATTAAAATATGATTCAATCACACTAGGCCTCAATCCTTGTGATAGTTTAATGGCATATGCTATTCCATTTCTCAGAAAAGCTTTCATTTGGGATTGGAATAAATAATTTAAAATCACTTTTCTCTCATTTGTTGACAAAGATTGTCTGTAAGCCTTTGGGTGTACCTTAGGTGTGATTTGACTCAAATCTCTATGCTTTGTTGGGTTTTCTGACTTGATCCTTTATGATAGAATCTCAGAGATTGTGTGAAAGAGTGCTGATTTGGGCCTCCATTGAAGCACATATTCTAGTTGAAGAAAAAATTTAGCTGTTATGTGGCATTCTGTTAGTATTACCTTCCATTTTGTAAGGTTCCTCAAGGATTTGGTGAATCTAGTTTCACCTTGTCCCACCTCCCACCAAAACTTCATTTAACAACAACAATTCCTACCCATACTACCCCTATTTTTCATGTGTTTACACAAACACATAAAATTTGTTACCAAAACATGTAGATGTAATTAGGGTCTCAAATGTATTTAGTAACGTTTGCCTTGGTGTGAAAGTATCTCCATGATCCGAAAGTGACAACTCATGAGATTCGGATCTGGTGTGTTGATCATATTTTCCCAAGGTCTTCCCTATAAAATTCATACAAAAGAAAGGTACTGTATCTCCTTTCATATAACAAAGGTTACAAACTAGGTTTCCTTACCTTGGTTGAAATCCACAACCTAAAATAGTTAGGATCAGATCACATCCTTTTTAATGTGCTACCCACTCCCTTCAAAGCTTGAGTGCCAACAAGTTAGATAGATTGCTTCCCAGCTACAAAACGACATACATGATTTTCTATTTGCCTCGAGTGTCTTATCTAATCCATGATGTTACCGAGTCTTTGAAGGAGGTTAAATTTGGGTACCAACATAAATGGCGCACATTGCAGGACTCTCGATTCAAAATCAAGAACTTGATCATATTTAGTGCATCTGCACAACTAAGGTGGAAATCCTTAGTGGTGACTCCGATTGATCTAATTCTTAATAAGTACCAGTGTCTTAAAACTCTGTCAAAGTCAGATTTGTTACTAATATTTGCAAATATGGAAGGAAGAAGATCTTTCTTTGCTAGGGATCCTGCTAGGACATTGTTTCTAGAGCTAGGAAAAGCAAAATTAGAAGGAAGAAAATCCTGGAGAGTTGTTGGAGATCAGTAGACAAGGAGAGGGATCTCCATTGATGAAAGTGAACAGCCTATCATTGAAGACTACCATTCAAGTGACTCTGAATCAGGTAGCCTCTTTGTGGAATTGAACTCTCCAGCTGGAGAGGGGCCTTCATTTGATTTTGAAAGGTTTGCTTCACACTCTGCACCTGTCTTTTCTGAGGTTGATAGAGATTTCCAAGAAACAAGGCCTTTGGGGGGTATCCATTTTGAAAATTATACTCCTGTGTTCCAAGAACCCTCTCCCCCCATCAGTTTTCACCCCTCCAGGATCACCTCCTCGAATCAATATGGCTCAACCCAGGCCTCCATTTGTTGTAAACACCTTTGGACCTATAAATTTTATGGGAATGGCTAGTTACCCAAATGCAGTGCCTCAAGATGTAAGGAACAAAATGCCAAAGTTCCAGGGAAATAATGTTATTATTGGAGATCAACATCTAAATATTTTTATCAATATGATGGAAGATTTTGAGATTGAACATGAAGATGTATATATCAAAATATTTATCCATACCTTAGAAGAGGATACTAGGGACTGGTATAAAGCATTGCCTAGATAACTCTATTGATTCTTGGAATGAGATGAGAAATGAATTTAGATTGTAGTATGGTGATAGAACTGGCCCTAGGTTTATTTTGATATAATTTGAAAACATCAAGAATAACCCTAATGAGTCAGTGCATGATATCAAAATAAGGTTTAATAATACCTTGAGAATATTTCCTGTTAGAATAAGGCCTTGTGATGAGTCATGTTTGATCAAATATACTGATGCATTTGATAAAAAGGCTACATATTATTTAAGAGACAAAAACCCCACAAATTTGAGGCAGGCCTTCACCATGGCTTTGCAAATAGAGAACAATATCAAGGAAATTGGAAAGCCTCCAAAAAGGGAAGGTGTAAATTTGGTTAACCCAGAAAAACCCAAGCAAGCAAGGCTGCTAATTTGGAAGAAGTTGTGAAGACTTTGGTAGGGGTTGTCAAAGAAATTTCCTACAAGCTAGCCCAGATGAGAAGGGAATTGGAGAGCTCACAAGGTTAACACAAGCAACAAGGCCAAGACAGTTCACAAATCACCAAATATTTGATGACAGAGGCAAGGGACCTATTGGATTTGGAAATAGGTAGCCCCAAGGTAGAGAGAATAAAATGGTGCCTGATCCTTTGGCTGCTAGAGTTGTTGTTGTGGAAGAAACAGAGGTCATTGATTGGTGTGAAAAAAATTTCATGCCTCATGATCCTTGTGAAGAAGATCAAAAGGAAGAATAAGGAGCTGATAATGATAATGATGATGATGTTTGCATGATGGGTTGTTCCACCAGCTCACAACAAGGGGAAAACTCAACTGAGGTGATAAGTGCTAGAACTGCTACCACCTTTTGGGACTACATTCATAGGGTACCTATTCTTCCTCTCTCTCATACTTTAGAAGTAGATAATGTACAAGATTTTGAATTGCCCAATAATGAATTTGAATATTTAAGGGCTTTAATGATCAAAAAGTATGATGGAGGAATCCCATCTGAGGAAGATAGACAATTGCTGATGAATGTTGTTTCTCAAGAGAGGAATATAACACAAGAAGTAAGGTTTTCAAAGGGGTAGGGCCTCAAGCCAAGCCTAAAGCTCCCTTACTTTCAAACATTCCTAAAGAGGCTCCTAAGAAAGATGCATCTGCTAGAAGCCCTGCAGTTCAAACAAAAATCATACCCCTCCTCATGCCCAAGTTGTCAAAAATCCTGTACCACCTAATGAGTGTGTTGGCTTTCCTTCAATACTGCCTTGCCAAAAAATGTCCCATATGATATTTCCCAAGTGTTGAGTCAAATCAAAGTATCTATCCCAATTTTTGAGTTTCTTAGGATTCTTGAGCACAAAAAGAGAGCATTTGAATACTTGGGGTTGAAAGAAGAGAAGACTGCCCTAGGTAGAAATGTAAATATTGTGGAGACTCCTCTAATCATTGAAGAACTAGAAGCACCACCAGCATCAAAAGAGCTAGATGAACCACCTGAGGTCTATTTGGGGACATCCTTGGTGGACTCTCAAATGAATGTGGATCCATTCTTCACCACTTTAATCATTAAGGACAAACTACTGCATAATTGCATGTCATGCCTTTGGAGGTCATGAATGAGCTAAACATCAAAATGACAGCAACATATGGGAAGTTTACTGCCATGGAATCCAGAGAAGTTCCAGTAGTGGGATGTGTCAAGGGTTTGGTGGTGTAGCTTGCAGCTTACCCAAGTAAAAATTTAAAACTTGATGTTGTCATTGTTGACTACCTAGCCAAGTGGGGCATGCTACTGTCAAGAAAATGGGCTGCAAGTGTTGGTGGGAGTTTCCAAATGGATATGTCTTATGCTACCATTCCAGTTGAGGGCAGCCTTGTTAGGTTGTATGGGGAAAAGAAAATGTTGCATCTTATTGAGGATCCCAACAATGCATCCTATGAGGTATTATACACAAATGTTGATGTAGACAACTTTGTGGGATTTTTTGATGGAAAGGAGCACAAGATTGAGGAATAAAAATGCCTTGAACAAATAGGCTATCCATGGAATCTATTGTTTGATGGATCCTTCTCCGAATTTGGGAATGGTGCTAGTATTGTTCTACTTTCTCCTAGTTAGGAAAAAAAAATCCTTCAAGCTCAACTTTGAATGCACCAACAACATTGTTGAGTATGAGGCATTGTTGTTGGGTTTAATAATTTCTTGGAAATATGGTGTCAAGGACATCATTGTCAAAGGAGACTCAGAATTAATTGTGAAACAAGTCAAAAAACTGTATGCCACAAAGAACCAGCGAATGAAGCAATACAAGCATGCAGTTTGGGACTTCATTGAGATGTTCGATTCATTTAACATACTACATCATGATAGGAAGTTCAATGACTTGGTAGATATACTTGCAGCTTTTGGTGTCTTCCCCATATTGTGAATATGAGGTTGAGGTATTGACAAGACCTTCTATTCCTGACAACATCAAGCATTGGCAGGTTTTTGATGATGATACTCAGATCAGAAGATTCCTGCAAAACAAGGGAGAATTTGCTGATCAAAGTATTGATTGGGAGCTAGTGGTTTATACAATAGAAGGAAAAGAAACCTTGTTTGGCAAGGATATCATCCAACTAAAAACAAATACCATTCCTAGAGGGTTGGTTGCTCTTGAGTCCAATTTTGATAATGTTGATCACATTGTTAATAGATGCATGACAGCCTCAAGGGATATTAAGGAGCATGATCTTGGTACAAAGGAGAAGCCAAGGAAAATTTTGTTAGGTAGTAATCTTAGCAAGGAGGAGAAGCAATCATACATCCAATTATTGAAAAATACCAAGATTGTATGGCTTGGACCTATTCTGAACTAAAAGCATACTAGAGAGGATTTTTTTCAGCATGAAATCCCCTTGGTGTCTAATGCAAAGCCATTTAGGCAAAAATAGAGGCCCATCAATCCACTCTTATCCCTCAAAATGTAAGAGGAACTGAAGAAGCTAAGAGATGGAGGGATTATCCAACCCACAAGGTATTCCTCTTGGGTTGCAAACCTAGTGCCAATGAGAAAGAAAAATGGTGACATCAAGTTGTGTGTGGATTTTAGGAACCTAAACAGAGCATCAATGAAGGATAATTATCCTTTACCAAATATGGAGAACATGTTGCAGTTAGTGACTAGTTCTAAGTTGCTTTCCACCTTGGATGGTTTCTCTGGTTACAACCAAGTTGTGGTGAAGGAATCAGAAAGGATCAAGATAGCCTTCACTACTCCTTGGGGGACCTATGTCTATGTCAGGATGCCTTTTTGGTATGATGAATTCGGAGGAACCTTTCAAAGAGCAATGGATGTTGCTTTTTCTAGTTACATCAATGAATTTATTGTAGTCTATCAAGATGATGTAACTGTATTTTCTAGAAAGAGAAGTGATCGCTTGCTACACTTGTTATCCAAAATTCACCCCTCAAGGTAATTTTGATAACATGAATCAAATTCTTTTGTCCCAAGCAATTATATTGAGTCCGGGTGAAAAGTCATATTTCTAGGGTCCCCTCATATTTTTCTAACTCCCCTGTCCAAGAAGAAGAGAGCAAGTTCTGAGAAAATGTAAAAAATTGCAAAAAACAAGCTCGGGCCAGGAAAAATCACGAAAAATGGCTAAGTCCTAGTCCAGGTGGTCCTTGGGACAGTTGGGACATCTGGGCACGAACCGGCCGAAAGGCCGACAGGCGGTCTGTGCAGCATTTGGGACATCCGGGCCAAAGGGCGCGGGCCGAAATCGAATTGGCCGAAAGTTGAAAAAATTGACTAACTGTTGAAGCAGCATTTGGGACATCCAGGCAATTAGTACGCGGACCGGTTGGATCGGCGAAAAGTCAGTCAGCAGCAGCTTGAAACATGCAGGGACCGCAATGTGAAAACGCCAAATGACGGATCGCCGAAATGAGAACTTTTTGCCCCTTAATCAAGGATCAGCGAAATGAGAACTTTTGTCCGAAATAGTTGGGCCGTAAAGGTACGTGCGAAATGTACGTGAACCGCCAAACCGGTTGAATCGGGAAAATTTGTCCCGAGCGGTCCGAAAGCAAATGGGACACACAGGGCCGCGAGTACGCGAACCGGCCGAACCGGCTGAAATGGGAAATTTCAGCACTGTGCCAAATGGGACAAAGGGATGCATGGGACGTGAAAAGCCGAAGCGGCCGAAGGTAGAGAAGAAAAGTCAACGTTTGACCCGTGGAACTTCAAACGGCCATAACTTTTGACTCGAGCTCCGATTTTCACAAAATTGGACTTTCTGGAATGAGCATGACGTCCTCTACGCCACAAAAACTAGATTTATTATTTTTAATGAGGGTAGATATATTTAAATAAGATAAATATATTCGGCTCCAGTCAATTAATGCTCATTCCCGTCAAATGACAGAAAAACTTTGCGGATCCAAAAATAGCTGCCGCACTCAGAAGGCCATAACTTTTGCATTTCTCAACGAAATCACACAAAATTGGTACCGTTGGAATCATGGTTCTGATCCCGATGCACAAAAATCAAGAAATTCTAGATTTGATCAGAAATTGATTGAGATTTTTAAGAAAACGTGGCCGGGTTTAGAACAGTGTTTTATTTGGTAGTTGGGAGTGCAATTAAGAGGCATGGTCATCATTCTTTCTCTGTTGCAGCACATGGGAAAGTATGGGGGCCTTTTACAAGTAATGTATAACCATTTCACTCAATTTAATGCCTCTTATAGGTGGTTGAAGGATAGATTTCGGGATTTCCATTTTCCCTTCTCTTCTCCTTCTCATTTTTTCTATAAATTGGAGTGTTGGGCTCATTGTAAAGGAGAGAGTTTTTGGGTAACAAAGCTCTGCCAAAATTACTTTGTGAAGCCAGTGTGTTACAGGCCCTTGTAGTGGACTCCTTGCATGGTGATCCAGGCCCTTATCTTGTAATAGATTGAACTGTGCATATCATGAAGCAATAAAATACCAGTTTGTGGATGTATCTTCCCTGCTGTGTTTTCTTGCATTCTTCTTGCCCCTTTGATATTTCTATAAGAATATTGTGTCTATTTGTTATGTTCTTGCAGGGATTCATTATCATTGTGTATGCTTGGAATATTATTGTAAAATGCGATTTTGCTAGATTATGGTGAACTGTCATCACCTCTTCTAGTGTGCACTTTGCTTCTGTATTTCACACATTTGGAGACTACTCTCCCACCCTCCTTTTCTGGTGTATCACCGCTTTAGTGTAGGATTTCATTTTATGCATTCTCTCTCCCTGGTCCCTTGGAAATTTAGATTAGAACAGTTAGCTTATCCTGCATTAGAGTAGATTGTGGCAGGTAGTTTAGGAGCAAGAACTAGCTTTTCTCTGGAGGTCTATCTCAAGTAGCAAGTCCCACGACTTGGAGATAGTACCCATGTTATCCAATCACACTTGTGAGTTCAAGTAAATGCAGGTGTGTTGTGATTCAGTGATAACAACACTTGGAGAAGATGCTGAAAAGATGTAGAGAATACGACATCTCGCTCAATCCAAAGAAATTCCATTTTGGAGTGCGAAGGAAAAGTTACTTGGTCACATTGTGTCACAAGGAGTGATGATTGATCTAGAAAGAGTAGAGGCCATCAGCAAGGTCCCAATCCTAAGAACCAAGAAAGGAATTCAATCCTTCTTTGGGAAAATAAACTTCATTAGAAGATTCATATCAAACTTTGCTAAGTTGACCATTCCAATCACTTCCATGCTGAAGAAAGACCAGGTCATCAAGTGGGAAGAAGTTTCCATCAAAGTGTTCAATTGAATCAAACAGGCATTGAAGCATGCCCTATTTTGGTAACCCCTAATTATAAGAAACCTTTCCAGTTGTTTTCCTTTGCTTAGAACATTATTGCTTCATCATGCTACGAAGGATGATGAAAGGGCTGAGAGGCCGATTGCATATTTCAATAAGGCCTTGCAGGGGTCTAAGCTGAAGTACACTATCATGGAAAAACAAGCATTTTCCCTAGTAAAAGCAATAAAGGTTTTTAGACCTTACATTCTAAGTTCTAAAGTGGTTGCTTATGTTCCCCACACAATGGTGAAGGACATCTTGTCAGAGATGGAGGTCTCAAGAAAAATATGTAGATGGGTGAACAAGTTGCAAGAATATGACATGGACATCCAAACCACGAAGTTGGTGAGAGGTTTGGGCTTGGCTAAGCTTATGGCGAAAGAAACTTGCAAACTATTGAGGTAAATGAGGTAGAAGAAGAAAGGGTAGGTGTATTTGAAAGGTTGATGAATTATGAGTGGTATAAAGGTGTAATATTTTATCTCAGACATTTGAGGTTCCCTAAGCACTTAAGTAAGAACCAAAAAAGAGCCCTTAAGTTGGCTTCCCAAAAATATGTCATCACTGATTATGGGTTAGCTTGGAAGAACCCAAAGGAGTCCTCTTAAGGTGCATTACTGAAGAAGAAGCCCTTAAGATAATTGCGATCTCCATGGAGGATTTTGTGGGGGGAACTTTGCTATAAGAGTCATAACACATAAGATCATGAGGGCTGGTTATTGGTGGCTAACTCTTTTCAAGGATACAACCTTGTTTATTAGAAGATGTAATAGTTTCCAATGATTTTTGGAAGATTGAAAGCTTCAGTCTCCCTTTCTCTGCATCTGTATCAATCGAAGCTCCATTCAATCAATGGGGAATGGATTTCATTGTGAAGATTACAGAAACTTCAAGTGCTGGCCACAAATGGATTCTTGTAGCAATTGATTATTTTACTAAATGGGTGGAGGAAATCCCCACCAAGAAGGCAACACACCAAGTTGTCATGGATTTTGTGCTAAACAACATCATCTGTAGGTTTGGGGTACCAGTCAAGATTATTGCTGATAATGCCATGAGCTTTAGAGCTAAACCTTTGGTGGCAATGTGTAAAGAGTATGGGATCAACTTGACATATGCCTCCAATTACAATCCTCAAGGAAATGGACAAGCTGAGTCCAGTAATAAAAATTTGTTGAAGATCATCAGAAGAACATTGGAGCAGAACAAGAGAAAGTGGGGTGAACAATTGAAGTTTCTTTGTTTGGGAGATAGGATCATTGTCAAGAGGGTCACTAGAAAGAGTCCATTTGAGTTGGTATATGGGACTCAGGCCCTATTGCCCCTTCATATGCAACTATCTTCATATCAGTTTATGCAACAACTAGAAGATCAGGAGGTAAGTCCTTATGATGCCCGCATTAATCAAATTGTTGAGCTCAAAGAAGAGAGGAGGGAATCCCACCAAAGGCATGTAAAATTTAGAGATAAACTGAAGAATTTATTTGACAAGAAGGTCACTCTTAGAGCTTTCAATGTTGGAGATCTTGTGCTACTATGGGATAACAAACATGAGGATAAGGGCAAGCATGGCAAGTTTGACTCATTATGGATGGGCCCTTACTCTATTGACATCAGAATTGGGGAGCATACCTTCTTCCTTAAATACTTAGATGGTGAACTACTCAAGTTTCCTATCGATGGCAGAAATTTGAAGCATTTCTTGGATTGATTCCTTTGAATCAAGGTAACATCTTTTGTACAGTGTATAGTCAATTGTTTGTTTCCTATTTTTGTGTTTTTGCTCGTTCTGGTCCTCGGTGACCTATTTTTGTTGGTTTCTCTATCTATTTTTGAAGATGGCTCTATTTCTCTACTCTGCAAGATGACTCCATTGCCCAATGGATATTTTGGCACTTGGTCTACCTTTGTTCTTGTGGCACTTGTAGGGAGTGCCCATCCCCGAGTCAAAGCCTATGTTGGTGCTCAAAATTATCTCACCCCATTTGTGCCTATGAAAACTTATTGATTTACGGCCTCTGTCATTTTCTCCTTCCCCGTGTTGTGCTTGGTTAGTCTTTGTTGCTATTTTTAGTCAGCTCCTGGGTCAAAGATCATGTATGGGTCTATGGTTTTCTCCTTGTTACTTTGTTCCTCTGGAAAAGGTCTATATTTGCGTCCCCCATACTTTGTTCCTTCAAAAACTTGGGTTCCCCCATGTTTTAAGTTCTCCATGGTCGAGGATTTGTCTCCATTATCATTTCTTCCATAAGTACTTGAAGAAAATGAATGGATGTGTCCTGAAGAATGTATTTAAGCCTTGTAACATTTTAAACTTTTTGTCCTTGAAGAAAATTTTATTTCGAGGCTCAAATGGTCATTTTTCTATATTTTACGGTTTGACGGGCACTCCTCCTGGTCAAATTTGCATCCTTATATCTACAGGGGATGTGGCACCTTTTGGTTGGATGCGGCTCAGTTGGGTACTTAGAAAAATTCATGAAAAGCCTTAACTCAAAATGTGTCCACGTGGAGGCACGATGCTCATTTGAAGATCTACTTTTGGTTTGGCCTTGTAATAGCGTTGGGAGGACACATGGAGGATTCACCGCTGCTTGGCCCGGACTTACAAAAATTTTCAAGAAGTTGGAGCAGTTTGGTGGAATAGGACACATGGTGATGTCACAATCATTTAGGGTCTCCACTTTGGGCACCATCTTGAACTTGCACCATGGAGACATGTGGAGGAACCGTGCATGTTTGTGGACCGACCCTTGAGTTCCATTTTAAAGAAGCACCGGTGACATGTCGAGGCCTTCACTCACTTTGTATTTTTCTTAAAAATTTTAATGGCCAAATGAGGCGCCTCGAGCATGACAGTGCTAGAACAGGACACATGGCGAGCCCGTGCTCGTTTAAGGTATCAAATTTTGGGACCGTCTTAAGGTGCGCCATGGTGACACGTGGCAGTTTGAAAATTCAAAGAGGCAAACCATCGAGAGGAAACTTGGATTTTTGCCTCCTTAAGGATTAAAAATCTCAAAGCGGCCTTGCAAGCCTAATGAGGGAAAAATTCAATGGTTTACCCCGGTCAACGGAAAAGGTGCGAGGCTCTCGAGGGAAATTTGGAAAAATTTCCTTTTGAGAAAAAAGAGTCAAAAGTAAAAAAGGAAGCATGGGTCTGCTCAAATCATATTTGGACACGTGTCTAGGCTCATTTCCCAAGGGCAGAGCTACGGGGAAAATTTGGAAAATTTTCCTTTCCCACAAAGAGAGTAAAATGGCGAATCATGCCACGGTTTTACTCAATTACATTTGGACATGTGTCAGGCTCATTTCCTGAGGGAAGAGGTGTAGAGAAAAATGGAATTTTTTTCCATTTTTCTAAAAAGTTGTAAAAATTCAAGGAAGCCCTGAGTCTATTCTAAAGTTTGAATCTTCCATGTGGACGGCCCAAATTCAATGTAAAGATCAATGACAGCTGAGAGTCTAAATCTGATTTTCCCCCTTTTCTCTAAAACACATCTATAAGTGTGAGTCTCCATGATTTCTTGGCCTTTTCTACACACCAAATAGAGAGGGAAGTTAATGTGTATATCTATGTTTGGTAGGGAGATCTGGAAGATGTCTTTCGCCATTAAAATGGTCTGACTTTCATGCCCGATAAGATTTTCTTCTCCCGAGCATGCAAGGGGCCATATTTGACAGATTAGGGGCAGAAGTGGTTGGAAAATTGAAGAAAGAGTGATCTACGAGAGCAAGGAGTTGAATGCGGGAGATATTCAATGAAATCTACCCCCTCAAGCACCTAGAAGACTTCTTGTAGATTTGATTATAAAAATCACGAAAGAATCATGGCGAACACTGGTGCATTAAAATTTTTTGTCTTTTGGGGAGAAGAGGCTCTGTTGTAAATGCTATAAATGGCATGAATTTTTCATGCAAATGGTTGGAGTGTGAGGGGTCTAGACTGATTTTTCTAATAGAAAGCTTGATAGAGCCCATCCCTTTTGAGAAACCATTCAAGAAGCTTGTATATCTCTTTTGTATTAAAATCTGATCATGTCAAGGTGGTTGCAAGTGTACAACCATTGACAAGCTCTAAGACTATTCTAGAAACTTTCCCCTACTAATAGATTTAATCAAATTCAAGTTATTTCGTGTTGTCTTGAGCAAAATGTGTTGGTTTTACTTTTGAATGTATGCAAATAGTTTTTCTTGTTTCTATTGTAATCTTGTATTAAAATATGATTCAATCACACAGAGCCTCAATCCTTGTGATAGTTTAGTGGCATCTGCAATTCCATTTCTCTGAAGATCTTTCATTTAGGATTGGAATAAACAATTTAAAATCACTTTTCTCTCATCTGTTGACAGAAATTGTCTGTAAGCCTTTGGGTGTACCTTAGGCGTGATTTGACTCAAATCTTGATGCTTTGTTGGGTTTTCTAACTTGAGCCTTCATGATAGAATCTTAGAGATTGTGTGAAAGAGTGCTAATCTGGGCCTCCATTGAAGCACATATTCTAGTTGAAGAAACATTTTAGCTATTATGTGGCATTTTGTTGGTATGACTTTCCATTTTGTAAGGTTCCTCAAGGATTTGGTGAATCTAGTTTCACCCTGCCCCACCTCCCACCAAAAATTCATTTAACAATAACCAATCCTACCCATACTACCCCTATTTGTCATGTGTGTACACAAATGCATAATATTTGTTACCAAAACATGCAGATGCAATCAGGGTCTCAAATGTCTTTAGTAACCTTTGCCTTGTTGTGAAAGTATCTCCATGATTTGGAAGTGACAACTTGTGAGATTCAGATCTGGTGTGTTGATCATATTTTTCCCAAGGTCTTTTCTATAAAATTCATGCAAAAGAAAGGTACCTATATCTCCTTTCATATAACAAAGGTTACAAAATAGGTTCTCTTACCTTGGTTGAAAGGCACAACCTAAAATAGTTAGGATCATATCACATCCTTTTAATGTGCTACCCACTCCCTTCAAATCCTGAGTGCCAACAAGTCAGATAGATTTCTTCCCTAGCTATAAAATGACATACATGATTTTCTATCTTCCTCTGAGTGTCCTGTCTAATCCATGATGCTTCTTGATCTTTGAAGGAGGTTAGATTTTTGTACCAACAGGTGGCCAAGCCTTGAGAAAATCCTCCCAATATCCCGAGCCATTTTAAGGCAAGACTAAACTCCATTCTCAGTCTTTTCTTTCACTTCCTTTAAGATTTCCATTTCCTCTTCCTTATCCTTCTTATCCTCAAGAAAAGTTCTTAAGGTGGCCACCTTATCAACATTTTGGCGGGTGACCTCTGCAGTTATCTTTGTTAATGCATTGTTTTCTTGTTCATCTAAGAACTCTATCAACTTGATGGTCACATGTCTAGAATATAGATGCTTCTTCATTATTTTTGATGCACATGACTCATCACACATATAAAATATACGATCATCCATGTGACTTTGCATACTCATGACAATGGCTTCCTAGTGTGTGTTTTCATCATCTTTGGATCCATCAGCTCCTAGGGTAAGGTCACCAATATGGGGGCAAAAGGGGTCTTAAATGGATACATTTTTTTGAAAAATAAAAAAACTTCAACTTGTATGAGTTTTTGAAATAGTTACGCTCAAAATTAGAAGATGTTATATAAACATGAATCATAACATTTTGAGTCTAGTTTCTAAGATACTACATTTGATTGAAAACGGATAAGTTTTAGTGGGTTAAATAACTAAAATATCAACAGTGCTCTTGTTTTTGTTAAAAAATATAATAGAGTAACTTTTGTGCCCCTTTGCCATTTTTGGGGCACCATTCAAAGTATTTTTGAAAATGATTTGGTAGAAAAATAGATAGGAGCATATAGTTTAGGCTCCATTTTTTAAAGATTTTTTTAGCAAATGTTTTTTTATAGTACAAGATTTTTACATTTAAAAACATAATCGAGCTTTGACCATGCCCCCTAACTACCTCAAAAAATATCAAAAAATAGATTTTTTTAAATATGTATAGAATTAGGTCTAGTTTGGGCTAGTATAAAAAAATCAATTTCAATGAGCCAAAAAAAGATACACGACAAAAGATAGACATGTTTAAAATTTAAAAAATAGTTATAAAAGGACATAGTTAGAAAATAAATAATATGGAAACCTTATATTAGTAATAAAATTTGAAAAATTATGTTTTTAAAAGGAAGAAAATCTTCCCTACATCATGGTATAAGTTTTTTTAAACAAATAGATCGTTTAATATTGATTTATCATGGCGAAGTGGAATTTTTACATTTTCTTGCAAAAATATGATGCTTGTTGTGTTTGTGCGGTTCCATGCCTCAGGCTTGGGTATCAAATTGGATCAAGCCTTGAGGCACGTCTTGAAAAATTAAAAACACAAAACGTGCATGCGTTATAACATGTTATAACACGTACACATTGTTCATAGTATAAACATTATACTAGCTTTCGACATGCTTTTATTTACAAAATAAATGTTTAAGTATAAAAAAATAAAATAATAATAATAAATGATTTTCATTTCTTATTATTTATATTTTATTATGTCTTATACTTTAAATTTATTGTAGTAAATATAAGAAATTAGGTCACTCTCCACCTTATATGACTAATCTCACAACTCCATAAGTCATGGTTTAGGAGATAGATTTTTATAGTATAATGTGGTCAATACATAGGTAATTTTCATGATTTTAGTATTCAACCTAGAGCTTTTAGAATTTAAATTCTAAAATCAAAACCCTAAACTCTAATCCTTAGGCCTTAAATCTAAACCATAAACCTTGAGCCCTTAACCCTAAAACCTAAAGCTTAAACCCTAAACCCTAAACATTCATCCACGACTTGTGATCCCTAAACCCTAAACCTTGAGCCTAAAGCCCTAAACCATGAGCCCTAAGCCCTAAGCCCTAAACCATAAAACATTAACCATGAGCCCTAAATGTTAAACCCTAAACCATAAAAACCAAATCCACGAAATCTAAACCACGACCCTAAAACCTAAACATTGAATCGTGAACCCTAAATCCTTATCCCTAAGCCCTAAAATATAAACCCTAAACCCTAAACCATGTCCCATAAGCCCTAAGCCCTAAACCATAAAACCTGAGCTCTAAATCATAAACCTTAAACCTTAAGCCCTAAAAATTAAATCCTAAACCCTAAACGTGAACCCTAAAATATAAATAATAAACCTAAATAATAAATCCTTAACGCTAAACCCTAAACCCTTAACCATGATCCCTAAACCCTAACCATAAACCCTAAACCTTAAACCCTAAACCCTAAACTCTAAACCTAAACCCTAAATCCTAAACCATTAACATTGAACCTTGAACCCTGAACCCTAAACCCTAAACCCTAAACCTTAAACCACGAACCATGAGCCCTAAACCCTAAACCCCAAACCATATTTCATCAATATTTCCTAGTCTCTTGCCTAGAACCATCATTGAGTCTTCTTGTACAACTACCTATTTTGTGAGAGGTTGAACAAGTAACTAAATGGATATGACATCTACCTTGTGCCTTGTAATGCATATTACACATCTCTACCAAAATTGTTTCTCCCCACATATACTTGCGCTCTTGAATGTCAATTTCTTCACACTCTAAAACAAATTTGACATTTATCATATTTCCATGTACAGTACTATGAAATCTATAATGACCCATTAGTAGTTGGAAAATATAACCATTACAATACAAAAATTAGTCTCAAAGGAAATGGAAGAAACATGGAGAATATACCAACATGGAGGTGTAGGATCAGAACCAAATTTCCTATAGTATCCTATCCTCTGGAGAAAGAGAAATATATTATGCTACTAGAATGGATAGAAAATTTGACACAAATTCTTGAAGTGTTCAAAAGAAGCATAGTAATAGGGGAATGAATTAGAACATAAAGGGGATATCAATCTCCTTGTAAATATTTCTTGTTTAGTCTTGAATGCAAGTCATCATCATCGGCCTACGAATTAGTGACCTTCCATTCATTGATAATTCCTTCTATGATAAACTCATGGATTCTTTCAAAATATCCTTCAAAATGATAGGGGTAGTCATCAAGCCTAGGGAAGGGTTTAATGTGATTTCCAAACAAGTTGAAATTCATACAGATTTAGAGGTCATAACATGAATTTACAAATATCTCTATTGTTATCAATGGAAGTGTTAGAAACTATCACTCTAAGAGGGGGTGAATCAGTGTTTTCACCATTTACCTTCTTAAATATGTGTTAGTCCAGAATCACAGCATCCGAGTGCCTACAACTAGACGAGTTGAGATTCTCGGTTTATTGCACAACATGGAGCGTCTCTCAAAGTGTGGGACATTGAAATTGAGAGAGCTCTCTAGATGAAGGTCGGTTCCTATTCCTCTCTTTCAGGTGCACACAAATAAATAGCAGAAGATCTATTCTAAATCCTACTCTATCTTACTAAAGAGATGAGGTTGAGAAGATAAAAATAAAGCTAAACTAATGAGGTGATGCACCAAAGGAATGTTAGACATCTATTTTGTAATTTAACACGAGACCATAGAGAGGAAATACAACTACCATGCATAGATAACCAAATTTTAATAAGAGATCAGAAGACAACAATGAACACATGATAGGGTTGATATATCATCCAGACATATATTATTGCTCGAGTTGATACAAGTACATTACGAGTAGCAAGAAGAAATATAATTTGTATTGCGACTCAAATGGGAGGTTTGAAAACTCCACAAATTCACTTGTAGACAAGGGAAGAAGGGAGGGTGAAAAACAATATTGTCCAACCCTTTACAATGAGCTAAGATCTTTTTTTTTTATAGATGCAACAACAAGAGAAGAAAAAAAGAGGTGAGAAAATTGATTTGAAGCTCAACTACCAGCCATTAATGCCCCTATAAATCCACCCACAATCTGTCGATTCCACCACTCTATGTCTACTCAGTGCTTTTAAGAAAGAAGAATGGAGAATCAAATCAAATCTGATATGGTTTTTCAAGAAATTAGAATGCATATTAATGGTATGAAGATGTTTTCCCATTTTCACGCACTTAACATTGCCAAAATTAAAGTTTTAGGTTTCCATGGTGTAGGCGAGGTCGAGACCTTTCCAATGGTGGAAAATTTGTTAAATTTTGGGCATTGGGTCGAAATATATGTCCATTTGAATGTTTGAGTCGAGTCCATACAAAAATGGTGAAAAATAGTTAGCGAACAGGTCCATGAGGCCCGAGATTCACTTTACGCCTTTTGGCACAAAAATATAGAAACGCCAAAATGTCCCATAGCCCCGCAATTCATTTTTGTCAAAAAACATCTTCGGGTCCGCCAGCCCACATTTTTGATTTGGGAAAAAAATTACTCCAAGGCCTATTGGCCCGCATGTAATTTTGGCCCGACACATGGCTCCTTGGGCATTAGGGAGGTGCAGTTCATTTTTATACTTTACGCCTTTTAGAAACAAAACCAAAAAGTTAAAATTACCTCCGGTGACCCGCCTTCCCGCTTTGACTTGGAACATGGCCACATGTAGAGATGGCGCATGTTTAGGGATTAATTTTGTATTTTTCTTTTAGAGTTGCACCGAAGAGGCATGTGGCTCCTTCTACAACTTTTCTCTATTCCTTTATGTTTTTGCTAAGTCCTTTTGTTTGGCGGGGCCATATATCTGACCGGGACACGTGGAGACTTGGCGCTTGTCTGGGAGACCCACTTTTAGATTTACCTTTAAAGATGTGTCAAGTTGACATGTGACACCTTCCGCGAGTCTATGATACTTAGCCAATTTGGTTTGACGCCTTTCTTGAACCTTGGAAATGTGGAAGCCTTGCGCTCATTTGAGTCTCCAATTTGGGCTGCACCTTTGAATGTGCACCATTGAGACACTTGGCACCTTCCGCCAGTTCTTTATACTTAGTGGATTTGGGCCGCTTTCCATTTGAATTTTTTGAACCTTGGCCACATGGAGGGTTTGCACTAGTTTGAGTCTCCACCTTAGGCTCTGTTTTTGGAATTACGCCGAGTGACACGTGGTTCTTTCCGCTTGTTTGGAATTTTTAATGGTTGGCTCTATTTCTTTTTAGGCCTGGGACACATGGAAGCTCCACGCTTGTTTGGGGACTTCCCTTTTGATTTAACCTTTGGAGAAGCACCGATGAGGCACATGGAAGCTTCCACTGATTCTTCCATAGTCAATTTGGGTTCACTTTGAATCATTTGTAAAGCCCAAAGACTTTAAGCCTTTCTCCGTTTCTCTTGCTTAAGCCTCTAGTTTCTTTGACACTATTTTCCTCCTTAGCCGACCCTGCTCTTCCATTTTTGAGCCCACCTATAACCTGATCGTTAGATTTGAAATGTGAGCTCGTTAGACAGAAACTTCCCTCAGATTTCTTCTTGCATAGGGTCAAGTTTGATCAATTTTGTTGGGGAAAATTTGAGATAACAATTTGGTGACTCACAAGGATGTCTGCCTACTAGATGAAGAGATCAGTTGCCTTGTTGTATCCATTGGGTATAGAGTCATGGGTGGTGACCTGATCGATCTTGTCTATGAAACATGAATCCGACATCCACACTTCATGACTTAGAACCCCGCCTGCTTTGTTATGGAAATGGACCCTTTGAGACCTTATTTTAGTTGCTCTGTATTTGTTATATTTTAAAATGAGCAAGCTATTCTGAGTAACTATGGGTATTCCTATTGCAAATGATGAAGAGCTGGTGCATTAATCTGGAGGCACATTGAGCGTGTAATGATGCAAACCTAGAGCAATAAAAAATCATGCGAGCACTTAGGGAAACAAAACCTATGCTAATATTTACAAGTTGGAATCTTCCTTTTCAGTAGCAGTGTTTTGAGATAGATCCCGTTGACTAGAATCTGTAATTATTTACCATCCAATTTAGCCAGATGGAAGGAATTACTACTTTTTCACCTTATGATCATGTATTGACTATTGAACCAACTTTTGCCCCTTTTTGACCTGGACACATGATGGCCTTTGCGCTTGCTTGAAAGCTCGATTCAAAATTTTCCTTTAGAGGAGTGTTGAGTTGACACTTGTTAGCCTCCGCTGGTCTGTGGACTTTTCAACGGTCCCTCTTACCCTTTTTGGACTTTGGGCTACATGGCGAGCTCATACTCATTTGGGTCTCCACATTTGGACTAACTCTTGGAGATGCGCCAAGTTGACACTTGGCAACCTCGACTTACTTTTTATACTTAGACAAAAAAAAATTAGACCCACCTTGTCTACCTTTTGACTCTATTGACCATTTGACCCTGCCTCCATTTCATCTTGGGACATGTGGAGATGCGGCACTTTTTGAGCCTCTCTTCATGGGTTCATCTTTGGAGAAGCGTCATGCTAACACGTGGCTCTCTCCACTGCCTCCTCCATACTTAGTCAATTTTGGGACTCTTTCCTAAACTATTTTGAGCCTAAAGACTTCAAATCTTCATTGCTTCTTCTTCGACTACCTCTGGTTCTTCTGACACTACTCGGCCTCCTTCCTTGACCCTTCCTTTTCATTTTAGAGCCTACATGAGTCGAGTTAAATAGATTTAAGACACAAATTTATGCGACAGATCCGTTTCTTCTCTTTCTTTCCGGACAAGGTCATTTAAACTTTTACGAGCCCAGCCATTCCATTATAGGTCCCTCTCCAACCCTGTTTGCAAGATTTAAATGTGTTCTCTAATTCTTTAAATGTGAGGCCATGGCTAATCCAATATTTTTTTTGGGGGAAAATATGAATAAAAACTTGGTGACTCACGGGGACATCTGTTTATTAGATGAAGAAACCACTTGCTGTAAGCATCCATTGGGCATGGAGTTTTCTGATAGACTCGAGACTGATCTAAAATTTTGAAGATCTGATCCCTGAGCCACTACGAGCTTGACTATATGTTTTTCTATGTTTTGTCTTACCCTGAGTCTACACTCTCAATTTTCATAAGGAAATCTTGGAAATGGAATTTATGAGAGTAGAAAATTGTTTAACTCTGGGGCTTTCATCTGTCCCTAAAATGGACTATTTTGAAATGAATTTAGTTGCTCTGCATTTGTTTTCTTTTGAAGATGACAACTATTACAGGTAACTATGAGTTTCCCTACTATGAATACTGAAGATCCTGGCTTTATGCACCTTTGGAGCAATGCGAACAAAACTTATATCTGAGATACCAAATCATACATGCCTCAAATGAGACATGCAGAGTGTGCATAAGAACTTCTTTTGCTGAAAGAAAAATCTACTCCTACTCCTAAACTAACTAGAGAGAAATAATGCTAAACAAATCCTACAACTGATAAAGAGAAGTAGCTTCCTTTTCTCGAGAGAGGCAGCCATGTAAATGATTCAACACTAAATATATCTTCCAGTATGAGTGAAAAATTGACTCTGACCCTATCTTCTACCCAAATCATCAAGGAATCAACATTAATGGGAATTACCTCCTCAAGCTGACTTATATCGGACTTTTGGAGGTGTTGATGATGACCCTTAGTATTTTGATGCTCATCTTAGTGCCTTGGAGTAGGCATGACTATTTTTGGTTTCTCCCTTGGCTCTAATGAAGCCAAGTATCTGATTGGGAGAGGTCTGATACTTTGGATGTGCCCATAACTCTAAATTTTTACTCCAAGAATATAGTCTTCTTATAGACCTTCTTGAATGGATGGTGTGGAAGTAATGGTGAAAATTTTCTATCCTTTCTCTTCTTTCGGATTTAGAGTAGCTTTTCTTTCCTTTGCTGCTTGAAGACAATCTTGCCCTTGAGTGACCACTTCCTTTAGCATGGAGTTTTACAAGTCAAACTCTTCAATATGTTGTTCTAAAGGACTAGTTAGGACTACAAGATCTCTTTTAGAGTTTTCCTCCATGATGGATTCATTAAAAAAATCAGGCCCTTCGAATGAAAGCAAGAAATCTCTAATGATGCTTTCTTCTTACCTTCTACAAACTCTAATTTTATTTCTTCCATTTACTCCTCTTTAATGGGACTTAGAGCTGATTGTTCATCTTCTTCCATGGCTGATTGTGCAACTTGAATTGGATCAATACTTTCTTCAAATAGAGTGCCAACATGGACACTACATTAGAGAAAACTGATGACTGATCTTCTTTCTCTTGTTCTTTCTCTTCTCCTACTGCAAACTCAGCCTCAGCCACCACTGGCTCTTCAACCTTGACCTCCTCTATTGGTTTGACCATCAAAGGGATCTTTGTAAGCCCAAATTTGGCAGCCCAACTCTTCAGATTGTCTGTCATTTCTTCTTTATTGGGATCCTCTTCTTGTTGTTCTCCTTGATTGGATTCTTGAGTCTTTTCCCAACATGGACTTGGGAGAGCAAAAGGAGTGGCAGGTTGGGGTTCAACCAGTTTTGCAATTGTTTGTGGTGTGGAGGGAGGAGATGAAACTTCTTGTTTCTTTGGAGGGAATGACTGCTTGGGAAAGGAAAGGGGAGAAGAATTGAAATGGGGTGGAAGACTAGGGAATGGAGAAATGGAATCAATGCTTGGGGCAGCAACTGGGAAGCTTGGAAATTAGAGCTTGGGTTGAGATGGTGTTGCTTGAGAAAGAGAAAAAGAAAAGCTATGAGATGTTGGACTTACCCATTGATGAGGTTGTCTTGACTCCAACTCATAAGCCCTAATCTCCTCAGTCCATTGTGCAAGTTGGGGCATCATTCCAATCATGAATTCCAGCTTCTCCTAAGGTTTGTAATGTCTTGTTAAAGGGCCTTCCCATGGACAAGGTGCCCTGCAACAAATCTTAAATTCCTTCATTTGTGTTATGCCCCTTGACTGAACCATGTCAGCCTCCATTTTTTGAATCTTCTCCAGTAAACCAACATCCTCTGCATAACTATCACCATTATATGCATCCCCTTGTCCTTGATAAGCTTCATAGTCAAACTAGTTTTGACACTACTCATATGGGTAAGCATAATGGTCTTGGATTTTATTATAATGTTGATTTAGAGGAGTTGGGAAATGCATTAGAGGTGGATTGCATTGTTATAAGTGTGAGTTCCATGAAGGGAATGAAGTCATGATTGCACAACCTCATGGAATGGGAGAAAATGAAAGAGATGGAAGAATAAAATGAATGAAGATGGATGGAAAAGATGCAGTAACTCAGAGAATGGGTTTTGACTAGATGGAGTCCCAATATGTGCTTGCATGTGCCTCAAAATGATGAATCCCACCAAGAACACAACAACTTGATGAAATAAAGTGAAGACTTCTAGTCCCACCAAGGTGTGCCAAAAATATTAGTGAAAAATCACAACACCCCAAATGAGCCATCAGGTCGACTTTCTAAGGCAAGGTCATTTGGTGTGATTGAATAACATTGAACTTTCCCCAAGGTGTGGGACCTGACAAAAGGGAAAGCTCTCCAGAGAAGGTTGGTTCCTCTTCCTAAACTACTTGCCATGATCTATTCTAGTGCAAATAAGATAATCTAATCCTAATCTAACTTCCAAGGAGACAGGGAGAGAAAGAAAATAAGGAAAAACAGAGCCTACACTAAAACGGTGATACACTAGAGAAGGAAAGTGAAACATTCTATTGAGGGAGAATATAAGAAGAAAATGGAGTTGGGAGAGGTCAAACAGAAGTGACACAGACCCAGATCTTCAAAATCAGCCATTAAACTGCATGAAACACAACGTTCTACACCTACAAGTGTGAAATACATGCATAGAAAACCAAGACTGAAAGGGAGAGGCACAAAGAAACAACAAAACGATGCAAAGGGTTGAAGAACACCACAAAAACACATTTTTATTGCTCCAGAAGGTGCACAGAACATTACATTTCTAGAATATAGGTACACATACATTTTCTAGGCGTAGGAGAAGGTTTACTACTAAAAAATGAAATTGATAAAAAAATTTTACTGAGAGTTTCTCTATGCCCAGAATGTCTCTCCTTCTCAAATGAGAAGTGTTACAGTATATATAGAAAGAAAAGAGAGAGAAGAGGAAAATTAAAATCTGTTTCAACCACCTCGGGATATGCATTGAATCCTATCTTGAAGATTCAAATGCCATCAATCAATGCCCCCTTTGAATTCTACCCCAAATCGCCGATTATTGCTCCCTCTCTGTCTGTCAGGCGTGTTGAAGAAGAATGGCGAGATAAAATCAAATCAGATCTGGTAGCTAATAAAATCATATTCTGTATTAAAGGCCTAAAGATTTTTCTCCATGTTTCATCTACTAGGGCTTGAAAAAATATGATTTTTTATCTTTCCATGCTTTGTAGAAGACGTCGAGACGCTTCCAACGGTGTCAGATTTTCAATATTTTGAGCCCTGAGTCGAAAGATATGCCCCTTCAAAGTTTGTATCAAGTCTATATAAATGGACTAGAAAACATTTTGAAAAATGGGTCCCCTTTTTTATATGGGACGCGTGATAGCCAGATTAGAGCAAAAATCAGGTTTATGAGTCAGTAATTTATCTTTTTCCCTTTTTCACAAAATGTAAAAACTCAGAAAACCCCTGTGGCTCCGAAGCTCCACCGGAACACGTGGCGTCATTTGGTTGGCTGGGGAGATGTGCTTCAATTTTTCCCTTTTTGCCTTTTGGTTAAAAGGAAAATGTTATCTTTTCCTCAACTCCCCACCTTGGCTTGACTCGGGATCAAACGCTGAATTTTCCCTTGGGCAGAGTTGCGGCCCATTTTGTAAATTTTACACCTTTTGGGATATCAAGGGAAAAAAACCAACTTTTCCCCCTATGTCCAGCTTTTACGAGACACACGCCCATATGGCGCTCATTTGGAAATCCTCTCTATTCAATCTTTGAAATAGCACCATTTAGACACTTGGCGGCCTTCGCTAGCTTTGGCTTATTCATTGACTATTCAACCAACTCTCCCCATTTTTAGACAGGACATGTGGTGGCACCGCCGTGCTTGAAATCCCAATTCAAAATTTTCCTTTGGAGGAGCGTCGAGTTAACACTTGTCATCCTCTACTAGTTTATGGACTTTTCAACGGTCCCTCTTACCCTTTTTGGACTTTGGGCTATGTGGTGAGCTCGTGCTCATTTGGGTCTCCACCTTTAGACTAACTCTTGGAGATGCACCAAGCTGACACTTGGCAACATCCGCTTGCTTTTTATACTTAGCCAAAAAAATTTAGACCCACCTTGTCTACCTTTTGACTCTATTGACCATTTGACCCTACCTCCATTTCGGCCTAGGACACATGGAGATGCGGCTCTTTTTTGAGCCTCTATTCATGGGTTCATCTTTGGAGAAGCATCGTGCTAACACGTGGCTCTCTCTGCTACCTCCTCCATACTTAGTTGATTTTAGGACTCTTTCTGAGCTGTTTTGAGCCTGAAGTCTTCAAATCTTCTTGCTTCTTCTCCTGCTACCTCTCGTTCTTCAAAGACTACTCAGCCTCCTTCCTGACCCTTCCTTTTCATTTTAGAGCTTGCTAAGTTTGGCAAATAGATTTAAGACACAAATTTGTGTGATAAATCCATTTCTTCTCTTTCTTTCGTACAGGGTCATTTAAACTTTTGCAGGCCCTGTCATTCCATTGAAGAGTCCCTCGTAACCTATTTGTAATATTTAAACATATTCTCTCTCATTATTTCCGTGCGGAGTCATGGTTGATCAATATTTTTACGAGGGGAAAAATATGGATAACAAAGTAGCAATCCCCGAACACCGTAGGCCAATAATAACCAACTTTCATAATATTGAGAGCTATTACTCAAGGAGAAAAGTGGCCTCTGCTTCTCTATCATGGAACTCATGTAACGCCTTCTCAATTTGGCTTGTCCCAATGCACCTCAATAGAACACTATTGATATCCTTCTTAAACAAGACACCACTAACAAACACATATGGGATGGCTTGTAGTCTAAAGTATCTCCTTTTTCTTTGTTCCATTCTAGAGGGCACAAACCTATTTGGAGATAATGCACCAAGGCTTGAGTCCAACATGGAATAGGTGCATCATTAGCTGGTTGTTCTTGATCATTTTGTAGTAATAGGAAAGCCTATTCTTCATATACAAGCTCAGTTTTTTGCTTGGAAGTGAGATGCTCACACATACCCTTGCCACGAACCAGTTTGGTCACTTTGATTTTAATTTTGTACTCCATTACACGATTGATCCAACTAGCCCTCTTCTCATTCAAGTCCTTGTTTAGGAGAAAATCCTTGACTCCTGCATGAAACTCTAGCAATTGAATCTTATTGTTCGAGACCAAGTGTCTGAACTTCTTCAAAATCCTAATGATTGTAAGGACATGCTTCTCAATGAAAGAATACTTTACCTCATAATCCTCTAAGATCTGAATGAAGAAGGCTATGGGCTGTTATGAACCTTTCTTGTTAGGCTGAACTAAGATGTGAGATTGTGTCTGACCCTCCAAAATCATATAGCATGAAGTCCTTCAAAAAGTTTGGGTTAAAAAGATTTGGGGCCTTTGATATTGTGAGCTTGATGGCCTCAAAACTCTCTTTTCCTTCTGCTATCCATTTAAATGCAAGACTCTTCTTTAACATAATTGTTAAAGGCTTCACAAGAGTGGAAAAATCAGGCACAAACTTACGAACAAAGTTTATTCTCCCCAAGAAGCTTTTGAGATACTTTTTATGTTGTGGCAATGGAAGTGTTTGGATGGCTTCAACCCTTTCAGGATCAATTATTAACCCTTCTCTTGAGACAATGTGGCCTAACAATTTTCCTTTATGTTCCGATAATACACACATATTTGGGTTTAATGACACCCGAACCTTCTACTGACTACGAAATACATTCTGAGGTGGAAGAACTGCCCCAGACATTCTTTAAGAAAGCAGGTGATATCATCTAGATACACCATAACTATATTGTTGATTAATCCTTTAAATGCCATGTCCATATCTTGTTGAAATGTTACTCTAGCATTTGACAGTCCAAATAGAATCTTCTTGTAAGCATATATAACTGTTATCCAAAATGAGCCCCCTGCTTATTTTGGTTAACTTGCCTTCATTCTTTCCTTCCTTGTGCTTCAACTTCAAATTTTACACATTTCAAGCACTCAAAGGATTCTGGAAATGGCTTCATCAGATAGGATTTTTCTTCCCCTTTTCATAAAGGTAAAATTTTCCTCCTAGCTCCAAATATTTTGAAAGTTATGGCTCGGCGAAGTTTTTTGGGGAAAATTTCCCTAGACAGGCCCGTAGCCAATGAGAAGGTGCCACGTGGCAGGGCGGAGTGATTTTGGTGCTTTGGTCAAATGGCATAAAGGAAAATTTTGTCCCGCAGGCCGGATGAAGGAAAGAAATGGGTTGGCATGGGCCCGCGGAGGAAAACTTGGCATTTAGCCCTTTGGGGGTTAAAATGCCCAAGTCAAATTTTGGCCCGAAGGCCCGCCGAGCGATGAGGAGCTGACACGTGTCATGGCGGAAGGGCGGAGGCATGGAGCTATTTGGAAATTTTTTCAAAATCTAAAAAAGGCACAAAGGAAAAATTTGAAGCATGCCCCGCCGAGCAAACCAGGAGGTGACACATGTCACTGGGAGAGCGGAGCGTGGGGAAAATTTGGGAAATTTTCCCAATGAAAATTTTAAAGGAAAATCATAGTTTGGGCCCGTATTTCCATCAATGAATGGGAAACCACCACATGGCAGTGGAGTAGCGGGGCACTGGGAATTTTTGGAAATTTTCCCAAATTCAAAAAATGGGAAAATTTTAAAGTTTTGGCCCACCGACCCGATTTTTGCCCAGTTTTCCCTAAATCTTCAGAGGGCCATATCTTTTGATCCAGAGCTTGGTTTTCACGTTCTTTGTATTAATGGAAAGCTATTGAAATTCTATACATGATGGATAGTTTAATTTTTTATTTTAATGGATATTTGCAAGAGAAAATGGAAAAACATCTATGGCATGGAAAAACACAGAAAATGACTCCATCCACCAAAATTAATGAATTATGGGCCTCTGTTTTCTCTCTGTGAAGCAAGGTACTTCAAATTATGAGATTTTTTATGGAAACACATCATTTTTTAGGCCCATTAGATGAATTTTTTGGTGGTTGATGTCCCAAATCAATTTTCCCACGTGTTTTTGCTTTCCCTACATTTTGCTTCGCCATTAAAAGCCATATTTCGCTCATTTGTAAAAGGCTGGATGTTCTTGCTTCTGCAAGCTCTTATTTTCCCCTTAGTAGGTGGATTTGAAGGAGTTTTAGACCTCCCATGGAGATTGTAACATGTTTTTTCCTCTTTCCTATTGTAATGTATTGTATCAAATATGGGCATGATAACGCGTTTGTTTTTGATCAATTCCACTTTGAAATTAATGAAGTATGGGCGTCTGCTTTTCTCTGTGAAGCAATGTACTTCAAATTATGGGATTTTTATGGAAACCTGTCATTTTGTAGGCCCATTAGACAAATTTTTTTAGTGGTTGAAGTCCTAAATCAATTTTCCCACGTTTTTACTTTCCCTTCATTCGCTTCGCCATTAAAGCCATATTTCACTCGTTTGTAAAAGGCTAGATGTTCTTGCTTCTCGCAAGCTCTTATTTTCCCCTTAACAGGTGGATATGAAGGAGTTCAGACCTCCCATGGATATTTTAACATGCTTTTTCCTCTTTGCTATTGCAATGTATTGTATCAAAATCTGGGCGGGATAATGTTTGTTTTGTGATCAATTTTCAATCCTCTCATGTAGTTATTATTGTCTTGATCCTTCATTGCATTATGGTAATTTTTGCATGTTTTGTTGTTGCAATCTTCATGATTTGTGTCTATTTTTGCAAAGTAAGGAGTTCAACACTCCTTTAGTGTATCACCTTTCTTTTTTTCTTAGTTTTGTTTCCATTTTCTTGTTTTCTCTCAACCCTATCTCCTGGTAGTTTTAGAGTAGGATTTTGAACAGAACCTCTGTAAAATTGCATGCACATGACTAAATAGAGGAGTAAGAACTAACTTCAATCTAGAGAGTTTTCTCACCTTGCAAGGCCCCACACCTTGGAGAAAACTCAATGTTGTGCATTCACACTAGATGAGTTTGCCTTAGAAAAGCAGATCTATAACTCATTTGGGGGTGTTGTGAATTTGTACTAATAGTTTTGGCATACCTAGTGGGACCTTAGAGGTCTTCCACTTTATTTTTGACAAGTTGGTGTGTTCCTGTTAAGGATTCAGCCTTTGGAGGCATATTCAAAAGCACATCTGGTGACTCCATCTGGTAAATAACTCATTCTTTGAGTTACAGACCCTCTTTCCATTCATTTTCATTCATTTTCCATTCATTCTTCTTTCCATCTCTTCCATCTTCTTTCATTCCATGAAGTTGTGCAATCATGACTTCATTTCCATTATGGAATTCACATTTACTACAAGAGCAATATATTCTACCTCCAACATGTTTCTCAAATCCTCCAGATCAGCATTTTGATCATATTCAAAACTAGTATGCATATCCATATGAGAAATGCCAAAATTAGTTTGGCTATGAAGCATGTCAAGCACAACGGTATAGCAGATTGTGAGGGAAGTCAAGAAGAAAATGCAAATTTGTTGGAGAAGATCGAAAATATGGAGGTAAACATGGTGCAATCAAGGGCTCAAGCACAAATGAAGGCATTTCAGATTGGTTTTAGAGCACCCTATCCATGGGGAGGCCCTATTCCAAGACATTACAGCCCTCAGGAGAAGCTAGACTTCATGGTTGAAATGCTGCCCCAACTTGCACAATGGATTGAGGAGATAGAAGCATATGAGCAAAGTCTAAATCAACCTTGTCAATGGGTAAGTCATTCAACATCTCCTTGTCTTTCTTTTTCACCCTCTCAAGCTTTATCATTTTAGCAAGTGTCAAGCTTCAAGTTTCCCATATGCTACCCCAAAAGTTAATTCCATTTCTCCATCTCCTAGTCTCCCATCCCACCTCAATTTCTCTACTCTTTTCCCTTCCAAACAGCCATTCCCTCCAAAGAAACAAGATTTTCTACCTCCTCCACCATCACAAAAAATTACAAAATTAGTTGAGTCACAACCCATCCATCCTCTTGCATTCCCAGATCCATGTTGGGAAGATGAAAATCAGAAGACCAGTCAAGGAGAATAGCAAGAAGAGGAACCCAACAGAGAAGAAATGATAGAAAATCTGAAGAGTTGGGCTCTCAAATTTGGGATTACAAAAATCCCCTTGATGGTGAATCCTAAAGAGGAGGTTGGATTTGAAGAAAAGGTGGTGGTTGGGACTGAGTTTGCAGTAGAAGAAGAACAAGAACAAGAGGAAAAGAATCAGTAGTCTATTGGTGATGAGTTGGGTGTCCATGTTGGAACTTTTCCCAAAGAGAATGTTGATCCAATTTGCACTACAAATTCAGTCATTATGGAGGAAGAAAAAATAGCTCCAAACCCCATTGAAGAGGAGAAAATGGATGAGATCAAGTCAGTTTTTGCAATAGCAGAAGAAGGAAGCATTATTGATACATTTTTACTTTCATTTGAAGGGGCTGATTTGATTGATGAAGCCATTATGGAGGTGAACAAAATAGGTCCAAATTGTGAGCAAAAGGCACAAGAGATTTCATGTTTGTCCCCACTTCATCTCTCCAAAAATATGATTTTTTGGATGAGTTAGAATTGACAAGTTTCTTGTTTGAGAATGAAACTATACATGGTGAAGAAAATGCAGATTTGAAGGTCACCATGGAAGAGGGAAAAGCTTTGTTGTAGTGGGACAATGAAGAGTTTGATTGTTTATCAGACTTAGAGGAATGTCTTGAGGAGGAGCCAACTGAAATTACAACATTCTCTTCTCCACCATTCATTCTCCAACATCAAGAGCCTGCTGCCACAAAGGAGAACATTGAAAAATAACAGCCTATGTTTTGTGACAGCTCATTAGAACCAAGTTTGGAAGATTTATATATTCCATGTTCTTCATGGGAAAAGGAAGGGAAAGAGCAAAATAATTCCATCATTTCTTCCACACCATCCATCCAAGAAGGGCCACAAGAAGACTCCATTTTTGGAGCTGAATTTAGAGAAATGGGCACATCCAAAGGATCATACCTTGCCCAATCAAGTATTTGGCTTCATTGGAACCAAAGGAGAAGTCACAACTAGTCATGTTGACTTCTAAGCATGAGGATGAGCTACAAAGTGGCAAGGATCACTGTCAATGCCTCTTCAATCTAAATGCAGAGCAACTAAAAGAGGTATTGGATTTGCTTTCAGTTGACACCTTGCTGATTTGGGTAGAAGACTAGCTTCTTGTTGATTTTCCACTCATCCTAACAGCCATGATCAGCTCCAAATAAATTGCATGGCTGCCCATTTTGAAGAAAGGAAGCTATTTTACACAACCAGTTACAGGGTTTGTTTAGCTCACCTTTGCTTCTAGTTAGAGTAGAATAGGTAGGTTTGATTTCAGCGAGAAGAAGTGTTTTGTGCACACTCCACATATCCCAATTGGGGTATGTATGATTTCAAATTTTGTATATAGTTTTTGTGCTATCGTGTTGCTCTTGCACATCCATTTTGATGGCATTTTGGTGAAAATAACTCCAGTTTAGTAGGCTTCAAAGTGGCTTAGAGGAAGTTTTCAAAGTTCAGATCAGTTTGCAAGCTACTACTCATGACTCCATTCCCAATGGATGCTTCAAGGTATCTGATCACTTCATCTAGTAGGTAGATGACCCCTGAGAGTCACCAAATTGTTATCCAAAATGAGCCCCCTGCTTATTTTGGCTAACTTGCCTTCATTCTTTCCTTCCTTGTGCTTCAACTTCATTTTTACATATTTCAAGCACTCAAAGGATTCTAGAAATGGCTTCATCAGATAGGATTTTTCTTCCCTTTCCAGAAAGGTAAAATTTTCCTCCTAACTCCAAATATTTTGAAAGTTATGGCTCGGTGGAGTTTTTGGGGAAAATTTCCCTAGACAGGCCTGCGGCCAATGAGAAGGTGCCATGTGGTAGGGCGGGCGAGTGGACATTGGGGAAAATTTTAAGTTTTTAGTACTTTTGTCAAAGGGCGTAAAGTAAAATTTTGGCCCGCAGGCCCAGACGAAGGAAAGAAATGGGTTGGTGCGGGCCCGTGGAGGAAAACTTGGCATTTAGCCCTTTGGGGGTTAAAATGCCCAAGTCAAATTTTGGCCCGAAGGCCCGCCGAGCGATGAGGAGCTGACACATGTCATGGTGGAAGGGTGGAGGTATGGAGTTATTTGGAAATTTTTTCCAAAATCTAAAAAAGGCACAAAGGAAAAATTTGAAGCATGCCCTCGCTGAGCGAACTAGGAGGTGACACGTGTCACCGGGAGAGCGGAGCGTGCGGGGAAAATTTGGGAAATTTTCCCAATGAAAATTTAAAGGAAAAAGTGTAGTTTGGGCCCGAGTTTCCATTAGTGATTGTGAAAGTGCCACGTGGTAGTGGAGTGGCGGGGTATGGGGAATTTTATAGAAATTTACCCAAATTTAAAAAATGGGAAAATTTTAAGTTTGGTCCAATTTTGACCCAATTTTTGTCCATTTTTTTTGCCCTAAATCTTCAGAGGGCCATATCTTTTGATCCAGAGCTTGATTTTCACGTTCTTTATATCAATGGAAATATGTTGAAATTCTATACATGATGGAGGGTTCAATTTTGGATTTTGATGGATATTTATAGGAGAAAATGGAAAAACATCTCTGGTATGCAAAAACATAGAAAACAATTCCAACCACCAAAATTAATGAAGTATGGGCCTCTTTTTTCTCTCATGAAGCAATGTAATTCAAATTATGGGATTTTATATGGAAACCCATAATTTTAGGCCCATTAGATGATTTTTTTGGTGTTTGAAGTCCCAAATCATTTGGCCTACGTTTTTGCTTTTCCCTTCATTCTGTTTCGCCATTAAAAGCCAGATTTGGCTCATTTGTAAAAGGTTAGATGATCTTGGTTAAAGCTATCCTTTTCCCCCTAGTAGGTGGATTTTAAGGAGTTTCAAACCTCTCATTGAGATTGTAACACGGTTTTTTCCTCTTTTTTATTGCAATGTATTGTATCAAATCTGGGCATGATAATGTTTGTTTTGTGATCAATTTTCAATCCTCTCATGCATTTATTATTGTCTTCTGATCCTTCATTGCATTCTAGTAATTTTGCATGTTTTGTTGCTACAATCTTCATGATTTGTGTCTATTTTTGCAAAGCAAGGAGTTCAACACTCCTTTGGTGTATCACCTCGTTGTTTTTTCTTAGTTTTGTTTCCATTTCCTTATTTTCTCTCAACCTTGTCTCCTTGGTAGTTTTAGAGTAGGAATTTTGAACCAAACCCTCTGTAAAATTGCATGCATACACCTAAATAGAGGAGTAAGAACCAACTTCAATCTGGAGAGTTTTCTCACCTTGCAAGGCCCCACACCTTGGAGAAAACTCAATGTTGTGCATTCACACCAGATGAGTTTACCTTAGAAAAGTAGATCTATAACTCATTTAGGGGTGCTATGAATTTTTACTAACATTTTGACACACGATAGGACCTTAGAGGTCTTCCACTTTATTTTTGATAGGTTGGTGTGTTCTGTTAAGGATTTAGCCTTTAGAGGCATATTCAAAAGCACATCTGGCGACTCCATCTAGTAAATACCTCATTCTCTGAGTTGCACAACCTCTTTCCATTTATTTTCATTCATTTTCCATTCATTCTTCTTTTCATCTCTTCCATCTTCTTTCATTCCATGAAGTTGTGCAATCATGACTTCATTTCCATCATGGAATTCACATTTACAATAAAGAGTAATATATTCCACCTCCAACATGTTTCTCAAATCCTCTAGATCAACATTTTGATCATATTCAAAACCAGTATGCATATCCATATGAGCAATGCCAAAATTAGTTTGGCTATGAAGCATATCAAGCATAAGGGTATGCAGATTGTGAGGGAAGTCAAGAAGAAAATAAAAATTTGTTGTAGAATATCTAAAATATGGAGGTAAACATGGTGCAATCAAGGGCTCAAGCACAAATGAAGGAATTTCATATTGGTTTCAGAGCACCCTGTCCATGGGGAGGCCTTATTCCAAGACACTACAACCCTCAGGAGAAGCTAGTCTTCATGGTTGAAATGCTGCCCCAACTTACACAATGGATTGAGGAGATAGAAGCATATGAGAAAAGTCTAAATCAACTTTGTTAATGGGTAAGTCATTCAACAACTCCTAGTCTTTCTTTTTCACCCTCTTAAGCTTTATCATTTCAGCAGTGTCAAACTTCAAGTTTCCCATATGTTGATGCAAAAGTTAATTCTATTTCTCCATCTCCTAGTCTCCCATCCCACCTCAATTTCTCTACTCTTTTCCCTTCCAAAAATCCATTCCCTCTAAATAAAAAAGAGTTGCTACCTCCTCCACCATCACAAAAAATTACAAAATTAGTTGAGTCACAACGCATCCATCCTCTTGCATTCCTAGATCCATGTTGGGAAGATGAAAATCAGAAGACCAGTCAAGGAGAATAGCAAGAAGAGGATCCCAATAGAGAAGAAATGATAGACAATCTGAAGAGTTGGGCTCTCAAATTCGGGATTACAAAAATCCCCTTGATGGTGAAGCTTGAAGAGGAGGCTAGAGTTGAAGAAAAGGTGGTGGTTGGGACTGAGTTTGCAGCAAAACAAGAATAAGAACAAGAGGAAAAGAATTAGTAGTCTGTTGGTGATAAGTTGGGTGTCCATGTTGGAACTTTTCCCAAAGAGAATGCTGATCCAATTTTGACTGCAAATTCACTCATTATGGAGGAAGAAAAAACAGCTCCAAACCCCATTGAAGAGGAGCAAATGGATGAGATCAAGTCAGTTTTTGCAATAGTAGAAGAAGGAATCATTTTTGATACATTTTTGCTTTCATTTGAAGGGGCTGATTTGATTGATGAAGCCATTATGGAGGTGAACAAAATAGGTCCAAATTATGAATAAAAGGCACAAGAGATTTCATGTTTCTCCCCACTTCATCTTTCCAAAAATATGATTTTTGGGATGAGTTTGAATTGACAAGTTTCATGTTTGAGAATGAAGCTACACATGGTGAAGAAAATGTAGATTTGGAGGTCACCATGCAAGAGGGAAAATATTTGTTGCAGTGGGACAATGAAGAGTTTGATTGTTTATCAGACTTAGAGGAATGTCTTGAGGAGGAGCCAGCTGAAATTACAACATTCTCTTCTCCACCATTCATTCTCCAACATCAAGAGCCTTCTACCACAAAAGAGAACAAAAAACAACCTATGTTTTGTGACAGCTCATTGGAAACAAGTTTAGAAGATTTATATCTTCCATGTTCTTCATGGGAAAAGGAAGGGAAAGAGAAAAATAATTCCATCATTTCTTCCACACCATCCATCGAAGAAGGGCCATAAGAAGACTCCATTTTTCGAGCTGACTATCAGAGAAATGGGCACATCCAAAGGATCAGACCTTGTCCAATCAAGTATTTGGCTTCATTGGAGCCAAAGGAGAAGTCACAACCAGTCATGTTTTCTTCTGAGCATGAGGATGAGCTACAAAGTGTCAAGGATCAACTGCAATGCCTCTTCAATCCAAATGTAGAGCAACTAAAAGAGGTATTGGATTTACTTTCAGTTGACACCTTGCTGATTTGGGTAGAAGACCAGCTTCTCGTTGATTTTCCACTCATCCTAATAGCCATGATCATCTCCAAATCAATTACATGGCTGCCAATTTTGAAGTAAGGAAGCTATTTTGCACAATCAGTTACAGGGTTTTTTTAGCTCACCTTTACTTCTAGTTAGAGTAGAGTAGGTAGGTTTGCTTTCAGTAGAAGAAGTGCTTGTGCACACTCTACATATCCCACTTGGGGTATGTATGATTTCTAATTTTTTACATAGTTTTTGGTGTTGTTGTGTTGCTCTTGCACAATCCATTGCAGTGGCATTTTGGTGAAAACAACTCCAATTCAGTAGGCTTCAAAGTGGCTCAGAGGGAAGTTTTCAAAGTTCAGATCAGTTTGTAGGCTACTACTCATGACTCCATGCCTAATGGATGCTTCAAGGCAGCTGATCACTTCACCTAGTAGGTAGATGACCCCTGAGAGTCACCAAATTGTTATCCACAATGAGCTTCCTACTTATTTTGGCTAACTTTCATTCATTCTTTCCTTCCTTGTGCTTCAAGTTCAATTTTTACACATTTGAAGCACTCAAAGTATTCTGGAAATGGATTCATCAGATAGGATTTTCTTCCCCTTTCCAGAAAGGTAAAATTTTCCTCCTAACTCCAAATATTTTGAAAGGTATGGCTCGGAGAGAGTTTTTGGGGAAAATTTCCTAGAAAGGGCCCATGGCCAATGAGAAGGTGCCATGTGGTAGGGCGGAGTGGCGGACATCGGGGAAAAGTTTAATTTTTTTCACTTTGGTCAAAGGGTGCAAAGGAAAATTTTATCCCACAGGCCCAACGAAGGAAAGAAATGGCTTTGAGCGGGAAGATGAGGAAAACTTGGCATTTAGCCCTTTAAGGGTTAAAATGCCCAAGTCAAATTTTGGCCCGAATGCTCGCCGAGTAATGAGAAGCTAGCACGTGTCAAGGTGGAAGGGCAGAGGCATAGAGCTGTTTGGAATTTTTTTCAAAATCTAAAAAAGGCACAAAGGAAAAATTTGAAGCACGCCCGCCGAGCGAACCAGGAGGTGACACATGTCATTGAGAGAGCGGAGCGCGGGGAAAATTTGGGAAATTTTCCCAATGAAAATTTTAAAGGAAAAGTGTAGTTTGGGCCCATGTTTCCATTAGAAAATGGGAAAGTACCATGTGGCGGAGTAGCAGGTGTGAGAATTTTTTGGGAAATTTTCCCAAATTCAAAAAATGGGAAAATTTTAAAGTTTCGGCCCGCCAACCCGATTTTGCCCCAGTTTTTGCCCTAAATCTTCAGAGGGCCATATCTTTTGATCTAGAGCTCGATTTTTCATGTTCTTTATATCAATGGAAAGCTATTGAAATTATCTAAATGATGGAGGGTTAAATTTTTTATTTTGATGGAGATTTGTGGGAGAAAATGGAAAAACATCTCTCGGCATGTAAAAACACAAAAAAGCGACTCCGACCAAAAAAATTAATGGAGTTTGGGCCTCTTGTTTTCTCTATGAAGCAATTTACTTCAAAGTATGGGAGTTTTTATTTAAAAACATCATTTTTCAGGCCCATTAGATGAATTTTATCAGTGGTTGAAGTCCCAAATTAATTTGCCCACATTTTTTTACTTTCCCTTCATTCTGCTTCGCCATTAAAAGCCGATTTAACTCATTGTAAAAGGTTGGATGTTCTTACTTCTGAAAACTCTTATTTTCCCCTTAGTAGGTGGATTTGAAGAATTTTAGACCTCCCATGGAGATTGTAACATGTTTTTTGCCTCTTTGCTATTGCAATGTATTGTATCAAATCTGGGCATGATAATGTATGTTTTGTGATCAATTTTCAATCCTCTCATGCAGTTATTATTGTCTTCTGATCCTTCATTGCATTATGGTAATTTGTGCATGTTTTTTTGCTAAAATCTTCATGATTTGTGTCTGTTTTTGCAAAGTAAGGAGTTCAACACTCCTTTGGTGTATCACCTCTCTATTTTTGCTTAGTTTTTTTTCCATTTCCTTTTTTCTCTCAACCATGTCTCCTTGGTAGTTTTAGAGTAGGAATTTTGAACCAGAACCTCTGTAAAAATTGCATGCATACACCTAAATAGAGGAGTAAGAACCAACTTCAATCTAGAGAGTTTTCTCACCTTGCAAGGTCCCACACCTTGGAGAAAACTCAATGTTGTGCATTCACACCAGATGAGTTTTCCTTAGAAAAGAAGATCTATAACTCATTTGGGAGGCTTTGTGAATTTGTACTAATAGTGACCTAGTTGGTGGTGAAGTTTGTCTTGAATTGATTTCCTCTTTCATCATTATCTTGTTATAGCCTCGAGTATCCATCTAGCAATGAAAACCTCTTAGAGCCAGCTACAACCTATAAGATATGTTCTATTGATGAAAGTGGGTAGTTATCTTTGAGTGATGCTCTGTTTAGATCATGAAAGTCCACACACAGTCTGATTTCTCCATTTCTTTTCTCACAGGAACCAAGTTTACAACCCAACTTGATTGTTTGATAGGGAAGATGATGCTAGCCTCAATTAGCTTGTTCAACTCTTTCCTCATGAGAGGCTCAATGTGAGGATTTATTGGCTTTTTCTTCTGTTTGAAATGCTTATATCTTGGATCCATATTGATAGCATGTTGTGCCAAATTTTGGTTTAAACCTCTTAAATCTTTGTAAGTCTAGGCAAAGACATCTAGGAATTTTTGACAAAGTTGAATGAATTCATATTTTTCTTGTTGAGTACTTACCTTGCCAATTTGCAATGTTTTTCCTTCATCTATGGAAATGGGCTCCGAATCTTCACCCTTTATCCGAATATTTTATTTTTCCTTTTGGAACTCGATCATTTGGGTTGAATATTGACTCTAAAGTTATAAGACCCTTCGGTAGTTTGTTGGTTCTCACTGCACCACTTGGTAACCATACTACCGCTCCAATTTGTCTTAGTTTACGGAGGAGAACTCTGCTTCCTCTTGTAGAAATTTAACATTTTTTTGTCATTCTCAAGAATTTCCAACTTGTGTTATTATCGGGGACCATGGTCTTACAACCACTTTTATATGGGGCTGAGATTTATCACTCTTGATACTCTTTACAACATCAAAGGCTGCTCCAATTGTTATCATCTGTCTGCTACTTCATTCTTCTTCCTTGGGATGGAATTGGTGTCGAATTCTTCAAAAGCCTCGATGAGGTCTCATACCCGGTTCTTTTAGTTTTCTATGAGATCATTCTTAGCAGCATTCTATCCTCGGACATGATTTACAACTAACTCACTTGTCACCAAATACTTGAAGGTTTCTACTCCCTCTCTTTCTTACCCAATGCGGTCCATGGATCAAAGCTTCATACTCTCTTGTTTTGTTTGAGAAAGCAAATTGGAAACAAAAGGGTGAGTAATATTTGTTAGAATTTGAGGATTCTAACAAATACGGATTTAAGCAACTTAAATATTATATAATGTTACAATAAATATTTAAATAAACATTACATCATAACATAAGTAAATAAAGAAATACTTACAAAAAAAATAAATAACACATATGACTCAGTATTTATATTGGAAAACCCCAAAAGAGTAAAAACCACTTTGAAAATAACCTTTTACTTCAAAGAACTTACTTTACATCCAGTAAGATCACCTCCTCCTTTAAACCCTATTTACCAAGGGTAAAACCAAATCACTTGATTTGCACACCTTTGATATATTTCTCAAATATATCAAATGAGGACATAAAGTTTGTTTTTATATAAGGTGATTAGGTATGTCTCCTGACCCACCTTTTCAACCTAAATGGTTGACACATATACCTAGGTGAGTGTATTTAATAAATATAAACATAAATGATTAATATTATTAAATACTTACCTAATGTATATTACCTAGGTATGAATATTTAATAATAGAAAAGTATTTCATATTATTAAATATTTAACTTATATAATAGTGATGGACCCATATTAATGGCGGACCACTTAATCACTATGTTCCAACACTCCCCTTAATTTTAAGTGCGATATCATATGCCAATAGATTACTCCGCCCATGGTACACTACGAGATTTACAATCCTTAAACCATAAAGCTTTTAGGCTAGCATATCAGGTGAAATAATTATAAAAACTTCATCATACTCAAGTTACCTTTTAGTATAAAAGGATTTGGAATCCCAAATATCATCCCATGATCAGTGGCTAAGTATGATTTGTGAGTTTTACATATTCTCACGGGTTCTCATAAAATATTATTGAACCCAAGCATATAAGAGCCCTTTTATAACCAAGGACATCCTAAATAATATGATTTTACTAGATGTTTACCAGTAAACTCAATAGCACTAAAGAGTTTACTAAAGACCACCTTTAAGATCTTTCTACACTTCTTTCTAAAAAATAAGTTGAGGAGGTATACATGCCCAAAGATATTTTTACACTTGCTCAAATGTCTTTTTATAAATGCCCAAAGGTATTTTTACAAAAACCAAGTTCCATTAGGAGGTGACATTGTCATGCACACTCCCCTCAATGACAACTCTGAAAATCCAAGATTTTCATGAAAGTGACAAAACTTTATAGCACTTAGGGGCTTTGTGAAGATATTAGCAACCTACTCTTCCATCAGAAATGAGACTTGAGATTTATCTCACCACTTAGCACCTTCTCATGGATGAAGTGTATATGTATCTCAATGTGCTTCATCCTTTGATGTTGTACTAGATTATGTGTAAGAGCTATGGTGCTTTGGTTGTCATAGAACAAAGGAACACTATGTGGATCCTTCATCTTTATCTCATCAAACAACCTCTTTAGCCATAGAGCCTCTTTTGCAGCTTCCATTGCACTTCTATACTCAACTTTTGTTGAAGAGATAGAAACAATTGGTTACTTTTTGCTGCACCAAGTAATGACACCTGCACCAAATTTAAACACATAACCAGAAGTAGATTTTCTATCCAATACATCACCAAGCATGATCAGAATCACAAAATCCATATAAGTTAGCATTTTCATTCTTAGTATAATGCAACCCATAATTGATTGTACCTTTAATATATCTAAGAATCCTTTTGTAAGATTCCAATGATCTCTATAAGGTTCCTGCATAAACCTAGAAGTAATTTCTACTGCATAGGAAATATCTAGTCTAGTGATAGTGAGATATATCAAACTACCAACTAACTACCTATATAAAGTAGGATCAACATTTTCACACATAGGTTTAGGATCAATTTTCAGTCCAACTTCCATAGGAGTAGAAATTGGTTTATAATCAATCATGTTAAAAAAATTTAGTACATTGGTTGCATATTGTGCTTAAGCAATAAGAATAGAATGTTTATCTTAAAAATGGCCATGCCAAGAATATTATGTAAGAGACCTAAATCTGTCATTTCAAAGTATTGTTTCAATTTTCTTTAATTCTACAAATTAAAGCAAGATTATCATCAGTCATAAGAAAATCATCAACATATATACAAACAATGATATATGTGATCCTTAAGAAAAAACGATAACCAGATCGCACCAAGCCAAGAACACAGATGATAATCAAACACCACAATCTATAAGATGAAATCAATTCACCGAATAACTTTACATAAAATCTTTGCAAATAAATGAGAAGCAATATCATATATTATAATGGACTCAATGCAATACATTGAGAATGGACCCCGCTTAAATAGGCAAGAAATAACAATCTAAGAACTAGTCAAGGTTGTAGATTAAGCCTTAAATCAAGGAAATAACTAGTCATCAAAGAACTAGTCAAAACCATAGATTTAGGAGAGAGCTAGACATCAATGATCTAGTCAATTCCATAAATCAAGGAAAGAACTATAACTAATAACTAGATAATATCTCCTAATATCTAAATAAGATAAAAGAAATATCCACACACATAAGTGGGTGAGGATAAATACAATAAAGGTAAATAAAGTACCTAGGTGAACATGATCTAAGGTAAATACCTATTCTAACACCTTCTTTCTTAATGAATAGATCATTGTCAGAAGAACAATTAGAAAATCTTAACTATTTAAAGAAAGAATTAATTTTCACATACCGAGCTCTAGGAGCTTACTTTAAGCCATACAAGGATTTTTTAATTTACAAACATAGTTTTCTTTACCATTTTCTTCAAATCATTTAGGTTGAGACATGTAAAGTTATTCTTTTAAATAACCATTCAAAAAGGCATTTTTCACATCCATTTGGTGGATTTCCCACCCAAATTGAGTGGCAATTGTAAATAAGATCCTAACAGTACTCATTTTAGCTACAGGGGAAAATGTCTCAACATAATCAATACCAAGTTTTTGAGTAAAACCTCTAGAACAAGTCTAGCTTTATGTTTGTCAATACTACCATCTGTATTATATTTTACTTTGTATAACCACCTAGACCCTATAATACTTCTTTTCTCTAGAGGTGGAACCAACTCCCAGGTTTGATTTTGAATTAGGGCATTATATTCAGCTTGCATTACATTGATCCACTTCTCATCCTGAGAAGCTTCTTCAAAACTTTGTGGCTCAAGTTCATACAAGGTCATTAATGCATGGTACATATGATGGCTTCTGGTCATTTTCCTAAGATCAATAGGATTAGAACTCTCTAACATAGATTGAGCCCATTTTGGTTTCTTAACTAGGGAGTTAGGAGATTCAGAAGCATCTATAGTATCAACACAAGAAACATCATCATGACCATTTACTATATTCTCAATATCATAATCATAACCATTATTAGAAATATTGATAGAGTTAGGAACATCTTTACCATTATCAGATGAACAAAAACATTTTTTCAAAACCACCACATTGCGGTTTTCAGTTACTTCCCTTTTTACAAGGTCGTAAATTCTTAGACTTGCAGTGTTAATACCATATCCAATGAAAACACAAGAGAAAGAAGTCATATCAAGTTTCTTTCTTTTCTTTTTAGGAATGTATAAAGAAGCGGGACTACCAAAAAATTTTAGATGAGAAATATGAATGACCATTTTTAGGAATGACCATTTTTAAAGGAGTTGAAAGATGAATAGATTTGGTGGGAACCCTATTTAGAATGTAAATTGTTGTGTTCATTACTACGCCTACGAAATTTGGGAAGATTAGCATAATGAAGCATAGTGAGAGCCATATCTAAATAGTCATATTCTTACATTCTGCAACACCATTAGATTAGGGAGAATGAGGAGAAGTTAATTCCCTTTTAATACCACAATCAATATAAACTTTTAAACTATTTGCTAACATATTCACCCCCATTATCTATTGTAATTCTCTTAATTTTATAATTTGAAGAGTTTTCAACAAATGCTTTAAATTCCTTAAATTTCCCTAGTACATCGATTTATTTTTTAAAAAATATGACCAAATCATCCTGTTGAAATCATCAATGAAAGTCACAACATATAAATAATGATTCAATGAAGCTACTTCAAGAGGTCCTATAACATCACTATGAATAAGTTCTAGTAAGGAAGATGAACTCTCTTCAAGATGTGAGTGAAAGGGTTTAGTACTTTTTTTAGCGTAAACACCCTTCACACACATCATGAGAAGAAGACAACACAAGAAAAACTTTCATAATATTCTATCTAGCCATTTCATATAAACTTATATAATTATTATGTCCTAATATTTCATGCTATAGTTTTGAATTATTCAAACTTTGAGAAACAAAACAGGATGCAGAATGGAAATCATAAAAATATACAGACCATTTCTTTGAATTCCTTCAGCTATTATATTATCATTACTATCCTTGATATACCAAGTATCTTTCAAAATTTTAATAGCCAAACCATCATGAGTTAATTGAGAACATGATAAAAGGTTCTTTTTGAGCTTAGGAACAAATAAAACATTATTCAACACACCATTAGCAAATTTTACTTTCCCTTTCTCTATTGCTTCTAAAGATGAGTTATCACCAAGATACACACGTTCATTGATTTTCACAACATCAAATAAAGAATTTGAAACACCAGTCATATGATTTGATGCACCTGAATCTAGAATCCATTTAGAATTAGAGGAAGAATACAATGCAGCATATAATGCAATCGTTTTAGGAATATCATTAGAGCTATCCTTTTTCCTTAAATTGTATTTTGAAGAAACAATTTGTTTTTTATTTTTATGGATAGGTTTCTTAGTTTTTCAATCTTCCTTTTTATGTCCAAATTTACCACATTTGTGACATTTACCACTAAAGCTAACATGCAATTGATCAGAAGAAAAAAAATTCTTATCAACAAAAGAAGATTTAGATCTAAATTTTTGATCTGAGAAGGGCTTGTGAGGTTTGAACTTTGAATTCTGAGCAAGAAGTTCCATATTTAAATAGTCTCCGAATTCTCCTTTGAATAAAATTCCTAAATCTTTCATGTATATTTAATTGAACAATAAAGTAGATTAATTTTTAACCAATTAAATCACAATTGCATCCATCTAGTTGTGATTTAATATTTTTAATTTTGGCTAAGAAATTAACTACTTTTTCATCTCCTTTCATAGGAGTTGTAAGAAATTCTAAAACTAATTTAATAATTTTAGATAAATGCATACCTTCATGCATGGATTCTAGTTGTGTCCATACCTCTTTTAGATGTTCGATATTACCAATGTGTAGAAGGTACTCATCGTTCACATTGCACAAAATCATGGAAATATCCTCATGCATTCGTTGCGAGAATGCATTCATGTTATCTACAATTGCTTAACGACCGGTGGGAGCAACCTCATATCAAAAACAATTGTCTAGAGTTTCCTCGCCATAAGTTCTAATTTGACCCTGATCTTCCAAATGTTGTAGTTGGTCCCATTCAGGATCTGGGTTTTGTCAAGACAAAAATAGCTGGATGTCATTATTTTTGTCAACTTATAAAATACACCCCATTATAATATACAATGTACCACAGAGTTAGATACATTTTTATAAAAAAAGTAACACTTTTAATAGAAACAGATCTAAATTTTATAGATCTACATAAAATATTTAATCATAACTAATTTTTTCATTACAATGCATATTAATTAACCTCCCATGATCAAAATAATAACCCACAATATAAAGGGCTTTGCATTATACCCCAGACTTATATATATATATATATATATATATATATATATATATTATAACCATATATAAGTGAAGAAGAAACCCTTAAGAATGCAAAATAACTTCAAATTTTTGGAAAAAAATAATGTAGACAAAGATCCAACCAACTTAAATTTGATGTCTAAATGACCGTCATACTGCCTTATGTTTGGTCTATCATGACGGTCATTTGACCATCAAATTTAATGGATTTAAAAATTGTTGTGTATTTCCATAATTTCTTCTTCTATATAATATTAAGGAGGTTATATTTTAATACATTATATTAACCTATTATAATTTATAATGTAAAAATATATTCACTTTAAAAAAGAGGTATATAGTTTATATAATGTAAATAAAAAACAACATATAGTCTATAAAAATTTATAAACTATAGTATATATACTTTTAAAAAAATAAACACATATAACCCTTATTACGGGCCCTCATGAAAAAAATATTTAAAACATTTACTGTGCCATATAATTTTAAATTCTACATAAACCTTAGAATTTACGAGAAAAAATTCAAATCCTATTTTGATGGAGCTTTGTCTCCTTAATTTACCATTGACAAAATTCAACCTGCACATATTAAAACTATAGAAAAAAATATTTCAAATATTTTACCCTTACCTCTACACAAGTTTTCATGGAAGGTAAGAAGTTTCCAAATTTTTCACCTGTGAATTCACTTTGATTCTTCACAAAGTAAAACTTTTAGGTTGCGCACTTATTTTAAATACCCTTAGGGTTGGTTGAAAAAACCCGCATTTAATTAAATAAATAAAATATAAATATTTACTCTTAATTTATTTAATTTACCTTTTCGGGTTGGTTGAAAAAACTCGTACAAATTAAATAAATAAAATACAAAACATTTGATCTTAATTTATTTAATTTACCTTGCTTTGTTACCATGTTAGAATTTGAGGATTCTAATAAATACGAATTTAATCAACTTAAAGAAAGAAATACTTATAGGAAATAAATAACACATGTGACATAGTATTTATAGTGGAAAACCCGAAAACGGTAAAAACCACTTTGAAAATAACCTTTTACTTAGATAACTTATTTTACATCCAGTAAGATCACCTCCTCCTTAACACCCTATTTACCAAGGGTAAAACCAAATCACTTGATTTGCACACATTTGATATATTTCTCAAATATATCAAATGATGACCTAAATTCCTTTTTATATAAGGTGATCGGTATGTCTCTGACCCACCTTTTCAACCTAAATGGTTGACACATATACCTAGGTGAGTGTATTTAATATATATAAACATAAATGATTCACATTATTAAATACTTACCTAATGTATATTACCTAGGTATGAATATTTAATAATAGAAAAGTATTTCATATTATTAAATATTTAACTCGTATAATAGTGATGGACCCATATTAATTAAGGGTTAGCCAAACCACTTAATCATTATGTTCCAAAAATATTTTGTACTTGAGGCAAAACAATCATAGCTCCCCCTCCGGCTCCTTGTCTACTTGAGCCATCAAAGAATAATTATCATATCTCATTATCATCGTGTTCGGATTAATGATGTCAAGAAGAGGATGATTCTCCTAATGCAAATAGTATACTCCTAGCTTAGATTCCTCCATCTCATTATAGGGGTCAAAAGCATGTTTCTTGTTCACCCACTCATCGAGGGTCAATTCTCGGAATACATCCAACCTTCGTATCTACCTCAAAAGTGCTTGTGAGGTCCTCCTGATCAAAGGCTTAACAATTCACATTGATTGGGCTGGGTACATGAGGTTCAATATGGTAATCAATAATGGGCTCGTATTTGATCGTAGCCTTAGCTCCATACCTTGTTCTAAAAAGCATGTGCAACCAATCAGTAGAAAAATAGCCTCCAATCTTAGTAGTGAAGTCTCTTTAAAAACACAATGCAAAATGTGGCAGAAAGTCTATGACTGATACGTTTTGCAATACAGTCACATTGGGGCATGCATGTAATGTGAGGTTCAAATCCTTGATGAAACCAACAGTTGTTACCACTGTCCCATCTAATTACACTATGCCCTGGAGATGACTTCATATTGAATACCCAAACTAATCAACTATTTTCTTCAAAGATGACCGAGCTACTGGCTCTCAAATCAATCATGCAATTATGCACTAGCTTGTCTCCAATGATCAATGAAATGTAGATTAGAGGGGGCTTCAAATTCTTACATTTTTTTCCTCCATGGTTTCCTTCAGGATAAACCGCATTGGTAAGAACTTTCTCTTGTTGGTTAGGGGATGATTTGAGTTTGACCAATTGGCTATAATAGCTCGCAACAAGTCTCTCTGCCTTGGGATAGCTATACGACTCTCACATCAAAATATTTACATTTTTTTCTTCATTTGTTCAATTATGTTGAATGGGAATGAGGTATATTTTTTCTACCCCTTTTCTAGTACATTATTTTCTTGCACATGGGTCGCTACAACCCGGTGCTTGAGCGGGTCTGGAAGTTGGGTGGGTTGACTCAAAGACATTAGGAGTTGCACTTTGAGTGCCAATACCTTGTGGAATAATAAAAGGTTGAGGATTACCTAAGTTTGATGATTGTCCCTCTCTAATATTCCTTTTCTTGGACTTTGTGTATTGATGAAATACTGACTTGAGAAGAGGATTAGTTAACTCCACATAAGTCTTTAGCCTACCAATTGACAAGCATAGTCTCACTTGGAGGAGCCTCTTGCTGAGCTCCTTGATATTGATTTTCCTCTTAATCGGGCTCTGGGACACACCAATGGTTTACACCATAAGGTCCTAGTTCGGTGCACCATTGAGACACATTAAATTATTGTGGGGTTGATTTCTGGGAAACACCAATCATATTCTTATGCCATCTTGTTTTGTGTTGGAAACAAGGCCCTTGATGTTGAAGTTGTGTTTAGATCATATGGTCGGAAAGGCCTAGTAACTTGAGGTTGTCCTTGGTTTTTTTCACTTGCATTTGGAGCTGGTTGTCTATTTTGTTGATATGGGGGTCTAGCATGATATTGAGTTTGAGGATCATATGGCATAGAACTCTAAGCTTGCTTTCTTTTGATAGTCACTAGCTCATTCCCAAGGTTTTGTAGTTGTTTCATAACCTCTTATATATTTTTGAAGTGTTAAAGGATGAGGTGGAGGCTTCACTTGAACTCTAATTCCTTAGAGTAAGTATGGGAGCTAATGTGGGCATTTGACTAGTGCTTGGAGCTCCTAGTTCCGGATATGGAGGCATAGGTGGCCTAGAGCAAGTTTACTCGCTTGCATTAAACAATTATCATCTCTAATGGAAATGTTATAGGATGCAAGTAAGGTTGCACCTCCCATGGATTAAATCATTAGGGAAATATTAGGATTTAAAGCTCTAAGAAAGTATAAGAAGGCACCTTCATCTGTGGGCCTTACATGCCCAATGGAATCTGTCCCATGTCCTTTGAAATATGTGGTTGAAATTTTTCAGCTACTCATTAGGATCCCTCTTGATGGTTGTCAAATGTTCCAACAAGGATATATTATCTCCGTTATCTCTAAATTTATTGTCAAGAGCTCTACATAGATGGTCCTAATTCTGAATGGAACCTCGCCGCTAGACTCTTGAACCATTACGAAGCTTTACCCTTGAGTGAAGAGGCTAAAAATTTGACTATATTTTCCATCTCGGTGATCTCATGACATAGAACAGACATTTGCAATGTCTTAAATGTGGTCACTAGGAGAAGTTTGTTCTCTCGAGTGAAAAATGGGATGCTCTTTAATGCTACAACCTGGGATTGGATTTTGTGCATTGAGGTAGAGTGGGCTACTCTGCCAATGAAGTTGACATAGGGGTTGGGTGGTTGGGCCATTATTATTGGCCTAAGAACTCTTGTTGATTAAATTAATGACCTACTAGGAGGAGGTGTTGATAAGGTTCACGGTATGTGATATTTTATTAGTCCTCTCACTTTATCAATCATGAAAACTATCTCTTTTCACTATTAATTTCATTCTCTATTTTGATTAGAAATAGTAGCCATCCAATAGACTATCTCCCTTTCACCGATCTTCACTATGGCCCCTTTCTCTCTAATATTATCCATTGTTTTGTATATTGTTATTAGGACTAATTATCACATAACAAACCTTCAACCAACTATTATTATTTTTCACTTCTAAAGCTTACACTTACAACATGTATCTCTCAGTCCCTATTGACCACTATTTTGTAATACAATATATTCCAAAGCTTGAATGTCTATTCACTATTATTCATACTTTTACCTTCAACATTTTTATGTTTCTATATAGACAAATATTTGAATGTATCTTCTCATGCTACTAAATTTTAAAATTCTCATCTATCTATCTTCCTCTTCAATATTATTTCAAGAGACCATTCACATGCTTCAACAACTTCAAATTTATCTCTTCTCGCCCTTCTCTATCTTGGCCTCCAAAAATTCATATAGCTACTTCAGTTTCATCTTTGATCATCAAGGGTCAATTTCTAATAAGAAAAACAAGAGAATCTTTAAATTATTCAATGAACAAGAAATGCTTTTAATCAATTATAAATCAAAGAAAAACTTTTACACTTCTCAAGCTATCCTATGAAAGGTCTAGGAGGTAGATGAAGTGTTTCACATCCCTTTTGAAAGAGGGACCACTACTTTAGTTTAAATTTTATATGAAGATGTTGTGTAATCATGCATTATGCCTTATGGATAACTTGTTCAAACCCTTTGAATGCTCTTTAACTATCATGATCCTTCATTATATCTTATGGAATACCACCTTGACTCCTTTCTTGTGACACAAAATCTATAAGCTTTGAAGTATTTGCAAAACACATAGGATCTCTTCAATCTCTGCAGGTAATGTTCCTTGAGAAGCTAAAATACATAATTTTGCTACTAATTTCCTACAATGCGATGGAGCATAAGCATATACAAGGAATTTCATTATTGTTAAAGAATACATCCATTTGTGTAAATGTCTCAACCATGAACTAATTCATAAAGAAAATATTTTTTTAAAAAGACAGAGCATGAACTTCGTTTTCTTTTTAAAAATCGGATGCATGTGTTTAAAATCTTCTGCTAACAACTTCTCATAAAATACACAACCATCCTCTAAAATTCCTTTTTCAACATGTTAATCTTGTTCCCACAAAAATTTTGTCCCAATTTCATGAAGTTCCATTTGTGGAATCTTTCAAAAAGTCAAAAAAATCTTCACACAAACCCTAACTCGGGGTATCTCCACTATTACTATCTCTAGTATGCAATTGATGCCATTTATTCAACACTTTAACATGAAATTGAAGTATGAGAGTTCCAAATTATTTACACAACATGTTTCCTTATTTTTAGACTGATTAGAGTCATATACTTATTTTTTATTTCTGACATAGAACATTGTTTGCATGTAAAAGTTGAGTACTAAGCTGTACGGGTGATAGACTAAAAAAGAGATCTTAATAAGTAACATGATTAATGATTCAAACCAGGTGGATTCATTTAATATTAGTGATGTCTACCTTGATACTCTACATTTGTGAGAGGTACTTGTCTCACAAATATTGGTTATGGTCTTGATTTGGCATGGCCTTCAAACATGACGGTGAAGAACTCTACTTTACAACCCTAAATCTATAAAAACTAGGCTTTCAAGGTCATCATTTCCAAATAGATGATTTCACATTCAAAACATATCCTTTATCTTCTATTTGACTCTATATACATGTTTCCAAGCTGATCAAAGCTTTGAAATGGAAGAAGAGACTCTTGGGATAGTGCTTTGAGGTGCATTGAGTCGAATAATCTCGTGGCAATATGTACCAAAAATATAATATGTTTAGTTATACCAAATAGGCTTATATTTTCTCAACCAAATTTCTAGGTACCTATGGAAGAAGTCTGAGCTCTTGTTGAGAAAGTTCTCCATTGAAAACATTTAGAACATTCACATGCCAGGAGCATTCACAACCAAGAACAATGATAAGGGAAACTATGTGTACCTTCAAGGAGAAAATCCTTAATATATATTATAAGCTTGGGAAACACCATGAATTAACTATGAAAGAACACTAGATATGATTAGACAAGATTCTGAGTTCAACTTCACTTTTATGATCTTATCGATTTGGTGCATATCTCGGAGAGAGAAAAACTACTCCACTAAAATGCTCATAACTTTTCAACTACACCTCCTTTTGAGAAAATTATTTTTACACATGATTTCTATGAAAATTTACTCCAAAATTTCCTTATATTATTTATTTTAAGGATTCTCTAGAATTTTTCTTGAAGGATAAGAAGCCATAATCCTCAAAATGCATTTTTAAAAATAGTTGTTTTAGAAAAACTTAAATATCTCAAAACTTCCATTACCAAATCTAATGAAATTTGACATGGAGAATGGAAAGAAATACCTCTACTTGTTCCAATTGGTATTTAGCCATAGGTTTTCCTGTAGATCCCAAACTAATACCAGTTGTAGGCAAGAACATTGTGAGTTCTCAATACCATTTCGAGAAACATAGAAAACTCGACTCTTGGTGAAAGCTGAGATGAAAATTTTCTCAAACATGTTATAGATAAACTCTCAAAGCCTCTCCCTTGCTTGTTCCTAATTTTACCATCCTGACACACTCCATTAGGCACTTGAAACCACCCTAAAATGACACTACTAATTAATCTTCAAGTCCTTGCATTCTTGAAACCACATGAAATCATCTTGAACCTATGATAACAACCTGAAATGCATGATCTTACACTCTCCATTTTCCATAATTTCCTTTCACATCAACTATAATAACCACCAATGCAAAAGGGTGCAATAGGAAGCCAAGAAACATTGTCTCTCTGTATCCAAGGATCGAGGACTAGTGGGGTATGTGGCAGGATTAGACATTCAAGAATCATTAAGTGTATGAATCAAAATTTCATTACATCTGGAGAAACATTTTCAAACATTGGAGTAATGCATCTTGGAAAATAAAATTAAACCTCATAAATCCTCTCAAATTGCCAGCTTACACAAGCACTAGACATATCAAGCTTTGTTCTTCGAATGAAACCTTTATTCCCAATAACTTGAAATAGAAAGAATTATTCAAAAGAGTGTCAAAAACATTTCTTTGTACCAAATTGTTCTTGGATATCTAGAATTTCCATCCTTCAAAATATCAACAAATGAAAAGCATCAAATTATGATGACTCTCTTTGAATGTTTTACCTACGAAGTCAATGAACCCTTTTAAGTTGAATAGTCTCTATCAATACTAATAAGAATTGGTAAGACACACAACATTACAATGAGTGAAATAGTTCCTATGCGATGGGAAAAAGAAGATAGATTTATTGGGTAATATTTCTTCATCTTGAATTGTTCTTATATTTTGGGCATTTCCCTCCTTCAAATTATCAATGGATGAAAGACATCAAATTGTGATGGCTCCTTTGAATGTTCTACCCACGAAGTAGATGAAACATTTTTAGTTGAATATTCTCTATCAATACTAATAACAATGTGTAAGATACTAAAAATTATAGTGAGTGAATAGGTGACCTGAACTATGAGCCTTAAGCTCTAATCCCTAAACCCTAATCCTTAAAACCTAAACCCTAAACTCTAAATCTTGAGCCTTAAACCCTAATCCCTAAACCTTGTTCCCTAAACCATGAATCCTAACCCTTAAATATTAAACCCTAATACCTAAACCCTAAACCCTAAACCCTAAACCCTTAATCCTAAACCCTAAAACTTAAATCCAGAGCCCTAAACCCTAAATCATAAACCCTAAACCCTAAAACCTAAACCCCGATCCCTAAAACCTAAAACCTAAAACCTAAACCATAAACCATGAGCCCTAAACCCTAAACCATAATCCATAAGCCATAAACCCTAAAAACTCAACCTCAATGCCAACCCTCATTCCTAAACCCTAAACCGGTAACCCTTAACCTCAACCCTAAACCCTAAATCCTAAACCCTAAACCCTAAACCCTAAGCACTAAACCCTAAACCGTGATCCCAAAACTATAAACCCCGAGCCCTTAATAATAAATTCTAAACCCTCAACCCTCCACCCTCAACCCTAAAACCCAAAACCTAAGCCCTAAGTGCTAAACCCTAAACTCTAAACCCTAAACCTTGAGCCTTAAACCCTAAACCCTAAGACCTAATCCCTAATCCCAAACCCTAAACCCTCAAACCTCATTCTAAAACCATAAAAACTAAACCCTAAACCATCAACCATCAACCATCAACCATAAACCATAAACCTTTAACCCCGATCCCCAAACCATAAACCCTAAACCCCGAGCCAAAAACCCTAAACCCTAAACCTAAAACCTAAACTATGAACCATGAGCCCTAAATCCTTAACTCGAACCATAAGACCAAAAACCTAAACCCTAAACACTAAAACATAAACCTTAAACCCTTATCCCTAAACTATCAACCCTAAACCCTCAACCCCGAACCATGATCCCTAAACTCTAAACCTTAAACCTTGAACCCTAATCCCTCAACCCTAAACCCTAAAATGTAAACCCTAAAACTAAGCCCTAAAAACTAAACATGAAACCCTAAACCCTACATTCTAAACACTAAACCCTAAACTATGAAACCTAAACCTTAAACGTTGAGCCCTAAACCCTCAACCCTTAACCCTAATCCATAAACCCTAAACTCTAAACCATAAATCCTAGATGTGAAACCTAAACCTTATGCCATAAACCATAAAACCTAAACAATGAACCCTAAACCCTAAACCCTAAACCCTAAATACCGAGTCCTAAATGCTGAACCTTGAGCCCTAAACCCTAAATCATAAATCCTAAATCATAAACGCTGACACAAAGAAATTTCCTAATAAGATCATTCATTGGGTTTCACTATGTAGGGAATAAAGTCTAAGGTGATCAATCAAAACATTCGGTTTGATGAGAGACTACTTCTCTCGAAGGCCTGATAAGGCCATTTTTTGCCATTCTATAGCTAATTGAACACCCTTCAAAAGTATTTGGAGAATATATAAAGCATCTAAGGGTGATTTTAAAGATAATTGAATATTTCTACGTATAGTTAGGAAAGTTTAGGAAATAAAAATCTCATTCATGAGAAATCTATTTAAGATAGGGTTTTCAGGTGTAGGGAATGAAAGCTAAAACGTTAAAAGATGACTTCTCTATATGATTCCAAGATTTTGGAAAGAATTAGGATGAAAATTATAGGAATTGGAAGGATATCAGAATACTCTATAATTTGTAATAATCAACATTGATTCAAGGCTTAAATATTTCTTTAGGTACTGCAAAACTCTCCAGCTGCCCCTCTAAGTTCAAAATGAAACAAGACCTAAATTTTGAGTTTCAAGAAAAATTAGATATTTAGAATAGTTCCATTGATCATAAAATGTGATTTGTAGTGTTTCAGTAAAGTATGGAGGTCAAGAACATGTAACTCATACTCAAATTTCATTTAAGGATTCATCCCATATCCAGAGGAGGAAACCCATTTCCATGAGGAGAAACTTGAGAAAAAAGGTGTCCATGTACCATAAGCATGCTTAAACATTGGTTTCATCTTGGTCAATAAATGTCATTATTAAGGATTCATCATATTTAAAGTTCAAATGTGGAGCTCAATGAGTGACTTAATGATAATCATATCCTAACTCTCACGGTATACCCAAATATTTTCAAAGAATAAGCTAAAATGAGCTAGTTATGCCACCAAGGTATCTAGGACAATCATGTGTGAAGTATTAAGGCATCATCTATCTCCATGAGATACATATGAGAAAAGAAACGTATGATAATATTGAATTTTATTTCATGAAAGGATTATTTTAGAGCCAGGAAAGGTGAAGGGATGATCTTTATATGGAGCACCATGTTTCTAAGAATGAGAAATCATCTGAGTTCACTTGATGTAATTCACTTGGTACTATTTGTAAAAAACTCATTCAACACCTAGTAGTGAGATCAAACCTTAAAGAGGAGGCATATTACAATCACCTCATTTTTTCCATAGACGTAAATCCCATTCCGGGAGTAATCCTTTATCTACAAAGTAAGGATATCGGTTTATTAAGAAGTAGACAAGCATCATAGAGCTGATTTGTGGTCACTAAAGTGAATTATGGACCAAATTTCAAAATTAGTACCAATTGAAGTAGTGGCAGGGCCAAAATCCAATCCATAAGGTCAATAAACTACAAAATGACTATAGTTTTCACAAAATAAAAGTGACTACAATATATATGCCACGAAAATTTTAGTTCATTACTAAAATTATGAAAATGAGTAAGTACTAACCATATTATATTTTGAAAAACTATCTTATATATTATAAGCTCATTAGAGCATTGGGACCACTTCCATCAAGTTCAAAGTGACCCTAACCTCTTATATTTACTAAAATAAATTTGAAGTATAAAATTTCTTTTATTATTTATTTATACTTTTATAAGATTTCTTATACTTAACATTTATTATAGTAAATATGGATCCTTGAGCCCTCCCAAACTTCATATAGTTTAAAATGTGTACTGTTACATAACAATAAAAACTCATACACATTATACGTTTGTGAATTCTTGAACCTAATAAAACATAATGCAATCGCATTATTGCAAAATGTGATCATGTTATTGCAAAACGTGACCACATTTCATTCATTTTTGGTTTTTTGTCTATTTTGTCCCCCTAGATCGGTGCACTTACCCCTCATCCATATAATTCTTCCTTTGCAATAGTGCTCTAGAACCTGGTGTGTATAATATTTGTTGGGTCGTTAATGTACTCAAGGTTTTATTTCTATACCATCTCTTCATCTCTTTTATCACTAGTGCACTTGCTTATATGTTCTTATGTTCTAACACGTCTTGTTTCTCTTCTCCAATTTCCCCTCGGGTACACCATTGGGTGTGCAATACTATCTTCTATCTCTATATCTCCACTAGCATAGATATCTTCCTCATGCTAAAGTACACTTGTGTTAGGGACTTGATCTCAAATTGTCGTTGCTCAAAGGTCCTGACTCCTTCATCTATGGGTACTTCAAGGCTAGGTGTGGAAATATTACGGTGTGTGGACCTTTCGATAACCTTTCATCATCACTTTACTTCACGGGAATGTACTTACACCTTTTCTTCATCTCTTCCTCATTATTATTCATGCGCGGTGACCTCTTTACAGGATGTGAAGTCTCAACACCCACATCTCCATTCTTACGCCCCTACGCAATTTTCTTCTACCATGATCAAGTCGAGTACTACCTTCTTGTTCTTCTTCTTCCCTCTCGAGGACATTTTCTATGCCTCATTTTTCCTTCCTGGGGGTGTTTCATCAATCATCATCTTCTTTCTTACTATCTATTTATCTTTTGGAGGACTTGGAAGTGACAAGTCCTCACATGTAATAACTTTACCTTCCTTGAACCTCAACCTTAAATGCACATATTCACAAGTGGGCTCAATATGCCCTACAAACATGACCTCTAGAGTGATATTAATATTATCCGACTCCATTTTCTCCACATAATCCTCCTTATTAGGGTAGACATATGTTTTGTTCAGAATGTCGATATTTTTATCTACATTATCAGCATTGAATTGTAACTTACACGTGTTATGCTGGTGATTCACTTTGAATATTTAAAATAACATGTTGTGAAAGTGAATGGAAACTTACACGGAGGATATTTTTGCCAATATTCATGTAAAATCATCCAAATAAGAAATTTTGATAAGCCGTGAACTTCACTTGCTCCTCTTATATACCAAGTAACTCTCACATCATGCATGATTCTACTTCAAATGCCTAGCGTGGCCTTTTGTACCATTTCTTGTGGTGCTATTTGTAGGTATTAGAAATGGAGTCATGACATGTATACTTCATGAAAAAATTTCATCGAGGACTTTTTCTCCATGGGGTACTCCCATACCTTCTCCTTCATCCTGTTGGGAAAACCAATCTCACAAAACACTATTAGGAGTAAAAGGGTGCCCTAAGTTATCTTCTCACATTTATCTACTTGGATGTGCACTTCTACCGTTAAGCTCTCTGCAATGTACCCTGCAATATTATAATAAGTTTTATTCATCATTTTATGTGCTACATATAACCAACACTTTTTTACCTCCTTCTACCTCTAGGGGCCAAAATTAAAACTAAACAATCATATCGCTACCCTTATAGCTAGGTGTTCTATGTCTCCAACATTGAAATCTCTACCTCCCTTCCGGTAATGAAATGTGGTGGTTGTTTCCTCTACTACCTCATTATCAAACAAATCTCATGTAATCTTTGACCCAAAGTCATGCAAACCTAGAAATTTTCCAACAAACTTTGTTGCATTTCTCATTCTTCTCTTTCGAAGTAAAATAAATCTTTATGCACACGTGATATCATCCACTAGTAAAATCACTTTGTATTTCCAAATAATGATAGATCATAAAATTACATTACTCGAACACTTTACAATAGTTTATACATTGAATTATCTAACACCATTTTCTCATCTCGTAGTCTTCCTATTCATTTTCAAGATGGTCTCTACATTTATATCCTTCACAATTTGTTCCGTATGGTGATTGAAGTTGTAGATATTGCACTTAGCTAGCTAGGATGTCCACGGCCTTCCTTCAATCAGCTCTTTAGGGTACTTGCATTTTTACAAACCACTTATGTGGTGCTTCCTTGAAGTCTCCCTCTCAATGGACAAAACTCTCCTTGGTGCAATTTAATCTGCTCAAATAAGAATGTGCTCAAAAAATACAATCTTTCCAATACTTTACCCTTACACTCCTTGATCTCCTCTATCACTTCAGATATCCCATTCCCTAACTACAAATCTATCTCCTTGAAACCCTAGCTTTGCGAACCTTCCTTCCTCACACACCTAACAAGCTCAATCACACCTTTATCTAGATATTTGTCAATTTCATGTTATGAATTCGATTGGTTTTCTATTTAATCGATCCTTCTTTACACTTCATAGTTCACAACTCAATAAATCAAAGGATGCAATGCAAAAATAATATTTCAAGTACCTTACTTTATAGGCTTTTCTAAATTCCCCACATTAATTGCTCCTCAACTACCACCGTACGTGGAATTAATTCCACTCCTTCACTCTTTCACACATCACACACGTATTATTTCACTCCCTCATCGTAACCTTATGGCTTGCCCATTACTTCTCGGTCACTGAGACCTTCTTGCCCATGCTTCCCTACATTGAAGTACTTCGCCACTTTTCCTAATACCAAGTAATGTCCAATTTTACTACCTAACTTGCATTACACTATGCATCCATTCATCTATGTATGGTTTTCAATATGAGAAAACTTCTTTGGAATTCTCTCTGAAACCATATTTACTTGAGATCTTGTAATTTCATAATGCACACCAATCTATATCAAAAAATCAATCAATTATTCTTTCCAATCCACCCACACTAAAATTATGTGTGTTCCACTACACATGAATTCAATAGATATTAAACGTCTTCTCGGAACCTAAGCACACTTATTAAAATGCAACACTAAAATAAATTAACAAAACATAGCAACGATGAAAGGAAACACATATAAATAAAATCCACTAAAAGGGTAATCTAATCTAAGTGGCAATACTATCTTATTAGAAACACCAGAGAAGACTTATTTATATAGCTTATTCAACCTACTCCCAATTGTAGTAACAGAAATAGATTTCAACCATCACCTACAAATGATAAGCACTGAATCAAGTATCTTTGTTACAACAAAGGGTCCCAACCAATGAACTTTCAACTTCCTAGGTGGTACGCAAACTTTGAATCATACAGAAGAACCATATTTCCAACCTCAAATTCCTTATTCTGAATATGTCTATCATGCCATGCTTTTTGTCTTACTTTTTTGTCTTCTTTCTCCACTAAGCAATTATGTGCCACTCATCCAACTGCATCAATTGCTTTATGTGCTCTTCAACAAATTTTTCATCATCCAATCCTCCTACATGTGTAATACAAAAAGATGACAACATGAATTCCACAAGTAACATAGCCTCTGTTCCAAACTCAAATTGAAAGGGTGTGGCTTTATTCAATAATTTGTAATTAGTCTTATATGCCCAAAGTATAATGAGATACCTTATCACCCCATTCTTTCCTTCCAACATCACATATTTTTCTCAACGTATGCCCTAATATCTTATTTAAAGCCTCAATAGTACCATTGACATGTGGATGATAGGGGTTTTCTTTTAGTGTGCCACAATAAACTTAGCCAAAATAATTCGATGGTATTTGTAAGAAAAGGAGTTCCCCTATCATTTTCAAGCTCAATGGGCATCCGTACATATTGATAATTTTTTCCCTTATAAATCTCACTTTTCGATTCTATGCAATCCTTTGTAGGCGATGCTTCACGCCCACCTTATTAGATAGTCTTTACAAGTTATAACATAGTGCATGTCGTCCCTATGCATAGGTGGGGAAATAGGACCCACAAGGTCAATTTCCCATTCCTCAAAAGATTTAGAACTTGAAATAGGCATTAGAGGCATCTCATCTCTAGATTTAGGCTTCCTAAGGCGCTAAATATGATCACATGCATTGAAATATTCTTTAATATCCTTGTATAAGGTTTCCCACCAAATACCATCCATCAAAATCTTACACACGGTGGTATCTCCTGCATAATGACCTCTTGCAATTCCACCATGAGCTTATTCCATTATTACCTCATGCTCATGCCAAGACACACTAGTGCAAAAATTCATCATGACCTAACTTATACAAATCTCCACCAATTAATTGGTAAGGTGCCACACATATTACAAGTTACTTCTTCTCTAATGTATTCATTCCCTCGGGAACCTATCCAATGCGTAAAAGATATTAATATCGTCTAACTCGATGGGCGTGCAATTCAATCTAAAGAGTTGTGCATCCGGCATTATTTCCTCAATTCTCTACACGTCCTCACTAGAATTGATTCTCAAAAAATGATCAGGCCCTAAGGTTCATTTTTCTAGTTTCACAATCAATTTAAACTAAAACTCTTGAAATAGTAGTATCCACCTACAAATATGCCCTTATAAAACAAGCTTGTTGACTAAATACTTAAGTTCCATATGATCTATGAAGAAGATAAATGGTGTAGCCAATAAGTATTTTATAAACTTGTGCAACATGTAAATCATGGACATGGCTTCACACTCAGTAGTTATATAGTTCTATTCAAATGGTGTCAACTTCCTACTTGCAAAACAAATAGGGTGGTCCACTATTCCTTCACTGGTTGTGCTAACATGACACCAATTGCCATCCCGAAGCATCCACATGACCGTGGAAGGGGTTTTCCGTGAAGGAAAGTGAAAAATGGGTGCAGCGGTCATCCTTTTGTTTAGTGATTCAAACACCTACTATTATGCCTCACCCCAACAAAATTTTCCCTTATCCTTCAAAATTTCCTCCAAGGGCACAACAATATTTGCATAGTCCTTAATGAATTTCTTGTAATACCTTGTATGACCAAGAAATATGCACACTTCACTTTGATTTATAGGTTCTTCCAATCCTAAGATCACAGTGACCTTGGTTAGATTTACCAACAAGCCTTCCTTATAAATAATATGCCCAAAAAAAGTGCCAAAGGTGTCACAAAGATACATTTCTTAATATTCAGATAGATACTCAACTACCTACACTTCTTAAACATAAACCTCAAATTGTCACAATGATCCTTAACCAAAATATACACGGTCCAATCATCGAGATACACCTGAAAAATCTTCTTAATGAATTCCTAAAATGCTTGTACAACAATGTGTTAAAAGACTCAGTGCATTCTTGGTCAAAGGGCATAACTTTGTATGGAAAAATTCCCCACTCAGTGGTGAAAGTTGTCTTTCCTTGATCTTCCTTTACTATGTGAACTTTATGCTATCCTAGAAATCCATTACTAAAAGTGTATATCTCATGCCCCGTAAATCCTTCTAGGATATCCTCAGTAAATGGGGTGGGAAAAGGATAAATAACAAATGAAGTATTTAATTCTCTGTAGTCCATACAGATCCTTATCCACCCATAATTTATAATACTAATGACCATGAGACTCACGGATCGGACTCCTCAATGGGCTCCATTATTCCAGGACTTCAACATCTTATCAATTTATTCCTTTACCTTAACATGCAGATTAGAATTCATCCTATAAGGTCTCTTTCTAATTAGGTACATGCCTTCTTTAAGTTTGATTCTCATATCACCTAAAGAAGGGTGAAATATTTTAACTCATGATATACCCATGGAAATAAGTCCTAAAATTCATAGAGGAGCTCAATAATATTAGCCACCTCTTACGTAGACCAACAATCACCAATAATGACCTCTTTAGGTTCTACATCTAACCCAATATTAATCTTATTTATTTTCATAAGATCATGATATGCACACACCTTTTCATATGTTATGTACATCACCTCATGTGTACCTTCATTATGGTTAACATCCAAGTTATTTTCATCATCATCATCATCATTCACTATGCATACTAGTTTACCCCTTTCTTTTTCTTCCCAGGTGCAGACCATTTCTTCTTTTGTCTCTTCAAGGTCAAGGCACACCTCCAAATCTATCTCTCTAAACATGTATAAAATAATTTCGTCAGCCTTCATGCTATCTCCAAGAGTAAAGTTCTTCATAATCTGTAGTGCTTCATGGATCGGGGTTTAGTAGAAAAGTAATCAAAATTATGGATCATACCTGAGGTCATCTCTTTCCAATTAACTATCTCCCATGTCAAATCTACATGGACATACCACACGTGCGCACAACCACTTAGGGTGGTGTAGAAATTATGTACCTAGAGTGATGGTGGTAAGGCCTCCTACCCCTCTGTCTAGAGTCTCTCACACTTATGAACGTGGTGTGAAGAAGAATCCTTCCTATGGAATTCACATATCTATGAAGGTACATTTCTCCTTAGAAACCTAGTAGAAAAGGTGATTCTCACCTCTCACCATTCCAATAGGTTGTCTCTATGTGTAGTCCACCAATGCGTTGTTGTCCCATGTAGGGTATAAACTAGAAAATTTCTTGTGTAACCCTCATCCTTAAACTTACATTACATGGTGCACAAAAATAAATTAGGGTTCCCTTCACTAGTTTAACAAGGTACGGTTATGAGTCAAACATTAAACGGTGTGTGGCCTAATTACATGAGTAACAAAAAGTATTCTTGATCTCTCACACAACTACTTCATGTCCCATGCACTCGGTTGTTATAAGCAATACATGTAGTATCGCTAAAGAAATGAGCATTATCCCACGTTATCAATCATTCATTAGATGGCTCAATTACCTCAGTTCTTTGATTATACGCATGTATATCCTGTTTAGGCCTTCTTCTCTCAAAGGCTCAACATATGGGTTAGCCTTTGCATCCATTAGAGGTATAATAATGTGCTCTTAGTTATTTTCAAAGCTAACGTACTACTTGTTGAAGCATAAATCTGAATTATTTGCATAACAATAGGGCGCCCAAGTAACAATGGGAAACTATCTACCTCCATGAGATCCAACAATTCAAAGTCCTCAAGTAAAATTGGTGGTCTTCCCATCTGATTCTAAGTATCCAACATGAGTACATCTTGATTTCTACACATGTATCTATTGGAATGTTTCTTAGAAGCCACTCATCAATGATCTGCATCAAATGTAATCTCTTTACCATACTCGTGATTACGGGGTGATAGATTTACATGGAGTATTTACCTCTTGTGCTCATTACCTACACATAGTACTTTCTCTCTCAACCACTCTCTTAACAAGGGGATGGTGTTCTCCTCGATGCAACATTTTGTAGATTTCATTTGAATCATCTACATCCTTTTGTGAGATTTCAAACTTATTTTCATGTTCCATCACATGCACCTATTCCTTAAAACTCTGAATTTCTCCTTATAGATTCTTGACAACATCCGTAGTCTCTAGGTACACTTTTGTAATGAAATTACTTTTATAATTTAGATTATGAGCAGCAATAGAACACCAAATAAGACAATATTTCAGAATAATGATCTCAATATCCAATAATAGATTCGCCACTTTGAGGCAACCTCAAAACCATAAATAAGACTAAAATGCTCTAATGATGATGAAATACTACCTTAAATCCACTATATATACTATTTATATGCTATGGCCATCACCAAGGCTGACCTACTAAGCATGAGAAAGTATAAATGATATAATAAAATGATATGGTAAGCCATAAGTCAGCTACTCATATCCTAATAAAAACAATAGGTTAATAACATAACATGCCCTTCCCCTTTAAACCAACGTTGTCCTCAACATTGAATAATCCTTGATGTTATTACAGCAAAGCTTCATCCTCCTAGGTTGCATCTTCTATGCTCGATTCTTCCACTTGATCATATATTCCTTAATGTCTTTGGTTCTCAGCCTCTTAGTACGTGTTTGAAGAATCTTATATGGCTCTAAAATTATTCTTCCTTCCTCATCAAGTTCTGGTAACTCTATCTAGGCTTCAAATTTTTTTCCAATAACCTTCTTCAAGAAGGAAACATGGAATATTGGGTGTATCCGTGAATATGGAGGCAACTCTAGTTTATAAGCAACACTACAATTTTCTATAGAACATGATAAGGGCCATAATATTTAGGAGAAATTTTGTTGTCCTTTTTATTTTTCTTTAGGGACATCTTCTTGTAAGGATGGAGATGTACAAAATCCTAGTCACCAATTTCAAAATTTCTTTCACTACGGTGTTGATCTGCTTGTTGTTTCATCTTGTTTTGCGTCAATGCTAAATTCTCCTTCAAACTAGCCAAAACTTGTTATTGATGTTGAATTTGTTCCTCAATATCTCGACCTTAGTTTACACACTCATAGAAGAAGTGATATAAGTTTGATGGTAACGATATAATGCTAAAAATGGGGTCATTTGAGAAGAGGTATGAAAATATGTGTTATACCACAATTTTGCAAGTGGTAGCCATTTAATCCACCTTTCTTGCTATCTAATATAAAACAAGGTAGATACCCCTATAAGAATTTGTTGAACACTTCCATTTACCCATTAGTTTGACAATGATAAGATGAACTATGAGCTATCTCGAGTACTTAAACATGAAAATAATTGCGTCAAAAATTACTTGTGAAAATAGGATCATGATCACTTAAAACTATCTTTGGGGTTCCATGTAGCCTTTGAACTATTTCTAAAAAAATAGTTGTCGTAATCTTGATCGCAAATGGATGTGATAGGGCACAAAAATGGGCATTTTTTTAGCCTATCCACACTCACCAAAATAACATTATTACCCTCTAAACAAGGAAATTCGGTGATAAAATCCATGGAAACCTCCTCCCATATTTGGCTAGGAATTGTTAAGGGTTCCAAAAGACTGGTGTCTTAATTGTTTCCCCTTTGTTATGTTGGCACACTAAAAATCTGATACAAAATTTTTTACATCCCCCTTGAGTCCTTCCCAAAAGAATTATCTTTTTATTCTATGATATGTATTTAAAAACCCAGTGTGCTCAAACAAGAGGAATGTAGCTCTACAAGAATCATATGCAACTCAAAATCTGTACTCAAGTATAACTTGTCCTTATACCATAACACATTACCTTTCCACTCAAATTTGTTAGATGTTATAGATAATTTCTTGATAATCTATATTAGAGATTGTTTATCCTTGTCTTGATCCCATTCCAATCTTGCTTCATCCACCCAATCAGGCATCAACATGGACATTCCAAATAGTAAGGCATCCGTGGATGTATCCCTTGGACAACACACACTAGCTACTACATTTTATTTACCCTTTTTTATATGATTTCAAAATCATAACCCAACATTTTGTTACCCACTTTTTTGTTCCTCAAATGATAACCTTTGCTTGAAAAATTATTTGAGACTATCATGACCGATTTTACCTTGAAGTGACTACTGTGAGATAAGGCCTCCATTGCTCGACCGCATGAAGAATAACCATCATTTATTTATTATAGACAAGTTTGAGTAGATATTTTCATTTGAATTGAAAACTCTTGAATGCAATTGGTCTTCCTTTCTGCATTAGAACTACTCCTAATCCTAATCCTAAAATGTCACATTCAACAATGAAGGTTTTTGAGAAGTTGGGAGTAGCCAAAACTTGGGTGTTATACATGGCTTCCTTCATTTGCTCAAAGGATTTAGTGGCTAAGTCTGTCCAATGGAAGGCATCCTACTTTACCAATGCATTAAGTGGGGTTGTTGTTCTACCATATCCCCACACAAATCTTCTCGTAGTACTGTTAGTCCTAAGAACCCACAAATATTTTTGATAGTTTTGGGCCTTCGCCATTCCACCATCACTTTGATCTTCGAGGATCACATTTAACACCTTCATGGGATAAAATGTTTGTCATAACTTTTCTAATTGACTAAATTAGTTCTCTAAAACACTAGAAATATAGTGCATTTGCAACTCCTCGGTAAAAGTGTCCAAGTGACACTGAGACCATTCTTTTGCCTCTGAGCACATAACCATTGATACCAAATAAATTGGTCTGGTTTAAGATACAGGGATGCCAATGTCACCTTTTTTCCTGATGGTGTTTGATGTAACTCAAATAAGTTATCCATTTGATTTATCCAATTCAAGGGATCCTTACCATCAAATTTGCGCATATCCACTTTTGGCATCATGTTTCGTGGTTACAAATAAGTTGGATTCTGATTGGGCTAGAAAAGTGATCCAACATGGTTATTTTGTCCATGATTTTGAACTAAAGATCCTCCTTGGTTGATATGGGGTAGATTTGGGCCATACTATTTACCCTTTACATGTTGCATGATATCATCCAACCGCTGATTGATTTGGTCTATGTCTCCTTTAGAGGCCATCTCAGATTGTACATTTCGTAGCTCATACTCAAGTTGGCTCACCTTATGATCAAATGAGGTAAACCCTAGTGCTGTGGAATTCATATTTACCACTTCTAACTCCAAATCTTCAATCACTATCCCATCTTTACATATGGTTTTACCCGGAGTGACCGGATTCTTTTTTAGTCTTATGGAAGGCCCCGTCATGATGTCAAACCTTAGGGTTTATGGTTTTGATACAAATTTGGCGAACATGAAAAAGCGAAGAGAAGATACTAATACTTTTTTGAGAACTTTTGAAAATGTAAAGAAATATGAAAAATTCAACAATTTTTTATCTAGGGAGCATTTTTATGAAAACATCTAAATTTGTAATAACGTTTTCAAATGATATCAAAAAGGTCTGAAATTTTTAGAGATTTTTATTTGAAGTGATACAACTTTGGTAAGTAAATGTCCCCAAAATCTGATGTGGTTCGTAAGATAGAGAGGAAACAAAAAAATTAGGGTTTTTCCTAATTTTGGCCCAGATCGTAGCTCTAATACCACTTGTAATGAAATTACTTGTATAATTCAGATTATGAGCAAAAATAGAACACCAAATAATACAATATTTCAGAATAATTATCTAAATATGCAATTAGCATAGCTTCACCACTTCGAGGGGGAAACCTCCAAACCATGAATAAGACTCAAATGCTCCATGATGATGAACTACTACCGACAATCCCCTATATATACCATTCATATGTTATGGCCATCACCAAGGCCAACCTACTAAGCATGAGAAATTATAAATGATATAATAAAATGATATGGTATGCTAGAAGTCGGCTACTCATATCCTAATATAAGAAATAGGTTAAGGGCGTAACAACTTCTTTCTAAAATTCAACATCGTGGTAATTTGGATTGATCACTTCTTGATTTATTATATTTATCTTATACTTTGGAGGTTCAAAGACACATGCATCTTTCACACATGTGGTAACTAACAACGGATGTAATTCATAATTAATCCCAATCTTCACCATTCATTTATCTCCATTCGCGCATTGTATCTTAATCATAGCTACTCCCTTGTATTACTTGTGTTGCTTGCTCATATGCTCATACAACTCAGGGCATTCTTTAAATTTATGTTTTTCCACACCAGGAGAAAACCATGTTTTGAGGGCATTCACATTGATAATGATATAGAGATCCATAAGTAAAACAAGTTCCTCTAGGAAATCCTCCTCTTCCACCACCATGAAAGCCTCTATTCCTGTTATCCCCATTACTGCACCCTTCATTATGTCATTCTCCTTGTTCCTTAGACCCACTTGCTATACTATTCTGGTGCACACCAGTTTCAATAGCCTCATGAATATGATCAATCAATCTATAGTTCTATGTTTCATGAGTGTGAGAATTACAAATCTTACAATAACAGGATACGTTCTTCTGGATTGCATGCTACAACAATGAGAATCTACTTGAATCATGATCTAAGTGAAAGATCTCACAATCCAGAAATATGGTGTGCACCGATTTATAAGGGAAGTTATCCTTAGTGTGTCCTTCAACCTCACAATTTGTACACCATATTCCAATGTGTGTCTCATGGGCTGAATTGCAAGAACGTTTCTCCAACAGCCTTCACCATAGATGTTATCTGTTCCTCCAAGAATGGGATAACTCTAGTGTCCACACTTCCAACTACCTCGGTGTGTAAATCTATGTCTAATCCTCATGCAGATCCATAAATGTCTTATAAGAGAGTGCCATTCTAAATGGTGTTATAAATAATCCAACAAACCACTGTGTATGCTCGGTGGGGTGAATATTGTGGACACCTAAAATATGCTTACACTTAGTATTTCCTCCAATTCAATGGATTAACGACACTTCGTTATTTTCCCATTCTTTGTTGTATTCTCGAATTCCCATTCACGACCCTCTGTTAGTTTATTCCTTCCTATAATCAGCTAATTGGGCTAATATCTCTCTTATTAGCTAGACATTCCTCCTTTTGACAATTCAAAACTTCCCCAATTCTCTCGAACCATTCGTAAGCTTCTTAGGCTATCTATGAGTCACAAATGGTTATCCAAACCATTCCCAACTCTTAATGAGTCTCTAATCACTTGCTAATCAATTTTAGCTAGCCTAAACCATAGTTAAATAGCCTAAACCAAGCTTAACTAAGTCTAAAGCATGTTTATCCTAATCTAATCCTAAAGTGATTTTAGACTTTAGTCCCACATGCACCCAAAGTTCAAACTCTTCCAAAATAAAAACTATAAATACAAGCCTAAGGCTTTCCTTTCAAATGGTCCTTTTCTCTCATATTTAGAGATCTTGGCATTAGAAATTATCTTTGATATCTTTAATGTATAGAACATTTGGATCTTGGCCATAATCCATTATTAAGAGGTCCTCCATCTTACATCCATCAACTCCAAATATAGTTAGTAAGGAAGATCTAAATATTGGCCATGTAGCCAACTTGGAGAGATATTTTCACTATTTTTGGAAGCAAACAACACACAAATTTGATTGCTTAGAATCTAGCTAGGTTATCTTTCATTAAGATTTCATGGAGTAGATAGATATTTAGATATGCTAGGGTTTGAATGTTTATTTCAAATTTATATATACATGTAAATAGATAGTTTCTTGTTTAGCTCTTATCTCATGGTGCATGGTTGAGTTTTGTTAAGCTTTATGTTGGGCTATGGATCCTATTTTTGGTCTTCTCATATCAGTATTAAAGTGTGGACTTTGAATTGGGAAGATGAAAGGTCATGACCATTTTTCTTCCAACCATGGGAAGATGAAAGGTCATGATAGTTTCTTTTCCAATCGTGGGAAAATGAAAGGTCATGACTTTCAAACTTCTAGGGTCAGCTTTTAGACTTCTTAAAGGATTATAATCCTATAAATAGAGGTGTTAGGGTATCTTGAAGATATCTTGTGTGTTCAAGAGATCTTGAGTCTTAGTGATCAAGAGGTGATCAAGAGTGATCAAGGTTAAGCAATTGGGTGTCAATTGTGGTTTAGGTGTGGTGTAACATCTTTGGAATTTTGTTGTGAGTTCATAACTGAGAGAAGACTGTGAGAGTTTTTACTCTTGTAGATAATAAAATATAAGCAAGTTCTTGGTGGACTATCCCACATTGGGTGAATAGTGTTAAATCTTGTCTTGTCTTCTTTTGTGCATTATTTATTTATGTTGTTATATTTCTGCATGTATACTTCTTCTATATAGTTTCCTACTCTGCAATGATTTGAGGAATTGTTTCCACATATTTGTTCTCTAATTCCTAACAACTGGTATCAGAGATTTGGTTGGTTTTTGTCTGAAGTGGTAAATCACAGGAAATTTTAGCTTAAGTGGGAGCTATGGTAGATGAGGGTAGATCAAGGGTTGAGAAGTTCAATGGGAAGAACTTTGGTTTATGGAAGATGCAAATGGAGGATTACTTATATCAAAAGGACCTCCATGTTCCTTTGGCTAGAAAAGCAAAGAAACCTATAGCCATGTTGGATGAGGATTGGGAGTTGCTAGATAGAAAGGCACTTGGGGAAATTTGGTTATGCCTTGCATCTTTGGTTGCTTTCAACATATCACAGGAGAAGACCACGAAAGGTCTCATGAGTGTGTTGGGGAAGTTATATGAAAAACCCTTTCAAAAAAGTTATTTAATATGAAGATGTTTGAGAATGGTTCTATTGTTGTTCATTTGAATGAATTTAATACGGTTGTGAGTATGTTAAACTCAGTAAAAATTGACTTTGATGATGATGTCAGGGATTTGTTGATTTTGTGCTCCTTACCAGATAGTTGGGATAACTTGGTTATGGATGTAAGTAATTCAGTCTCTAATAATTCAAAGCTGAAGTTTGAGGATGTAATAGGTATTATCCTAAGCAAGGAAATGTGAAGGAAGATGACTGAATATTCTTCTAGTTATGGAAATGATTTGACGGTGGAGAGCAGAGGTAGATAAAAGACAGAGGGAAATGTAACCATGGGAAATTGAATGATCGCGAAAGGTAAAAGTCCAAGAGTAAGTTAGAATGTTGGCACTATGGGAAGGTTGGTCATGCTAAGAAATATTGTTGGGATCTTTAGGATAAGAAGAACAAGGAGGAAACTAAAGAGGTAAATGTGGCAGTAGGTGATGTTTGTCAGGATGCCTTAATTATTTCTTTAGATAATATTGCTAAGTCTTGGGTGTTAGATTCAGGGGCTTCTTTCCATGCCACCCCACATAGACATTACTTTACTGATTTTGTTCAAGGAGATTTTGGACATGTATATCTTGGTGATGATGAACCATGCAAAATAGTAGGGAAAGGTTGTGTTCAAGTGAAAATGTAGAATGAGAACACATGGCTACTTAAGGATGTCAGGCATGTTCCTAAGTTGAGGCGAACTTGATATCGGTGGGTCAACTGGACGGTGATGGCTGTATGGTAGGTTTTATAGTGGATTCTTGGAAGCTTACCAAGGGAGCTCTTGTGGTTATAAGAGGTAAGAAAACCGGTACTTTTTATTTAACCGGTGGTGCTGATTATTGTAATTTTTTTATTGTAGATGGAGATACAACTTTGTGGCACTAGAGACTCGATTATATGAGTCAAAAGGGCATGCATATTATAAAGGATAGGTTACCGGATTAAAGGAGTTACATTTAGACTTCGTGAGGACTTTGTTTTATGGAAAATAGAAGCGGGTGAGATTCCTCAAGGTTGGACCTACCAAGAAGGAGGATAAGTTGGATTTAGTGCATACGTGAGATGTATGGGGGCGGGTAAGGTAAAATCTATTGGTGGTTCATGTTATTATGTGTCTTTCATTGATGACGCAACTAGAAAGTTTTCAGTATATTGCATTAGAAACAAATCTGATGTGTTTGAAAAATTAAAAATATGGAAAGCCTTGGTTGAGAATGAAACAAGTATCAAGTTGAAATGTCTCGTGTCCGATAATGGAGGGGAGTATTATAGTAATGAATTTCTTTATTACTTGTTCAAGTAAATGGGATATATAGGAAAATACGGTTTGAAATACTCCACAGAAAATGGAGTGTTAGAGATCATGAACAGTTAAATCATGGAGCATGCTAGGTTCATGAGGTTACATGCAGGGCTGCCACTCATGTTTTGGGTGGAAGCGGTGAGCACAACTATTTTTGTGATTAATAGGGGACCCTCTATGGCTTTGGATGGAGGTACACCTGAGGAGGCTTGGTATGGTAAGAAAATTGATTACTCATTTCTTAGAGTATTTGGATGTGAGATATTTGTTCACATTGATAAAGATGATAGGACCAAGTTAGAGGCTAAGTTTGAGAAATGCACCTTTGTTGGATATGGTGAGAATGACTTTGGTTTCCGTGTTTGGAGTCTTAAGGACAAGAAAATATTTTGGTCTAGATATATTTTCTTTAATGAAAAATTCATGTATAAAGATTAGTTACAGGAATAGAAAGAGGAATCAAAGAAATAATACATAGTGTTAGAGGACATTGTGGATAACAAGGTGTCCAAGGGGGGCGATTCGGGTGTAGCATGTTACAGCACGGCCTGGGATTCAGAACCTACTCATTAGGAACCCCAAAAACATGAGGTGAGAAGGTCTTCTAGGGTAAGAAGGGAACCTAAACAATTTACTCCATATTTGAATTATTTATTGCTCACTGATAGTGGAGAGCTAGAGTGCTTTGAGGAAGTAGTGTAGGTGGATGTCAGGAAGAAGTGGGAGTAGGCCATGGATGAAGAGCATAGATCTCTTATGGAAAACTAGACTTGGGATCTGGTGGAGCTACTTGAAAAAAGAGATCATTATAGAACAAGTGGGTGTATAGAATAAAAGAGAAATATGGAGGTAGAAAAAGATACAAGGCCCGGTTGGTGGTCAAGGGATTTGCACAGAAGAAAGGTATAGACTTTGATGAATTTTTTTCTCCTGTTGTTAAAATGAATTTTATTAAAAAATTGTTGGTTTAGTGGTAGTAGAATACCTACACTTATAACATTTGAATGTGAAGACTCCATTCCTTCATGGTGAGTTAGAGAACAAATTATACATGCAGCAGCCATAGGGTTATGAGGTCAAAGGGAAGGAGAGGTTAGTGTTCAAAATCAAGAAGAGCTTGTGCAAGAATTATATAAACAAGCTCCACAAAGCAATGGTACAAGAAGTTTGATAGTTTTATGTTGGAGCATGGTTACTCCAGGTGTCACTCAAACCATTGTGTTTACATCAAGAAGTTTCTTAATAGTGGTTATATTATTATATTCCTGTATGTGGATGATATGCTTGTTGTAGGGAAGAACATGTAGGAAATAAAGGTACTCAAGAAGTAGCTAGGTGAATCCTTTGCTATGAAGGATTTGGGGGTCAAACAACAAATCCTTGGTATGAGAATAACTCGAAAAGGGAAAGAGAGGAAGTTGGGATTATCTCAAGAAGAGTACATAAAGAAGGTCTTGGAGAGGTTTAGTATGCAAGATGTTAACCATTTAGTACCCCTTTGGTAGGTCACTTTAAATTATTAAAGGAGAAGAGTCCCAAGACTGAGGAGGATAAAATCCAGATGTCCGAAAGTGCTAAACTCATCAGCGATTGGTAGCTTGATGTATGCTATGGTATGCACTAGGCCTGACATTGACCATGAAGTGGGAGAAATGAGTAGGTTTATGAGTGATCCAGGTAGAGAACACTAACAGGAAGTGAAGTGGGTCCTTCAATATTTGAGAGGGACCATGGGAGCAACATTGTGTTTTGGTGGATCGGACACTACATTGTGTGGTTATGTAGATTCAGACATGGCAGGATATTTGGACAACAGGAGGATCATGATAGGTTATGTATTTATAGTTGGTGATACAACGGTGAGTTGGATTTCACGGTTACAAAAGGTTATGGCTTTATCAACCACAGAGGCTAAGTATGTTGTTGCCATAGAGGTAAGCAAGGAGATGATTTGGATATAGTAGTTGTTTGATGAGTTGGGCCATAAGGAGGAAGTTAGGAGAATACACAGTGATATTCAGAGCATTATTCATTTAGTGAAGAACTTTGTTTTTCACTCTAGGACGAAGCACATTCAAGTTGAGATATCATTTCATCAGGGCAGCTTTGGAAGAAGATAAGTTGAAGTTGGAAAAGATTCATACCATTCATGATCCTATAGATATGATGACCAAGGTGGTCACAAAGGAGAAGTTAAAGTTGTGTTCAAATTTGATTGGCCTTCATAGTTGATAATGAAGGGTTGAGAACTTTTCTCAGTCGGAACAGTCTCTAAGTGGGAGATTGTTGGGGTGTGGAGCCTATTTTTGGTCTTCTGAAATCAGTATTGAAGTGTGGAGTTTGAATTGGGAAGATGAAATGTCATGACCATTTATTTTCCATCCATGGGAAGATGAAAATTCATGACGGTTTTCTTTTCCACTGTGTGAAGATGAAAGGTCATGAATTTCAAACTTCTAGGGTTAGATTTTGGACTTCTTAAAGGATTGCAATCCTATAAATAGAGGTGTTAGGGTATCTTGAATATATATTATGTGTTCAAGAGGTCTTGAGTCTTAGTGATCAAGAGGTGATCAAGAGTGATCAAGGTTAAGCAATTTGGTGTCAATTGTGGTTTAGATGTGGTTTAACATCTTTGGAATTTTGTTGTGAGTTCATAAATAAGAGAAGATTGTAAGAGTTGTTTTACTCTTGTTGATTATAAAATCTGAGCAAGTTCTTAGTGGATGTAGCCCACATTGGGTGAACCATGTTAAATCTTGTCTTGTCTTCTTTTGTGCATTATTTATTTATGTTATATTTCTGCATGTATACTTTTTCTATATAGTCTCCTCTTTGTTGTGATTTGAGGAATCGTTTCGCATATTTTTCTCTAATTCCTAACACTTTCGTGTTCTTTAGCCTCATTCCATACCTTTCCAACTTTCTATTGTATTCATTTGGTACACCGGTGGGACCTTGGGCCATCCTCCATTAATGGAGGTATTTTAAGCTTTTCAAAGTTCGCTTACATGTTTTCTAGGAGAAACAACTTGTTATTTGCTTGTTTCTATCTCTAAAACAAGTTAAATCATCCTTGTTCGTATATATTTTGTGGGTTTGAACTAGAAATAGGATTATTTAACTAACCTCTAACATGTTTTCTTGTCAAAAATTTTAATTATGTGACTTTTGCAGGTTTTTCAAGGGGTGTGCGTAGGTGTCTTGAAGGGCACATCTTCTCATTACCCTAAGCCATTTGGTGTCAAGATAGCTGCATATCCATTTGTCGTACTACTAGTTGATGACACATTTTATAACATGCCACATCTTTATTCGACCATTGGCATATCCATCAACCATTGAGTGTCTCCGTGTCTCTAGACGCATTGGCGTTTCTATCATATTGTGTTTTTCGACATTTTTTCCTATAGGCATACCCATTGAACAAAGAGTGTATGCATTGAAACCCTAGCGTACCTATATGACAGGCCCACGTAGGTGTTTATACCCCCTTTCCTTTCTTCCTACCATGCTTCTATGCTGGTTGGGGTGTGTATCCATTGGTTGGGGTGCAATGGTGTCATTTTGAGTGGACATGTGTCTATGTAAAAATTTGAACTTTATTTTCCAAAGATGTAAGATCATTTTTGAGAGGTTTTAAAAGTCTAACAAAGAAATTGTAGGGTGTTTATTACTTGTTTAAATCTGGCATAACTTAAAAAAAAATCACTCCTTAACTAAAATGAGGTTTGTAAAGTGCGTATGTTCTCTTCTCATGCCTTCTAGGTGATCTTGGAGATCAAAAACACTTGTACAACCTTTTTTCATGTTTGAAAATAGTTATTTTATGCTTCTAAAAGTGAAGTAATTTCCATATAAATGGTTTTTAGTAGAATTTTCACTTTGCATATGCTCTTCCTTCGCACCTTTTGCTGATCTTACGAATCAAAAGAAAAGTGTGAATTCTCATTCTTGATATCATTATTCAAATGGAAAATTAATAAACTCGTGTCATACAGACGTAATGCTTATCAAATAAAAGGCATAAAAATGAGACACAAACCTTCTAATACATATTTTTTTATATATGTTGTCAAATGATGTGCTACATAAAACCACATTAAGTTAAACAATATAAAAAACACACCATTTCACTTCACACTGTATTGCATGTTTCATAAAAGGGTAAGTCCCTATCCACTCAACTAGAATGTAACCCCTTTGGCATAACACCTTAAGCTACAACAATGGGGTTGTTCAGAACCCTAAAGTAATCAACCACCGAGTAACATCATGGATGAAACAGAATCACTCGCGTACCCATTTGACTAGATTTCGAATTATAAGTTAGAGTCAAATATTTTTTGTATCGTGTTTCAAGTGATGGTACAACTGAATGCACTAGTTTCTCATTGTATCGAAAGGGGGTGCAAAGTAAAGCCAAGAATATCCCAAATCAGTCATTGTGACTCTTGGGGAAAATCATGAACATATTAGAAAATATTTTGACACCTAGTTGAGAGAACCTATTAAGGAGGCCATTCTATCTTAGAGCCCACTTTTCTAGTCCATTGTCATGTCAAGCCATCACAAAGTGACAACTCACTTGGAGTTTGAACCTTGTTTCTCGAACAAGGCAAAGATCCCATGTAAGTTTGAGCTAAGTGCCTTTCATCATAGAATTAAATGACATCTCACTTAGCTTGGTTTCATTCTCATCTTTGGATGAGGTGAAACTCTACCCAAGTGGCACTTAGTTTATTTTCATCCTTTTGATCTATACCCTTGCATTCTCGCTGCCCATTTTTGGGGTGAGAAGGAAGCATACCTTGCGCATTTTATCAAAGATAGTACTCACCACTTTTTGTCCGTTTACACCCATCCATGTTTGCGGCTGGGTTGTTAAATGTCTATTGTACGTAGGTACATTTTCACATCTTTTATAAGTTCTTTGATATTGATTTCAAGATCATCTTCACTACTGCGATTTTGGTTAATATTTTTTATATCTCCTTAGGTTGATAGTTTTTCTCACATTCTAATCACACAATTTTGGTACTTACATTGGGTTTTCAGTTTCTTAAGAACTTGATATAAGTCCCTTTATTGTGCGCTTTACCTGTTCGTGCAACTAACAACTTCTTGTTATACTCATATTTTGTTTCAATTTCGATGTCATCTAAGTGTTTTTGAGGGTGTCAATATTTCCTTATATATACTGAAATAACTTTATCTTGATACTAAAACCTTGATTTTTTAGTTAATGTATTAGGATAGTGTTGTTACACTATATACACTTGTGACTTCCATTTTAAAGAAAACTTAGCTTTCATCGGCATTCAAACTAGTTTTGGTATACCTCGTCGAGAGATTGCATTAGTAACACTTTAATATTTGGGCCTTGTTAGAATTCTAACTCGATCTACGTATTAATATGATGTTGGAACTATCCATTTGGAACCCTTCACCGGAATCATAGTTAGGGTATAGACTTGGAAAAATGACAATTTGAGTGATTGTTGCATTTGAGTGTTCTTTGTGTCCTAAAAATAATTACATAACATTACTTCTAGAACACACTAGGTTATTTCAGCATCACATCGAGTGACTTACATAGACATACACATAGGTTTCACATGAAATTTGAAAGACATTTATAAAAATCTAGTATCATTTTAACTAGTGATTCCTAGAATCACAAAGATGGTGTCCAAACCAACTAGACATCGACTTAGGAGAGAATCCTTTTGAATCATTCCCATTTATCACAAACAACTTAGTGCCTCTCTTTTCACAATTCAAGGACATAGATCCATTGATTGATCATATTGGAGAGGAGTCTGAATCTTCTAAAGAGTAAAACCAATTAGAATTAGGTAACTTTGACGAAATCCTTTATTAAAATAGAGATCAAGTACTCGCAAGAGTCTTAGAATTAGGGGCTAAGATTCCACAGGAATGCGAAGTAGAAACCAATGCCATTAATAATAAAGAAGAAGAATGAATGTCCCTCTTTGACATGGATAACCCCTTTGACGTAGGGTACGCTTCACTTTTGGGAAACATCATGACACCACTGAAGGAGACCCATCGAAGCCACTTAGTGATCCACGATGACCTTATAACAAAGCTTCACGTAAAGTTAAAATTGAGCGCAAAGCATGGCTGTCTCCCAAGTTTGATGAGGAAGAGGACCCTTTAATCAAAGAATAGATCCCTCGAAATAGATCCTGGAACTAAATCAAAAAATTAGTGAACTTAGGATCTTCAAGTAGGAATGTATACAAAGACAAAATCAAGATGAAATCTAACGAATTCTACTTTGATCCATATAGTGACATGACCTTTAAAGTAGTTAAGGCGCAAAGACCAATGTCACCCACCAAAGAACAAATCATTGAATGATAATTACAATCAATGAAAGATACGCTTACTATGCTATAGGAGGGAAATGTAGGACATAATAAGAAATATTTATATGAAGAACTATGCACTTACCCTTCGAAAAGGACATGTTACGATAACCCTTCCCAAAAAAAAATATTGTTCCTAAATTTGATAAGTATAAGTGCAATATTGATCCTCATGATCACATAAAATACTTTTATATGGCTTGCCAAGAGGTTGCATACAATGATAACTTCTTAATACGACTCTTCCCTCATAGCCTAGGGGCACTAGGATTGGAATGGTTCTATAGCATACCCAAGGGATCCATTACAACGTGGCCCACATTAGCAGAAAAATTTGTACAAAATTATTCCTATAACATGGAAAATGATATCATAATGAATGATCTCTGTAATACAAAACAAAATCCCAATGAGACATTTGTGATATTTTTACAATGATGGCACATGTTGGAAAGTTGCTTCCCTTGTGCCTTTCTAGAAAAATAGCTAGTAAAAATATGTGTGCCTAACTTGAACCCAGAAATACCATTCCATTTACAAATGCACTACAGCTCTAACTTCAAATAATTTATAGAGAAGGGAAGTCAAATTGAGAAGGCCCTCATCATGAAGGGAACACTTAAACCAGTTGTCAAAGAAAAACATGAAGTAAAATCCTTAGATATTTTTTTTTAATAAAAACAAGCATGTCGTTGGGGATGGTGTTACAGACTCCAAAAGAGTCCAAGCCATGCAGACTAGTCCACTTCTAAATCTTTCACAAGGACCTTGTCCCAAGGCACCTACCAAATGTGAGTTCACGCCATTAAAAAAAGTTGAAAAATTTGAAAATTTTGAGTTAAGAAGAAAAGCACCCTTCAAAATTATAATGTTTGAAAATTTTGAGTTGAAGAGGAAATTTGAAAAGATAGTGAAAATGTCATTTCTTGGGGTCATTTTAGTAACTTATAGGTCTATCGGACATTTTTTTCCCTCATGTCCCAAGTTCCTCTGGGCTTCATGTTCACCGATTCCCCGGATCAACCATTGGCCGAATCGGGTCTTCTTGTCCCATATGTCCCAAGTTCCAGACCTTTTGTTTGCCCGATCGGACCGATTTTCCGCAAGTTCTTGTTTATTCGGCTTCTTCATTTTTTTTGGCCCATCTGTCCCAAGTTTACCCGGGCTTCCTGTTCCCCGATTCCCCACATCACCCCATCGACCAAATCAAGTCCTTGCATCCTTCACATTTTTGTGTCCCTAGACCTCCCGTGCTCTTTTGGCCCGCATCACCCAAATCGGCTTTTCATCGTCCCACATGTCCCAATGTCCCATGGACCATCCGGGCTAGTTTTTTTCACTTTTCCCACATAACACCTTTTTGAGTCGGTGCAAGGGGTATTTAATGCACATTTATGATCTTCTCTCTCCTGAATGGCTATTTAAAGGGACCACCATCTATGCATTTGTCACATTTCTTGCTTGTTATTTCTTGCCCGCATTCTTGCAATTGAGTCATTTGTTCATCTTCTGTATCCCTTTGCATTTTTATCATGAATCTATTCTTTGAAGGCCGTTCCTCTGTGCATTGTAAAAATGAAGATCAAGTTTCAAGGGCACGAGCATTTTCACCTCTGGAGACCTCTGTGTACCTAATATCGGGGATAGTGAAGTTCGACACTTAGATTTTGATGATTTTAGGGTAGGTTAACATGCGACAACCCTGCTCCCATGGCCCAAATGATCAATGATAGTGGAATCACATATGCTGCTGGTTTTCCCATCTCTGTGTAGTGTGTCGACACCGTGCTCACTGTGGAGCTCATTTCAACCCAGATACCAAGGAAGTTGTTAATGTGCATGGAGAATTGATTACAAAACTAGATGTTTCCACCATCGCCGCTGCCCTACGCATTCCTGAGATAGAAGACTCCATTGTTCTCACTCTTGCTCAAGCTTAGGCTCTATTTGATAAGGACAATGAGAAATACAAGGCACAAGTGGCTAAGTCATGGCTGAAGTGTCCTAAGAAGGGAGCATCCCGACTCTCCAAAGCATTGTTCAAGGTTGATTTCAATGAAGAATTATCATATTTCATCATCTTGCTCACCCGTATTATGGGGATGCCCTCTACCAATGACTTCCATTTTTGGATGTGTCCTTTCATAAGCATCATCATCTGCGAGGGTAAACAAAACATAAACTGGGCTGAGATCATTTGTATGAACTGATTGAACAATTGACAAATGTTTAGCAAACTAAGAAGTTCTACATGACTTCTTATCTCATGTACACCTTGACAGCATCTCGGGAGTGGTTTGGCTTCACTTACATTGAGGGCAAGAAGGATGAGCCCATATACACATATTGCCCTCAATTTACCCTCAAGGACAACAATCATAATTTTAGAAGGGTAAATGATGCTTTCACCATGTACATTGTGAGACTTTTGGAGGGTGACACTGCTAGGAGATTTTTGATGAGGCTATGGCTCTGATAGCCAAGTATGGGGCTTTCTTCATCCAGTTTAGAAAGTTCTCATACATCAGATTGGCTTGTTTTGAAAGTACACCTCTCAAGCTTCCCATGTTTTGTAATGATAAAATGGCTCTGGTTGAGGTGTGTAGGATAGCTGGAAAACTCCATAGAACCTGTAGAGACAAGAAGATCACAAGACTTCATTTCCCTATCTCCTTGGGGAATTATACATGCAAGATAACCCTAGATGCCCAAAATATAGAAAGGGCTATTACTCCTCTTACTGTTCATTTCTTCAGGTCTAGGACTTGTTTTGATCTAAAGAAATTCATGATCAAAATCTCAGAATAACCTATTATCATCATCCTGACACTGAGGATTATTGGGCTGACTGTGTTGATGATTTTGAAGCCAGGAGGAGGCATTTTGGTAGATTGTCTCTGCAACAGATCTTAGATCTTAATCTCTCTACCAGTGCTGAAGGGCTTGTGGATGATGATGAGGGCTTGCAATCCTTTGAGTATGAAAGATCCATCAAGCACACACCTCTAGAAACCCTGGATTGGTATGTGAAGGAGAAAGATGATTTGAGTGAGATAATTTCCCTGTCATCATCAGAACTAAGGTTTGGTTTGACAGAAAGTTCATGAATTTAGGAAGAACCAGGGTAGATCTTCTTCAAGAGAAACTTCCACACCTGGGAAGGAAGTACATACACCCAGTACTGAGGTACTTGAGAAAACTCCTCCTTCTTCCTCATTGAAAGAGCTTGAAATGTCTACTCCTTCTTCTTCCACTCAAGTGTATCAGAAGAAGGTCAAAGAGGTTAAGCAAGAACCAATCGAGGAAGAGACTCTTCTAGAGCACTCAAGAATTTCTGTTGGACCTAGAGAACATTATTGTTCTAAGTGAGAATGAGGATGATGAGACAACAAGACCAAGAAGAAACCCTTACAACCACTGTTGAGATGGAGAAGGAAGAATCAAGAACTGAACCTCCAAGTTTAACAGACTCCTCTGCAAAGGAAATTCTTGAGGTTCCATGCCCTTCCCCACTGGAGGAAATAGTAGTTCAGACTCTGAGTGCCATGAGTTCTCTTGCACTCGGACCTCTTGACTCCTTTGTTTCTTCTTCTTCTTTTCTTGGGTGCAGCCCCTAGTAGACAATAGAAAAGAAAGTCTTCTTCCCGATCAACGGGCCTGATTTTGATGTTGGCAGCTCTCTTGGTACTACTCCTCCTCCTCCAACAAAGAAAGAAAAGACTACTTCAAGGTTGGTATCTGATGCTCAAGGTCAGTAGTTTCTTGAGGTTGCCAGACCTAGGGTGGATAAGGAGGAGAAGGATCTTTGATCTCTGACTTGGAGCTTTCCAGAATTCCACTGGGAGAATCTACACCTGAGAGTGAGGTTCATAACCTTCGAGAAACTATCACTAAGGTTATTGAATGAGTTGAAAAAGGAAAACAAACCATGGAGCAGTTGGAAGAACAGAACCAAGTTCTTTCCAACTTTATCAGATCATTATTAACAAAAGATAAAGTTTTGGATCCAGCTCCATTGGCTACTCTCCCACCTCCCATGGTTCTCAGTCAAGATGAAGTTCAAAGCATCAAGGACATACATAGTATTCAACTTATGGGAAGGTTGTTGAGGCCATGGTTGATGATATGACTATAGCAGGTTTGAATTTCATTGAGGAAGCCTTCAAAACCAATGAGAAGGTGATCAATTTGCAACAGAAACTCACTTCCTCAATCAAAGCCATGGACAAGGAGCTAAAGGTCTAGAGTGGATGTATTACAGACCTCCATCTAATGGGCCAAACCGATGAGAAGATCTGTTGGCCAACAATGTGTTTGATGATGCAAAGAATAACTTGTCAAGGACATGGATCTTCAGCATTGAGTGGAAGATAAAGGTTTTGGAGGAAGCATTGGGAGAATTGAGAAATGTGTGGCAAAAAGGGGAGTCCTTTAAAACTTGTGTTTTATCTACCTTCAAGGATATCCACTACCATCTTCAGGATGAAACTACAGGTGTTTCCTTTTCTCTTCAAGAAATCAAGGCCTAGTTTAGAACCTTTGTCAAGGATGATCTATTCAAAGAAGAGTCATTCACTAAGGAGAAGATGAAAGACATTTGTTCTCTTTATTCAACTATTGCCGAGGCTAATAAAGAATATCTAGAGCATACCGAGTTTGATAAAGATATGGAGAAATGTCTAGGCACGTGGACACATGCTACTTCCAACACAACAATTCCAAGAGGCATGGAAATAGCAGAAGCATTGAAAAGATTCAGACATCGAATCCTCAAATCAGTGGGCCCCCCTCAGTCATAATCGGATGTCTCTACTTCTAGCTCTTCTTTCTCTTCTTCTATTTTTAGTGTTGATCTCCTTGTAATTTAATTAAGGACTTTGTATTGTGCATTTCCTTAATTAATATTTTAGTTAAAAGAAATGGTTACCAAATGTAACCACTTTGTAAGCTATTTATTGAGCTCTCCTCACCATTCCAAAGGGATGGAACTCTGATCATTTTTGAAAGTGTAAAAGGACTTAAAGCTATCAATATAGAAGATTTTCCCTTCCTGTTTCTATCTGCATTTATTTATTCCCTCTTACTTGTCTAAAGTTGTTGAATCATTAATCTATTTGCATTAAGAAGCTTTGTATTCTTGTGGATGTCATCTCTGGAACTTTGTGTCTATGAAATAACATCTAGTGGTTTTAATATGAATGATTTGTTCTATATATTGTCCTTGCTTAGCATTTATAAGGAACTATTTTGCTATCTATACTTCCTGAAAGTGCTATTCTACCTTTTCCCTCCATTAGTTCTTATGTTCTTTTGTATTGATAATCTGTCTTGGCATTAAAACACTTTCATGATATCAGAGTTCCTCATCAAAGTTGGAAGTTGTACATTTGTAAATAGTTGTGTCATTTTGCTTTCAATAAGGGAACCTCTCCCATTAAAGAGGAGGGACTTTTGTCCCCTGACTTTTGCTTTCATTAAAGTCCTAATTTGACAACCAACAATTTTTGGTGACTCTATTGGGGATTCATTTTAACAAATTCTAGTTTTCAAAAAGAACAATTTCTTGATCATTTCTGATCTGGTGACTCTAAGATTTACTCGCGGAAGAAGGGCTCTTGGAATTGAAGATTCACAATTTCAACTCCTGGAGCAGCAAGGCTTTCCCTTCCTTCAACAAGGAGAGAGAAGGACTCATTCTGCAAGCACACCACCTATTGAGACAGAGCTTCTGGGAGTGGTGTCCCTCAAGAGAAACCCAACCCTAATCTTCGTGCTTTGGTTCTTGTTGGTGTTTCAGTTCCACTTCAAGAAATTTTTCCAAGGATGGTAGTTCCATTACCTTGGGGCCAACGAGTTGGGCCTCTTGCCCTTCCTCAACCTTTGCATGAGTTACCCTAGGGGTACAAAAGAAATTTCCCAAGTTTAGAGGGATGGCAAGGTACATCCTGATGAACACATTGCAGCCTTCATAGTTGCATGTGGAGTCCTTGGAGTTGAACACGAGGATGTCTCTGTGAGGATTTTTGTGGAGACTTTGTAGGACAATGCAGCAGATTGGTTTTATCATCTCCCCCTGGGGCCATCACCAATTGGACTACCATGAGAACTAGATTTGAGAATCATTTCAAACCTACTGAAGATGTGCATGCTTTGCTAGCCTGATTTCTCAAATCAAGAAAGAACCACAAGAGCCCATGAGAGAATTTGTGGCCAAGTTCAATAAGTTGATTAACAAGATCCCACAAGACACCCGACTTGTGGATCAAATTCAAAAATGTTTCTTCCTAAATGCTCAATTTCTGAAGTAAGCTATGCATTGAGAGAGAGCCAATCTTGCAACTTTGGATGTTGATCAGAGATTAGCCATTAGTGTTGAAGATGACCTGATCATGTCTAGTAAATTGAAAAGAGATCCTTCCAAATCTAAAGCTTCTTCTTCCTCTTCCTCTACTCCTAGAGCTAATGTAGATCAATTAGTACAGAAGCTTGCTAATGACCTCATTGCCATCAAGAAACAATTGGCTCAAGCATGCTCCTTATCAAGATGTTCCAAGGAGAAATTTTCAGCCTAGAAACCATTTTCCTTCTTCTCAGACAAGGTTGGAAATTGAAGGACCACCCATCAAGGTCCTGTTAATGTAACTTGTGAGGTTGAAGAACCTGATGATGAAGAAGTTAATGAAGATTTTGAAGAACCTAAAGAAGAGGCTGATGAAGAACTGGAAGAACTCGATGGGTCTCGAGTTAATTTCCTCACCACTGAGGGTGTTGATGAGGAAGATGATTATGATGAAGTAGTAGTAGAGATGAATAAGTGAGTCATATGTTGTTATGACTCGTGAGTAGAAAAATAAGAAAGAAAAAGTGATGCATCCCACTAAGAAGTCCAAGGAGCATCCCATGACTATTCCAAGTGATTGCAAGAAGAGGATCTCCTATTCCCACTGCATCCACGCAAAAGGTGAGTTTCTACTAATTCTTCTTCTTCTACTCCTACTTCTAAAACTTCTTTTTCTCTAGTTCCCAAACCGATAAGCCTAGGATTCCTAGTGATGATAGCCCATCCACCTCTGGATCTTTTGATATCATTGATCATCTCAAGAAAACAAAAATCCAGATTTTTGAAGCTGAGTTTTATCAGACTCATCCAAAAGCCTTTGCCAAAATGGTCCACTTTGTCAATTCCCATTCCAAAACTTCATCCAACACTTCTAAAGGTATTTTTCCCACTCCCTCTTCCACATCCCAATCAAATCTTGTGGCTGCAGTCACCTCACCAAATGTGAAAATTGAACCATTCTATGTAACCCTCCTCATAGCTGGCCATAAACTCAAGCAACTGTGTCATAGACTCAGGAGCATCGGATAATGTCATGCCTACCAAAGTGGCTCATGCTTTGGGTCTTACTCTCACATGCACTTATGGTTCTTGCTATTCCATGGAGAGTAAGGAGGTGCCTTTGGTTGGAAGAATTAAGGATGCACAAGTAGCTTTTGTTGCTTTACCAGAGAAGAAGGTTTTAGCTACTATTTTGGTAGTTGATATCCCTCCTTCATATGGTATGTTGTTGAGTAGAAATTTTTGTAAGGATGTGGGAGGAGAAATTCAAATGGATTGGTCACATGCCCTTATACCAATTAATGGAAAGATGAAGAAGTTGCTTCCCGAGAAACAATCTGAATATATTGTGCAAAAGATAGATGATCCCAAGGCACAAATACTTTATGAAGATATTGGGCATGGAAACTACATGATCATGTCTCAAGATGAGGTGGAACATCCTAAAGTAGTGCCCCATGATCCTAATAGCATTTGGAATTTGGAATTTGATGGAAGTTGTTCTTCAACTGGTTCTAGGGCTGGTGTGGTATTGATATCTCTAGAAGGGAAGATTCATCCTTTCTCCTTTAAAGCTATAGTTTGAAAATACAAATAACACAATAGAATATGAGGCTCTCATCCTTGGACTGAACACAAAAAAGAAAGAGGTGTGAAGAACCTCTGGCTCGTGGAGATGTGGAACTAGTTGTCAAGCAAGTCAGAGATCTTTTCCAAGTAAAGAATAGAAGGTTAAAGCACTATAGGAATCTGGTCTGGGATTCTATTGAATTCTTTGATGCCTTCTCTATCAAAGTAGTGCCAAGGGAGAAGAACACTAGGGCTGACTCCTAGCTATTTTAGGATCTCTGTTGATACCTCATCTTGATTTTTCTCAAGACAAATTCACCATTGAAATGATCCATAGACCAAGTGTACTGGATAATGCAAACAACTGGAAAGTTTTCAATGATGATCAACATTTTCTCTCTTTCCTGGAACTTAAGGATAACTTTGATCAATTGTATTTTGAGGGAAGTGGTAATATGCCTCGAGAAAGTGTCTCTTCCAATGAGGAAGGTGTCAAGAGGAGATGGATCAAGAGGGATGCATCAAACTAAAAGGCAACAAGATCCCTAAAGGACTAGTGAGCTTGGAGGAATTGTTTGATAAACATGATAGATATGTCAAGTCCAAAGCTTCCAAAGGACCTCAATCTATTGAATATGAAAATATTAACATTGGGAACTCTGTTGAACCCAAAATGGTGAATATTGGAAAGTGTTGTACCCACGAGGAGAAGAAGAAGGTGGTGGAATCTTTTGAAGAAGTACGTTGATGTCCTTGCTTATTCTTATGATGATCTAAAAGGCTTTTCAGCCAAAAGAAATGCAACATTTCATTCCCCTCAAACCTGGGATTAAGCCTTTCAAGTAGAAGCAAAGGTAGTACAATCCAAAGATTGTTGACACCATTTTCAAGAGATATAGAAGTTGTTGAAGGCCAAGATTATCTTTCCCATTCATCATTCAACATGGATTGCTAATATTGTGCCTATCAGGAAGAAAAATGGTGAGATTTAGATCTGTGTTGATTTCAGGAATCTGAATCAAGCTTCTTTGAAGGATAACTACCCCCTACCCATGATGGACCAGGTGTTGCAAGTTGTTATGGGTGTAGAGATGTTGTCCATGCTTGATGGTTTCTCAGGATATAACCAAGTAGAAGTTAACACTACAGATCAACACAAGACTACCTTTACCACTCCTTGGGGTACTTTTTCCTACAAGAGGATGCCCTTTGGTCTCATTAATGCTGGTGCCACCTTTAGAGAGAAATGGATTTGGATTTTGGGAGTCTGAAAGGAAAATGTATTGTTGTGTATCTAGATGATTTGACTGTGTTTTCCAAATCTAGAGCAGATCACTTTCAACATCTAGAAATAGTCCTCTTGAAATGCAGAGAGAACATGGAGTCTCTCTAAATCCCAAGAAATCTATATTTTGTGTCATGGAGGGAAATTTATTGGGACATGTTGTCTCCAAAGATGGAATCAAGATTGATCCTGAATGAGTTCAAGCTATTCAGCAGATTCCTCTTCCCACAAGCAAAAAGGGAGTGCACTCTTCTTTGGTAAGATCAACTTCCTGAGAAGATTCATCCCTGATTTTGTAGAGCTGACTTTGAACATTTCCCAAATGATGAAGGGAAAGAAGACATTTGGTTGGTCCTCTAAAGGAAAAGAAGCATTTGAAGGCATTAAGAAAGCCATTGCTAAGACTCCTATCTTAGCATGTCCAGATTTTAGCAAAGATTTTATTATCTATTGCTATGCCACAGAGAGTACCTTGGCCATTGTGTTGACTCAGAAAGATTTGAAGATCATGAGCTCCCAATTGCATTCATGAGTTATATTCTGAAAACTCATGAGTTGAAGTATACTATGATGGAGAAACATGCTTTTAAGTAGTTAAAGTTTAAGCAAGTTTTGATTTTACATTCTTAACTCTCACTTTGTTGTGCTTGTGCCCGATATGACTATTAAGTCTATTCTTACACAACAAGAGTTTGGAACCAAGAGAGGAAATTGGGTAGAAAAGGTTTAGGAGTATGATCTTGACATTAGACCAACAAAACTAGTTTGGGGTAAAGGCCTGTGTGAACTCATTGCCGAGGGAGCTAGTCATGAAACACCTCAGGATGAAGTTGATATCCCTATTGTTCTATTCCTTAGCTCAATCAGATGAATGGTATGTTGATATTGCTCACTTTCTCACCTATGGTGAATGTCCATCTCACTTAACTACCAAGGAGAAGAGATCCATCAAGCTAAGGTCAACACAGTACGTGTTATGGGAAAATGCTTTGTTCAAATGAGGAGTGGATGGAAGATTCTTGAAGTGTGTTGACAAAGTGCAACAGAAGAAGTTGTTCTCAGCCTTCCATGACCAAGCCTGTGGGGGTCATTTCTCATCTCATTACTGCTCACAAAATTCTTCATGTAGGGTACTATTGGCCTACTTTGTTTAAGGATGCATCAAGGTGGGTCGACAAATGTGAAGCTTGTCAAACCTTTGTGGGAAGACCAAAGTTGGTTGCTTTGCCACTTAAGCTAGTTGTGATTGAAGAACCCTTTCAACAGTGGGGTTTGGATTTTATTGGAACACTTAACCCATCTTCAAGTGTAGGACATACTCATGTGTTGACTGCCATAGATTATTTCACTAAGTGGGTAGAAGCCATCCCAGTTAAAAGTACTACTTCAGAGGTAGTATGTAATTTCATCAAAGAGAACATCTTGATAAGGTTTGGAGTACCAAACAAGATCGTGACTGATAATGCTTCAAATTTTTTTCTTCTTGAGATGATGGATTTTTACTATGGGTATGGTATTTCCCTTGCTCATTCTTCAGATTACTATCCTCAAGGGAATGGACAAGGAAGAATCAACAAACAAAAATTTGGTGACCATTGTAAGAAAGCTTGTCAATGAATCTCAGAGAAACTAGCACAAGAAGCTCTATGATGCTCTCTGGGTAGATAGGATTACACCCAAAAGAGCAATTGGGATGTCCCCTTTTCAAGTGGTGTATGGTGTGGAAGCCCAACTACCAGTGACAGTGGAACTACCAGCTTTGCATTTGATGAAAGCTATTGAGGACACTAGTTTCAGTGATTCTTTGGATAAGAGGATCATGTATCTCCATAAGCTAGATGAAGACAAGCTACAGGTTTTTGATAGGATCTCTACACATCAGCAGAAGGTTAAATCTTTATTTGACAAGAAAACTAGATCCAGAGAGTTCAAGTTGGAGACATTGTTTTTGCTATGGGACAAAAGGCATGAACCTCATGGAAGCCATGGTAAGTTTGACTCTCTTTGGCTTGGTCCTTTCAGAATCAGGCACTTTGTTGGTGAAAATTCTTTCTATCTTGATTACATGGATGGATCTTCTCTCCCACTTCCTTATAGTGGGCAAGTACTTGAAATTGTTCAAATCCTAGGTGAATAGGAAGTCCTTTGTATATTATGTACAAGTGTGTGTTTGCTTTTCCTTGTCTTTTTTTTTGTTGTTTTCCTTTCCTTGTTTTTGGTGTGTTGCCTTCTTTTGTATTGTTTTTCCTTTGACTCTTTTTGCCCAATGGATAAGGCACTGGTCTTCTTCCCAGAGTTTTTCTTGATTCTTGTCTTGCCTTGTTCCTGTGATCTAGTCAAGTCATCCCTAGAAAGAGCCAGTTGTTGTCCCTCAAAATTCCCCTCTTTTGAAAGTTGAAAAATTTGAAAATTTTGAGTTGGCACCCTTCAATAATGTTTTAGTGAAGAGGAAATTTGAAAGAGATAGTGAAAATGTCATTTCTTGGGGTCATTTTAGTAACTTGGGTCTATCGGACATTTTTTTCCCTCATGTCCCAAGTTCCTCTGGGCTTCCCTTCGACCGATTCCCCATCATCCCGCATCATCCAAATGGGTCTTCTTGTCCCATATGTCCCAAGTACCACGTAGACCTCTTTTTTCGCCGATTATCCGATTTTCCAAGTTCAAGTTCTTGTCTGTCAACTTTTTCACACTTTTTCGGCCCATTTGTCCCAAGTTCACCCTGGGCTTCTTATTCCCTGATTTCCCACATCACCCACATCGGCAAATCGAATCGGTCTCTCATCATCCTTTTCATTTTGTGTCCCTGGACCTCCCGTGCTCTTTTGGCCCACTTTTCGCCGCATCGGCCCGAATCGGCTTTTTCACGTCCCACATGTCCCAATGTCCCATGGACCATCTGGGCCATTTTTTTCTACTTTTCCACATAACACCTTTTTGAGTCGGTGCAAGGGTATTTAATGTGCATTTATGATCTTCTCTCTCTCTGAATGGCTATTTAAAGGGACCACCATCTATGCATTTGTCACATTGCTTGCTTGCATTATTTTTTGCCCGCATTCTTGCAATTGAGTCATTTTTTCATTTTCTGTATCCCTTTGCATTTTTATCATGAATCTGTTCTTTGAAGGTTGTTCCTCTGTGCACTATAAAAATGAAGATCAAGTTTCAAGGGCATGAGCATTTGTCACCTCTGGAGACCTCTGTGCCTAATATCGGGATAGTGAAGTTCGACACTTAGATTTTGATGATTTCTGGGGTAGGTTAACATGTGACAACCCTGCTCCCATGGCCCAAATGATCAATGATAGTGGAATCACATATGTATGCTGCTGGTTTTCCCATCTCTATGTAGTGTGCCAACACCGTGCTCTCACCATGTGGAGCTCATTTCAACCCTAGATACCAAGGAAGTTGTTAATGTGCATGGAGAATTGATTACAAAACTAGATGTTGCCACCATCATCCGCTGCCCTACACATTCCTGAGATAGAAGACTCCATTTTTCTCACTCTTGCTCAAGCTCAGGCTCTGTTTGATAAGGAAAATGAGAAATACAAGGCACGAGTGGCTAAGTCATGGCTGAAGTGTCCTAAGAAGGGAGCATCCCGACTCTCCAAAGCATTTTATAGGGTTGATTTCAATGAAGAATTATCATATTTCATCATCTTGCTCACCCATATTATGGGGATGCCCTCTACCAATGACTTCCATTTTTGGATGTGTCCTTTCATAAGCATCATCTGTGAGGGTAAACAAAACATAAACTGGGCTGAGATCATCTGTATGAACCTGACTGAACAATTGACAAATGTTCAACAAACTAAGAAGTTCTACATGACTTCTTATCTCATGTACACCCTGGCAACATCTCGGGAGTGGTTTGGCTTCACTTACATTGAGGGAAAGAAGGATGAGCCCATATACACATATTGCCCTCAATTTACCCTCAAGGACAACAATCATAATTTCATAAGGGTGAATGATGCTTTCACCATGTACATTGTGAGACTTTTGGAGGGTGACATTGCTAGAGATTTTTTGATGAGGCTATGGCTCTGATAGCCAAGTATGGGGCTTTCTTCATCAGTTCAGAAAGTTCTCATACATCAGATTGGCTTGTTTTGAAAGTGCACCTCTCAAGCTTCCCATGTTTTGTAATGATAAAATGGCTCTGGTTGAGGTGTGTAGGCAGTAGCTGGACAAACTCCATAGAACCTGCAGAGACAAGAAGATCATAGGACTTCATTTCCCTATCTCCTTGGGGAATTATACATGCAAGACAACCCTAGATGCCCAAAATATAGAAAGGGCTATTACTCCTCTTACTATTCATTTCTTTAGGTCCAGGACTTGTTTTGATCTGAAGAAATTCATTGATCAAAATCTTAGAATAACCTATTATCATCATCCTGACACAGAGGATTATTGGGTTGATTGTGTTGATGATTTTGAAGCCAGGAGGAGGCATTTTGGTAGATTGTCTCTACAACAGATCTTAGATCTTAATCTCTACCAGGTGCCTGAAGGGCTTGTGGATGATGATGAGGGCTTGCAATCCTTTGAGTATGAAAGATCCATCAAGCACACACCTCTAGAAACCCTAGATTGGTATGTGAAGGAGAAAGATGATTTGAGTGAGATAATTGCCCCTGTCATCATCAGAACTAAGGTTTGGTTTGACAGAAAGTTCATGAATTTAGGAAGAACCAGGTAGATCTTCTTCAAGAGAAACTTCCACACTGGGAAGGAAGTACATACACCCAAGTACTGAGGTACTTGAGAAAACTCCTCCTTCTTCCTCATTGAAAGAGCCTGAAATGTCTACTCTTCTTCCACTCAAGTGTATCAGAAGAAGGTCAAAGAGGTTAAGCAAGAACCAATCGAGGAAGAGACTCTTCTGGAGCACTCAGAATTTCTGTTGGGACCAGAGAACATTATTGTTCTAAGTGAGAATGAGGATGATGAGACAACAGGACTAGAAGAAACCCTTGGAACCACTGTTGAGATGGAGAAGGAAGAATCAAGAACTGAACCTCCAAGCTTAAAGACTCTCTGCAAAGGAAATTCTTGAGGTTCCATGCCCTTCCCCACTAGAGGACAATAGTAGTTTAGACTCTGAGTGCCATGAGTTCTCTTGCACTTGACCCCTTGACTCCTCTGTTTCTTCTTCTTCCTTTTCCTGGGTGCAGACCCCTAGTAGACAACAGGAAAAGAAAGTCTTCTTCCCAATCAACCGGGCCTGATTTTGATGTTGTGGCAGCTCTGCTTGGTACTACCCCTCCTCCTCCAAACAAAGAAAGAAAAGACTACTTCAAGGTTGGTATCTGATGCTCAAGGTCAGTAGTTTCTTGAGGTTTCTAGACCTAGGGTGGATAAGAGGAGAAGGATCTTTTGATCTCTGACTTGGAGCTTTCTAGAATTCCATTGGGAGAATCTACACTGAGAGTGAGGTTCATAACCTTCGAGAAACTATCACTAAGGTTATTGAATGAGTTGAAAAGGAAAACAAACCATGGAGCAGTTGGAAGAACATAACCAAGTTCTTTCCAACTTTATCAGATCATTATTAACAAAAGATAAAGTTTTGGATCCAGCTCCATTGGCTACTCTCCCACCTCCCATGGTTCTCAGTCAAGATGAAGTTCAAAGCATCAAAGACATACATAAGTATTCAACTTATGGGAAGGTTGTTGAGGCCATGGTGGATGATATGACTATAGAAGGTTTGAATTTCATTGAGGAAGCCTTCAAAACCAATGAGAAGGTGATCAATTTGCAAGAAACTCACTTCCTCAATCAAAGCCATGGACAAGGAGCTGAAGGTCTAGAGTGGATGTATTGTAGACCTCCGTCTAATGGGCCAAACCGATGAGAAGATCTTGTTGGCCAACAATGTGTTTGATGATGCAAAGAATAACTTGTCAAGGACATGGATCTTCAACATTGAGTGGAAGATAAAGGTTCTAGAGGAAGCATTGGGAGAATTGAGAAATGTGTGGCAAAAAGGGGAGTCCTTTAAAACTGTGTTTTATCTGCCTTCAAGGATATCACTGCCATCTTCAGGATGAAACTATAGGTGTTTCCTTTTCTCTTCAAGAAATCAAGGCTCAGTTTAGAACCTTTTTCAAGGATGATCTATTCAAAGAAGAGTCATTCACTAAGGAGAAGATGAAAGACATTTGTTCTCTTTATTCAGCTATTGCTGAAGCTAATAAAGAATATCTAGAGCATACGAGTTTGATAAAGATATGGAGAAATGTCTAGGCATGTGGACACATGCTACTTCCAACACAACAATTCCAAGAGGCATGGAAATAGTAGAAGCATTGAAAATATTTAGACATCGAATCCTCAAATCAGTGGGCCCCCTCACCATAATCGGATGTCTCTACTTCTATCTTTTTCTCTTCTTCTATTTTTAGTGCTGATCTCCTTGTAATTTAATTAAGGACTTTGTATTGTGCATTTCCTTAATTAATCTTTTAGTTAAAAGAAATGGTTACCAAATGTAACCACTTTGTAAGCTATTTATTGAGCTCTCCTCGCCATTCCAAGGGGATAGAACTCTGATCATTTTTGAAAGTGTAAAAGGACTTAAAGCTATCAATACAAGAAGATTTTCCTTCTCTTTTTATATCTGTGTTTATTTATTCCCTCTTACTTATCTAAAGTTGTTGAATCATTAATCTATTTGCATTAAGAAGCTTTGTATTCTTGTGGATGTCATCTCTGGAACTTTGTGTCTGTGAAATAACATCTAGTGGTTTTAATATGAATGATTTTGTTCTATATATTGTCCTTGCTCAACATTTATAAGGAACTATTTTTCTATCTATACTTCCTAAAAGTGCTATTATACCTTTTCCCTCATTTATAAGGAACTATGCACCTTGAATCTAATGATCACATCACTTTTGATCATGTTGCAAACCCATGTAATGACCCAGAGCACAACTTACCCTTATACCTAGAAGTGGTTGTTACTCGTCGTAAAATTAAGAGAGTGCTTATGGATGGTGGATCCAGTCTAAACATTTGTACTTTGAATCGGTTAAGCAACTAGGCCATTTAGAAATGGATCTAGGTGTGAAAAATATCATGATCATGACCTATGATAATGAGGAGCAAGAGTCAATAGACACTATAGTGATTCCAATGGAAGTAGGGCCGACTTGTCATGATACAATGTTCCATGTCCTTGACTTGGACCTACCATACAACATGCTCTTATGACACCCATGGATCCATACCACACGGGCCATTCCTTCAAATTTCCATCAATGTAGAAAAATGTGCCACAAAGGATAGATAATCATCATCCAAGGTGATCCAGAACCATTTACAAATTGTAGAGCCTTACACAGTTTTTCTTGTGCAACTTATGAATGCCCTTATGCAAAAATTATTGTTCCTTTGCAAATAGAGGCTATCAAGGAATGCATGGATCTAGATTCACTCACTCCTTACAATCAATATTTTCCTTCTTTGGTCAACCCTTTTACATCATGGGAGGAAACATCGGAAAATTATGGCCCAGGAAATCCATTCACCCTTGAACAAGCTTTATTAATATTAGATTTATTAGTATCACCTAGGACACAAGGAAAGCCCTATTTTTAGTGCAAAAGGACTGGGAACAATGCCCTATAGCATTGGAGAAGTTCATTCCTAGTGGTTTCTTGTCTGAGGAAAATATGTTAGGGGATCCTACTAACAGAGTGCCAGAAGGAACCATGGCTTCATGCCATCAGGCACCCCAATATGTCAAAGGCCACCGCATGATGTTTTTCATGGGTTACAAAGGGATGGGATGTGGAATCAATGCACAAGGGTGATTAGAACCCATTCTTATCCCTCAATTAAAATCAAATAAACATGGTATTGGAATACTACCTTGTGATGATCTAACCTTGGAAATTATTTCCACCTCTTCCGAATGCGATAGTGATTTATCTCATTCTAATAGCGATGCAGATTCCCAATGTAGCCTCTATGAGGATCTCACATCAAATAATTTATTCCCTGATTCCACTATCCTCACCTTATTCAAATCCAGGACTCAAACCAATTACCAAGTAACCCTTGTATATCTCTAACTTATAAATTGGGATCAAAAATTTCACATGCCAATTGATTTCTTTGAGAACGATGAGGCATTTGCAGAGTTCATGGGGTTAAGGGATTCTATTCCAACTAGGGATCACAAGAAGGGCTTTTCAATTCAACTAGACACATGTGCATACTTCAGAACGATGTAGAGATGTGTGGAATTTTGAATAAGAAGGTGGTAAATAAAATTAAAATTACTTCAAAGAAACCTTGTGTAAGGAATAAATGCCAATCGCATAGCAATATACTCTTTGAAGTACTTGTAGACAAACAAAATGAAGAACCTATGGAAAAAATGAGTTATCTGTTTAAGGATGATGATGAGATACCTAAGGAGGTTATACTTACTCTTCTCCCTGATCCTACCTAGATGGAAGAAACTTCTAAGATGATTGTCGAGGAAACAATAAGTGTCAACATTGGCTTAGAAGAGCAACCTAGAATGATAAAGCTGAGAGCTTCACTCTCTACTCAAGAATAAAAGGTCCTTATAGATCTCTTAAGAGAACACGTGGATATATTTGTATGGTCACACGTTATGCTCGGGTTAGATTTAGATTTAGTCATGCACAACCTCTTTGTGCACCTGGATGCTAAACCCATCAAGCATAAGTTGAGAAAGATGCACCCTATAATTGCACTCCTTGTCAAAGAGGAACTAGAGAAACTATTATATGCTAGTTTCATTAAGCCCATCGACTACTCGAGTGGATATCTTATATAGAACTTTTTCTAGAAGAAACTTATTGGCATAAGGATCTGCACCAATTTCCACAATATCAATAAAGCATATCCTAAGGATGATTTTCCTTTACTTAACATTGATATGATTTTGGATTCCACCGCTAGTTATGAAATGTTGTCCTTAATGGATGGATTTTCAAGTTATAACCAGATTCGGATTACGAGAAGAGGAATGACATAAGAAAACCTTCATCACTCCTTGGGGAATGTTTTATTACAAGGTCATGCCTTTCATAATCAAGAATGTCGAGGCCACCTATTAGCATGTAATGATTGTCATCTTCCATGACATGATGAATGACATCATGGAAGATTATGTTGATGACATCCTAGCCAAATCTAAAAGTAGAGGAGAGTACCCTGAAGTGCTGAGATGTATTTTTCAGCATCTTTGAGATTATAAGGTTCACTTGAATCCTAAGAAGTGTGTCTTTGGCGTCTTATCAGGAAAACTTCTAGGCTTCATTGTTTCACAAAGAGGGATAAAAGTGGACCTTGTAAAGGTTACGACTATCACATAAATGCCACCACCTACCACTCTTAAAAAAATGAGGAGTCTACAAGGGAAAATTTAGGCAATCTATCACTTTATTTCAAAACTTGTGGATAAGTGCCACCCATTTACGCATCTACTAAAGAAGGATGTAACATTCAATTGGGGACCAGATTGTCAAAAGGCATTTGCATTACTAAAACAATACCTTATTAACCCACCTGTACTCATGCCGCCTACCCCAGGAAAACCTCTCCTCTTGTACATATCTACTACCCAGTTTGTTATTGGTGCACTTCTTGCCCAATATGATCTAGACCATAGAGAAAGGGTGGTTTACTACCTCGCCGCACTGATTACCTATGACTGAATTACAAAGCAAATTGAAAAGGCCATTCGGCATTTTTCTTCACCTTTCAAAAACTTTGCCACTATTGCCTCAACAATAAAACCAAACAAATATCCAAATTTGACCCTCTCCAGTACCTTTTATCCAAACCTTCCCTTATAGGGAAAATGGCTAATGGATCATTCTCCTAAGCGAATTTGATATTGAGTTTGTAAATTAGAATTAATTGAAAGGACATGTATTGGCGGATCAACTTGTAGAATCTCCTCTACCAAGAATGGAACCTATGTTCAATGAAAGATTTTGCAAAGAGCTATGGATATGGGGAAAAACCCCAAAGCTTTGTGCAAAGTCCCTCAATGGACCATCAGATAAGAAATGAGCAAGGAAACCTACTTTGCATGTATTCAAACTTGAAATAAACAAGAAATGTAACAAAATAGCATTTAACCTCTATTCTTTGAAAGCTTGAAATAATGAACCTAAGAGGATCTAAGCAATTAGTTTTGTTGTTTTACTCCATGAGGGTGAATGAATCTCACTAAATGGCTACATGGCCAAGTTTAGCTATTCCATTACTAACCTAACATGGGTGCAAGATGAAGCTATTTTAATGGTGGATGACCCAAGATCAAATGCCTTATTAGCTTGGCTAATGCAAATGAGCTCTTAAGCTTTCTTAGGCTTGTTTTGGCTTTAGCTTATGTAAAGTTGTGTCTTTGTGTGTAAAGTTGTAGTTTGAATGGGTAGGCTTAGCCTTGTATTTATAGTTTTTGGTTTGGAAGAATTTGGAATTTGGGTGCATGTGGGACTAAAGTCTAAAAAGAAATTTAGGATTAGATTAGGATAAACATGATTTAGGCTTAGTTAAGCTTGGTTTAGGCTAGTTAACTAGGGTTTAGGCTAGTTAAACTTGATTAGCAAGTGATTAGAGACTCATTGAGAGTTGGGAGGGGTTTGGATAACCAATTTTGACTAATAGATAACCTATGAAGCCAATATAAGTGGTCTAGAGAGAACTAGGGAGGTTACGAATGGAAAAAGGAGGAATGTTTAGCTAATAAAGAGAGATATTAGCCAAATAAGTTGATTTAAGAGGAATATAACCAAGAAGGTGTTGTAAATGGGCATCCGAGAATGGAGTGAAGAAGGGTTGATTAATGAAATGCCGTCAATCGGTTGAATTGGAGGAAATGCTAAGTGTAAGCATATTTTAGGTGTCTCTGAGTAACCTTCATGTCTAGACCTACTAGATGCATCCATGATGTATATTGAAGAATTTGTAGAATGGAAAGTCCATTTTGATGGATCAATTACCTTCCACAAATTGGAGGTAGGAGTAGTGCTCATCACTCCATTTGGGATTCCCCTACACTAATAACATTGTGGAGTATAAGGCACTCATTTTTGGCCTCAAGTTAGCTATTACTTGGAATATAAGACAACTGCGAGTCATTGGAGACTCCCAACTTATCATTAAACAATTTAATGATGAGTATAAGGTTAAGGATGAGAAGCTTATTCCATACAAGAAAATGGTTGAAACCTTGAAGGAATACTTTACACAAATCATATTTGAACAAAATCCAAGGTCACATAATAGATCAACAAATGTTATGGCTATGATTGGATCATTATTATGCATTCCACCTTAGGAAAGTAAAATGCCTTTCTTTATAGAGCATTTATAAATGCCAGCATATGACATGCCAAATTCGTGTTTGGCATGTGAAATCATTGGTCCATTATCCCCCTAGTATGAAACTATCTTCCGATACCTACAGATGGCACATTTATCCTAGACATTACCCATTCTGAGAAGAAAGCCCTTATCTGTTATAGCTACGATGAAAATTTTCTTCGTTGTTTAGATGTTACTGATTCAATCCACACTATTAAAGAAGTACATGGTGGTATTTATGGAGTGCGCACTAGTGGTATGGTCTTGAAAAAGAAGCTCTAAAGGGTAGGTTATTATTGGCTTGTCATGGAAGTAGACTATTGTAATTTCATCAAGAAATGTGAGCTATGCCAAAATTATGGGAACTTGATACATGCGCCAGCACAGGCTTTGCATCCTATCATAACACCTTGGCCATTTTCTAAATGGGACCTGGATCTCATAGGGAAGCTCCATCCTTCTTCTTCGATGGCCACACTCACATTACCACCGCCACGAAGTATTTTACCAAATGGGTAGAGGTTGTACCTCATACTTACATTACACAGTGTGCAAATTTCTAAATTCATCATGAACCATCTCATCTGCCATTATGGTATCCCCTCCATCATTATCACTGATAATGGTAAATCCTTCAAAAATAAAATGTTTAAGATATTGTGTCAACATTTCCATATTCAACTCAAGTGTTCTACCCCTAATTACCCCCAAGGTAATGGAAAATACAAAGCTACCAATAAAAACCTTGTATGAATCATGGAGAAAATGGTAAGTAAAATTGGCCGTAATTGGCACTTACAGATACATCATGCCCTCTGGGCCTATCGAACTTCCATCCACACCCCTACTGGTGTGACCCCACACTCACTAGTCTATGGCACTGAAGCCATCATACCCTTAGAAGTGGATCTTTCTTCCCGAGGATATCTCTCTGGGAATATCTTGATAAAGATGAGGACTATAGATTAGCTCGGTTAGCAGAGCTAGAGTTGTTGGATGAGAAGCAGATAAGAATGCTTAATCACCTCAAGGTCTACTAGAATAGAGTATCAAGAGGGTATAACAAGAGGATCATTCATCATGAGTTTGATGTAGGTGATCTAGTGTTGAAATAAAATCATAAGAATACCGTCAAAGAAAGAGAAAAGAAAGTTAAGTTCGAGGCCAACTTGCTAGGACCTTATGTGGTGGTGCCCAAGTATGGATCAAGACCTTATAAACTAGCATATTTAGATGGTGAAGAGCTTCCAAAACTAATGAACACCATGCATCTAAAGTGGTTCTATGCTTAAGCATGTCGATAATATCAAATAAGAACTAAAAATAGAAAAACAAAGAAAAAACAAGAAAAACATGAAAATTTGAGAAAACAGTAAACAAAAAACAGGTCATCCACATGTGAAAACCATGCAATTGTGGTGCAGTGGTCAGGTCTTTGGGTGAAAATATGGTTCTGGTGCTCAAGGATGATCTATTGTTCACAAGCTACTCTTGCATCAAGAAGGGTAACCCTCACCACTTTCTAGGGTTAGTTTCCTTGCTAGGTCTAGGAACCCTACCAAATCCATCTTCACCGAGATGTGATTTGGCTTATTTGCTCCTATATTTGTATGAAGGATGTACCTTTGAATATTTCTATCTAACATTGGAAAAACCTTCACATTCCACTTTCTCATACATATGAACGTGGAATTCTACCCTTTATATATTCCCACATCACGCTGGGGGCATCCACGCTTTCTCTTTGTCCTCATGACATAGCTTTTGGACATGATATTAGAAAATACAAATACATTTAGAAAATCCCCCTTCTAGGGATGAAGCTACACCAACCTTCATAACATTGTCTTAGGGAAACCTTAAACACAATGTGAACAGAGCCTTGAAAATTTATCTTCCTAGATAACCCAAAAACATTAGAAAATATATCAATGTTGTCCCACAAAAACAAGGTAATAATTTAATTACTTTTAGTTGTTGGTTTGTATAGTTTTGATTGAGAATATTTTTTTGTGGTATGGTGATTCATTTGTTTATCATAGATTGGGTCTTGTTTGATTTAATTTTATATGGCATTAGGTTCATTCGTAGCTTGTGTGCACCTTTTGGGATTCATTTTTGAATGTCAATTTGGTGTGTTATTAAAGTTTGCTTGGGTTCATTTCTAGTTGCATTTTATCTTGTTTGTGTTGTTTTGTGTATATTTGTTTAGTCTTGTTAACTTTCTTTGTGTTTTCTACACATCCATTTGTTATCACATCTATCATCTACCATTTCATCACATATAAATATCATCTGATACATCATATATACAAAAATGCTAAGTTTTAGATCATGCATGTATACTAAGCTATTCATCACACATCATATCATCAATGAGGGAAAAAGGGTTACATATAATCACAAATCTATCCCCCCACACCAATATCATCTAGTATCACCACAAGTGCTAGAATAGAAATCAGAAACATCCCATAAAATCCAAAACATATGATACTATCTGTGGATATATCATTAATGTAAAAACATGAAACGTAAACATCTCTAAGGATAAAGTATGCCATATACATAAGATAAAGGGTGTACATCATGATAAAATCATCTACAGAACATAAATCATCATCATAAGGGCATAATCACAACATGACATAAAAAAATTGTCATCGAATGTATGAATAATACATGTATAAATGTCTGGATCAAAATCAGGTATGCATCATCTATACAATATTCCATCTGAATAGGGTATGCATCAAAACTCAGCCTTCATCAATAGGCATAAAAATAATGGTACATAAATGTATACATTGATCAAAATCAATCTTCATAAGAGGAATGTATACATACAATACATTTGTACAAAAATTAAAATGAATAAATCAACCACAACTCACACCCTCTCCGAGGATCCCAAGTCCATTTCCTAGGGGATGGAAGAGTGGTGGTTATGATGGGCCGACATTGGGTGTACCACCCTACCATCTAGCTAGCTACTCTACAAATGGCTATCGGACTGATCTAACTGAGTGACTTGACCACCATGATCTGGAACCTTTCATACTCACACCTAGCTATTCAAAAGGTGTCACCCGATGCTCTATTGGAATTGTTCTAAAAGAGGTGGTCCTATAATACAAGGTGCTCCTACCGGTCATCCCTCAAGCATGGGCTTGTCATGTAGTGGAAGCCTCTGGATCTCTATCTATAGTGATTATCTACACCTGGGCTCGGGCATGATCCCTCTAGATAATAAAACCATGTACTTGTGTTTGGGTGTGGTCCCTTTGTGTAACAAACATCTACACCTAAGTCTATGATTGATTAAAAATACTCAAGATCTCGATCCCCCTACCCTATCAACTAGCTAATCTGTGCGCAAGGATGCACCATCCCCACCCTGAGTGGCCTGTGATATGGCCTGATATCTCTCAGCTGTCTAAACCTATACCTGAGCACTAGCCTGATCCCACTTTGTTGTAAAGGCCTATACATGTGCCCTAGTCTCATCTCTCTCACTAGCCACCTGTAACTATATGGCTCTCATTGCTTATAACTGCTACTGAAGAGCATCCAACTTCCCATCGTCACCACCACCCCCCGGAGCATGAGGTGATAGACCCTTCTCTGGAAGTACCTCCTATAAAGGGGCATATATCCATGTTGGAATGCCTACTATAGGAAACTCAATGTCTGGAGCCCTTAGCACCTATTTTGCTAGAGTCGGGTCCCCGTGTGCGAGGTTGCTGTAATGGAGGACCCTATCCCCCTCCCCCAACGTGACAATGTTTGTCAAATGGATCATCATCATCACTATCATCATCACCACCAACTCCACCCTCATCACCACTAGGAGTCCCCATGGGGGTGCCCTCACCTCGACTCATAGGATGCTCGGAAATGGTCAAGCAAAGTGTGGGATCACTCCATGGTACCAAGGGGCATACTTTGGTGTACACCAGGATCTCTGATCTATCTCAAGGGTACCCACATAGATGGTGCCACCTATAAAAAGCTAGTCAAGGCCTTCCCCCGGCTATCTATGGACCCATATCAAAATACTCTCTATACCTACACACATACCACATGTCCGGCCTAGGTACATTTTGGGTAATACCAAGTTTCCATTGGTACCTGTCCATTATGTAAATCTACCACATATAGTTGTGACTACCCATCATGAAGTGCTCAACAGTTGCAGTGTTGATTTCTAGGCCATCCTTTGGCCAATGAAAATGTTTATAAGGCATCCATACCAAAGAAGCCCTGATGTAACTCATCCAACTCACATGGTGGTAGTGGTAGGCATCCCCATGTGTTGTCACACATCATCTCCAATTAGAACCCAACCTATAGTAGAAGGCTTCTACTGAGCTCGAGCTCTCAATGCACCTACGTGGTGACCAATAGCAATGTGGTCCCATGCCCAAATCTATAACACCCTAGTCGGCATTACTATCTTCTAATGGTAGTAGGTGATAAAATGGAGGTCCTAGTATAAGTGTGCTAGAATGCACTAACCCTAGAAATATGTCTCCCCATCAATCAAACCTCATATCACTCTAAGGAGACCAAGTGGAAATGAAGCACCGGTCTTGTTAGGGAGTAAAACTTTACTGACAAAGGCCATCATGTAGACTACCACACAATCAAGCTCTTGGTCCTCGATGCAACATCACAATATAATGGTTATCCTATGATGCGGTATCATCAAAGACACCAAATAGCTCAAGGATACACCGATCAATGTCAGGCTGGTGATGAGTATACTGAATAAGCTGGCCCCGGATAGAGACCCGTATGATGTGCCATACATCCTACAGTGCAATTGTAATCTCACTAATCAAGAGATGAAAACACTAACTCTCATTATGCCACCTCTCATCTACACCTATCAGCAGGCCGTGGTCCAAGCTAATCTATGGTATATCGGCCAAGTAGGCCAGTCATGTGACATATAGAAGGATATCCAATATCCTCCTATATCCTCATCAAACTACACCTCTATCTCTGCCATCCAATCATACCACTTGTAGGTATGTAGAATGGGAAGTATCCTTTATAAAACAAAAGGGCACTTGTTAGGATCTAATTTTCTATCTATTCTTAGCTAATTTTCTAGCAAAATTATTCTTTCATTCATCTAATATACTAACTCATGCATTCTTCTACAAACCATCTAGTCTATTTTTCACCTATACTTATATATTTTGGTTATAGGGACAAAATACCTTCTCTCCCTAACATGTGTGCCTCCACTTAGATGCTTGCCCACCTGTCTCAAAGACATATGCACCCAGCAAGCATACGCCTCTTCTTCGACGCATACATGCCCTACCCAATGTGTATGATCCCCCTCTATTCTTCCTATTCTTTCTAACCTACCTAGAATACATGCACCCCCAACGCGATGCATAGACTCACCCTCTGCCACACATTCATGCGTGTCCTTGTTTTGCCATGTCCCACGCATAAACGAATGTTCATCCTTTTCTACGAGATATACGTGGTGCATACCTATTTTTCAACACATACGTGTATGTGTACCCATATTTCCTGATGCATGTGTGTGCACATCCATCAAATCAACACATGTGCGCATGCGCATATGTTGAAAAATGTTAAAATTATCCTAAAAAGGAAAAAAATGCATTAAATGCAAAATTGACAAAGGAGGGATGGGGTACTCACGTAGTGTCCATCCGCTAGGTCCCAAAGAAACTCTCAGATACAATCTTCTCATCTCTGTTTTCTTGGTAGTCTCACCATCTCACTCTGGGATATCACTCTCACTCATGGTAAAAATTCACAAGATCTCTGCTACAAATTAACTAGTCATGATTGTTTTACCCTCCGGTTGGGTATATTAGGTTGTTGCGATGCCCCTGGGGCATGTTTTTCTCTTTTGTGATCACTCTGGCACTTCTTCTCACCAAGATGATTATTTTCATATCTAAGGTGATTATTTCTACTTATTATTGCACACAAGAACACTCACTTCCACCCTATAACCACTTCTTTGATCCAAAATGATTTACGAATATTCCAGGTGAAATTTTTGTATCATTTATCTTCTATTTTTCTTTTCTTTTTCCCATCACGATGATTATTTTTATAAAATAATTATTTTTGCTTGTAATTCTTCTCACCAGTGCATTTGTTCTCTATCTGACACCCTTTCCTTTTCCATAGGTAGTTGCACATGCTTTTAGGAGATCTTTGATCTCTTATGTAAATTCTTCTGACTGATCAAAAATTTAAAAATTATAAAACCATTCAAAAAAATCATCCAAATTGGTAATCAACTCATTTATAGCTGAAATTTGTGTCTCTCACATGGCACTCATCTCGTATCTTGCTGATGTTTTCACATGTTTGAAATGACTCGTGGATCACCTAACTCTACAATAATTTTACAAATGCTACGTTGTTTACTATGTCTATACTCTAGGGCATAAGGAGTTGCATGGTACTATTTCGTAGTGCACATTGCTTTTTCATCAAACCCAAGTGTCCTTCGTTATTCTCCTCACATGTATCCTTGCTTAGGGCACTTTCATTAACCTTTTCATTAATTCGAATAGGTTGGAACTGAATCTTGATAACAAAAACATTACATTATGTTTCTTTATTAGGCTGGTTTGTTTACTTTCTCGTATTGCATTGCATTTTGTATGTTGCATGGAGTGGGTGTTTTTAGCAATGGAAATTTGATCGTATATGGATTTTCATGTCATATTATACTTTTGTTCATTTTTTAATAAGGACCGATGATGAAGATCATTAGAAATATGATGAAAAATAAAGTTGTTTAGAAGGCATTAGATGGATGTTGGCTCAATCCCCCTTCTCATTGTATGCATGAATTTGTTTCGCTAAGTCAAGAAGATTAGAACTAACACCTAGTTGTCCTACAACAAAGCTAAATCAATATCAATACATCATCATGCTAAGATATAAACAAGTAATAAACATCGATACTATGCATTAGAATATTTAAAATAAACCGCAAGCTAACATACTAACATTTATTTTTCTACTCTTTAGAAAGAAAAATCAATAAACTAGACCTATGTAGATCTTATAGATATCAAAAGGAGATGGTGGTTGCTTGATCCTAGATGATCAAACATGGAGGTTCATCAAGTCATGGCTTATTAGGCATTTCTTGATTAACTCCATTTTTCTTCACAACACTAACTTGATTGTTTGAATGCAAAAGGATGATGATTGGCTCCACTCTAATGGAGAAATGCTCAAAGATGATAAAAATGACTATAGTGTATTACTATATGCTCACTTTTGTTTATCAAGGAGTAGGTGTAAGTGTAAAGGTAAGAGGAGGGTTCTTTATATAGCCGAATGGATAGAAGAATCTCTACATCCTCTTTCATGTGGGATAAATGGAGAGGTTGGGTTAGTTGTGGATAAGAGAGGTTTAGAAAGGGTTGAGTCAACCTTAGGAGAGTTTAGTTTGTCCTTTAGTGACCCATGGGGTTTGAGGGGCTTTATTAATTAATCAAAGTGATTAATTAATAGGTGTGCAAGCTTATAGAAGATTTTTAGAGGAATAATTAGCATGATTTAGACTATGAGAGGGATTTAATCAAATAAATGATGATCTATTGATTTAATGGAAGAGGAAGCTAATTAATTAATAATAATTAATTAGTCTAGATATAAAGGGGAGAAATAAATAAATAATATAGATAGAAATGGGAGCTTAATTAATTAGAAATAATTAATTAATCTAGATAGAAAGGGGGATTAATTAATTATAAATAATTAATTAATATAGATAGAAAGGGGACTAATTAATGAAAGGTCATTAATTGACACATTGGTTGGATAGAAGAGTTATTTAACTAGCGTAATGTAATGTAATTAACGATGATACAGAGAAAATGTGTGACATTGATGATATATCCTCAATTTGTAGGAAAGGGTATGATTAGCACAATTTAAGTATTTAAATTGTTCAAGCTAAATTATAGGTGTTTGCACTCATTCTCCTTTTCTTCTATAGCCTTTTTCTTCTTCTTCACACTATTCTTTCTTCTATTCTTTTTCCGTCAAATTTTTTATCATTGATCGAGTTATTCCATCACCCCATCAACAATCAAGGGGGCATCCTTCATTCTAATCATTTTTCTTCTACCCTTTCAAATTTCTACTTATTAATGCTTGTCTACTTTCTTTGAAGTGAAGTTATTTATGCCACCCCAAAGATGGGCAAATGTAGACACCTAAAATTGCTTACACTTAACATTTCCTCCAATTCAATGGATTAACGACACTTCGTTATTTCCCCATTCTTCACTTTAATCTCAGATGCCCATTCACGGCCTTCTTTTAGTTTATTCCTTCCTATAATCAACTAATTGGGCTAATATCTCTCTTATTAGCTAAACATTCCTCCTTTTGACAATTCAAAACCTCCCTAGTTCTCTCTGAACCACTTCTGCAAGCTTCCTAGGCTATCTATCAATCACAAATGGTTATCTAGACCCCTCCCAACTCTCAATGAGTCTCTAATCACTTACTAATCAAGTTTAACTATCCTAAACCCTAGTTAACTAGCCTAAACCAATCTTAACTAAGTCTAAAGCATGTTTATCGTAATCTAATATTAAATTTATTTTTAGACTTTAGTCCCACATGCACCCAAAGTTCAAACTATTCCAAAATAAAAACAATAAATACAAGCCTAAGGCTTTCCTTTCAAATGGTCCTTCTCTCTCATATTTGGAGATTTTGGAATTAGAAATTATTTGTGATAGCTTTAATGTATAGAACATTTGGATCTTGGCCATACTCCATTATTAAGAGGTCCTCCATCTTACATCCATCAACTCCAAATATAGTTAGTAAGGGAAGATCTAAAGCTTGGCCATGTAACCAACTTGGAGAGATATTTTCACTATTTTGGAAGCAAACAACACACAAATTTGATTGCTTAGAATCTAGCTAGGTTCTCTTTCATTAAGATTTCATGGAGTAGAGATATATTTATATATGATAGGGTTTGAACGTTTATTTCAAATTTATATATGCATGTAAATAGATAGTTTCTTGTTTAGCTCTTATCTCATGGTGCATGGTTGAGTTTAGTTAAGCTTTGAGGTTCTTTAGCCTCATTTCATAGCTTTGCAAATTTCCATTACATACAAATATCATAAGCAAATTTTGATAACAAATTTTAAAAAGGTGCATCATACTCCCTTACGCTCTCAGCCATGCCCTACTTAATTTCCTTTAGCGCAATGATGCTTTTAAGTTCAAACTCAGGTATATGGAACTCAATCAAGATGGCATCACGTAAGTTCAAACTAAGTCTAATATGGGTCATACTTCCTATACCAACTATGCAGCTACCTTGAAAATTAGTAGAAAACTGACTTTCCTTACACTCAGGAGTTGTGATTCCCTTAGCACACCATAGTATATCACACATATGCACATGCTCCACTACATCCTTAATGCCTTTGTACTTTGGTAGGTGAAGAGACATCTCATAATAAAATTGGCTGGTGCATCATGCCCACCGAGATCCAAAACCTATATTACCTCAAGTATTCACTCTACCTATGAAAATTATCAGAAAATAGCACTATGATAATTCTTCGGGAACTCCTCGTAGGATGATTATTTACTAATGCACAACCTTTAGTTTGGTTAGAAACAAAACAACAACATAACACAAGAATACCACTATGATAAGACAAGAATGATGACAAATCTGAAATATCAAAGTAAATAATAATATTAACATGAAATTGTTACAATCTCACCCATGAGGTACTTAACAAGACTATGGGAGAAACTTTACAATTACACCTCTCGATGGCTTCTTCAACACACCTTTAACCGATGGCTTCCTTTGCACACTTCTCAATATTTCTCACTATATGCTAAATGAGGGGGTGGCCTCTCTATTTATAGAACTTCCAGGGCTTATCCATCCTATCTCTAAGATAGGATAAGAAATCCATTCGACGAATCATATTCCATACCTTAACTCTTATACGTACATGTAAGCTTATCTCTTAAGATAAGATAAACCTTATCATTTTACATGGGTTCCACATTTTTAGACTTTTTACAAATAAAATACACAAAATATTTATCACCTCACTCCTTGTCCTTATTACCAATATAATATTTCTAATTCCTAATCATGTAGACCCTACTTCTCTAATTACCCAAACTTTGACATTTTAACATTAGGACCACTTTACGACAAATATTTACTTTTTACAACATTCCTATTGTACTTTGACTGTTACCGTACTCCACATTATTGGCGACACCGTACTGACGGTGCCGTTATCTTCTATCAGACGCTACTACTAATTATACTTAACAACATCCTATTCCTAATACATACATTAATGAAATAGAAATTATGGAGGAAAATTTTAGTGTCGAGAACCACCATATCCACTAGATATCAAGCCTCCTAATCCACTAGATCTTCTGATCCTCATCCTGTAGCAAGAGAGACTAGTGGACATGCTTCCCTATGTCCCAATAGTGGTACTAAAGTGAACTCCCACGAGTCTATGAATTTTTAATACTTCTAGACATATTTCCCATGTTATGTGCATGCACACTCTGTCCTAATAATGCAACATAAAATATTCCTCTAAGAGGTCCTCCAAACAACAAATATGTTGTCACCTATGATGTCATAGATGTTGTCGAGGAAATTCTATACTCAAAGGGAAATTTTATCTACCGAAGCTACTGGATTACCTAAACTTGCATATTTATCAACAGTTACTTCTAGAACTCTAACACCAAGGGAAAGGGTTAGGTCTCTAGGTGGGATCATATGTGTACCCATGATCCTTAGGTTTTCCTCATCAAAATTTAGAGGGGATTATATACTGCACTTACCTAAGTGGGGGAGATCCTAATGCTTTGGCTCCATGTCTTCCATGTGAGATTAAAATACTTCATGAGACATCATCCTTCGCATCTCCATAGACTCCTTAATATCATGCTTCTTCTCCAATTCTCTCTCCCATAATTCATTATACTTAAGTCACCTTTCTTATCTCTACCTTTATGTCACAAGGTCCTCTATCTTTCAACAAACATGATTCTTCCCCTACACATGGTGGGATGTTTAGCTAGCTATAGGGAGGCACTCTAAACTCAATACCACCATCAAGATCTTAATAGCCAAAGGAATAACATATATGTAATATCCTCTAGGCTCACACAAGAATTCAAACCAAACAACTTCTGAACAAGAATATGTAGACACAACATACTCTACAATATAACTGCGCACAACACTAGCCCACCAATGATCCATAACACACATCCGAGGTTCATCATCTTGACTTAAAAAATCATGATAATCTTCTTGAATCCAAGTCCTTGGTCTATAAATATAGATTTTCTTTGATGCATATGCGTTGTTATCAACTCGTACAAATCTATTGGGAAAAAGTGAAGAATGTCTCATAGAGTTTATGATAAAGATGTTCTCGAACCCACACACACATTGAAATAAGGTATAGTACTATATATTTGTAAAACCTGATATTGTTCATCGATAACCCAATCTTCAATGCTCATGAGATTCAATTGATACACCATCATCATGCAACATCTTTTTTCAGCCAGCTTGAAAAAGAGATCCCAGTACTAGAACCAAAATGTAGTCTTTATTTTCTCATTTGATCCCTAGGCATGCTGGAACTTCATTCATATACCTGAATTATCACCCGAAGTACTCAATGGGTACCAATTCCTATTCTATGGAAGATTATTCAAGATTTATCATGTAAGTTCAAAATTCCATATCCATGACAAGTATTCAAAGTAACACATAACAAGAACTAGATCACAACTATAGTGTATAATGAACTAAACAAGGATCAAGATCAAATTTATTATACAATAACCATGAATAGAGACATCAATAATCAATATACATCCAAAAATATCCATCATATTAATTCATCATCAAACACAGAATTTGAATACATACATAGTACTATCATCACTCATGCACGCTCATACACCAACAATATAACTCTAGTACATACAAAATGATGATCATGATCCCAAAACCATGCAAATAAATACATATATATAGGGTTGGGAATTTTCCTTCACTTCCCATGCACTCTCAAAATAGGTGCGCATGGTTAGAATAGCCATGTGCCACTACAAAGGTAACTAAAGAATCATGCAAGCTTTACCTAATAATATATTATCTATAATTAACTATAGATATGATCTTATCATTATCTCAAACTCTACATGAATCTTAATCTTCTTCTTGTTCCCAAAATAAACTTCGTGGATTCTTGAAGTCTTCATGTCTTTATCTAAAGAGTGCTCTGTACTCAATCCTATTTTTATCCCACAACATGCAAAATAGATAAGTCCTGAACTTTCTCCTTATGGGCGCGAAACCATAGGGTGAAAATATGTCACACCTTCACACCTACTTACGTGCCCCCTAATTCCACACCACTATCATTTGCACCTTCAACACCTAGGCAAGATTTCATCAGCCCAACAATTTACTTTTTGTAATATGTATGTGACTCCCAATGAGCCTATTGTACATAGGATTCCCAATCTCATGTTATAGTTTGATGTTTTACAAACTAGTAGAGGCCATCATTGGATGGTTTTTATTTTTCTTGGAGAAATATATGATAAATAGTGTTATGGGTGAAAATTATAGATAGTTATGGAGGAGATCTAGCAATTGGTTAATTGTTTTGAGCTCCATTTCATCAATGGTTAGGAAATTTGGTTATGGTAATTGACAATGGCTATAAATATTGGTATTTTTGATGTCTTAGAGACTTATTTCCACATGGGAGGGAAAAAATCATGACATATATCTTATTGGATCCATATTATTATTTCATATTAAGATCCACACTGGATGATTAGCTCCCCTACAAGAAACCCACGAAAGGTTGCATAGTGATTGTGATGTGGATATTTTTATTTGTGTTATATTTGTAAACTTAAAATTTTATAAGCAACATTTAATTTAAACTTATTAAAAATATTTGGGGCTCTTCTTGTTAATTTGGATTTATTGTGAGATTTTCATGGTTTAAATGTGGCTACTTAGGTATTTCTTTTTTATTACTGATATTTTATGGATTTTATCTCTTTTTGGTGACTCAAAGCTTTATTGTTTTTAGGCCACTTGGATAATATATTGTCAAGGATGTTACATGGTTTTTCATGTCTGTTGGTGAGTTGGTTCTATTTTGTTCATGTTTTTTGTTCTTCTCATATTGGGGTATGTCCAAGGTTTCGTGATTACATGCTTGGGGATGCAAGACATGCCCTGTGATTTGGAGGTTATGGGACTTTATGTGTATAGGACCATTGAGTGACCCAACCTCACTTTGATAATGAACACTCAATCCTCATTTGATGTGGTGAAATTAGTGATATTTGGCCCTCCTTTGATGGAGAGACATACTTCGTTTTGATTCCTCTTTTGTTGAGAGACTCCTATGATTTATTTGGTGCTCTTTAGTTGAGTTACAATCATGATGCTATTTTCTCTTAGATAGATTGGATTTTATGCTATGAAATATTGATCTATGCATTGGGTAGTGTTTTGTACTTCTACTTTATATGGTGATATTATGCACCATTGGTATGGATATGGTAATCAATTCAAGCCTTACATATTATGTGTGGGATGGTTCATTCTTTCATAGTGATTTTTAACTAAAGGATTGTGTACTTTTGGGATATGAGGACTCAATGATAAGCATATTAGATTTTCTAACTTGGTAATGTTAATGTTCTTTGGGAGAAGATTGACGTTTTGGTCTATAAATTTTCTTCAAGTAAATATGGATATACTTGAGTTATTTTGGACATTGTGCTTAAATAAATGTGCATATTTTGGGAATGAGGACATGTCGATAGAGGTAATAATGTTTTACTATTTTGGTTCATTTTGAAGTATACCACACTATAAACCCATTAGTATCTAGTCTATACTTCATCGATTGTGTTTCGGGTAAATATTTCATTCTCCATTCTTAGTATTGGGGCATTTTTTGGACGTGAAAATGTGAAACATTTATAATAATATAACCATTTCATCTGATAATCATAATTGGTAATAAGGTTTTCATATTGGTAGATCTAGTAACCATTCATTGTGTGATCATAATTTGGGGTTATTCCTTAGATACTCATTCCTCTTTAGTACTTAAACAAAATTTCTCAAACTCTTAAAAGAAAACCTTTGACCCCATAATGTAGCCTTAATCAATCCTCTCATTATGACTTATAGAATTTGTTGGGAGATGTTTTGGTGATACTTGAAGTTATTAGGAAACCCTACATATGCTTGGTAATTTTGGTTTTTCTTAATGGTCACTTTTTCAACCTTGATTTCTTTGTATGTTATAGTGTAATTTACTCATTAAAAATAAATATTGAATCAAATAAACATAAATCTATAAAAGATTTATTCGGGAGACATGATTTTGAAAAAAATTTATGAGTAAAAGGTAAACATTGAGAAAATGGTTCCTCACTCTAAACTTTCATCTTAAAAAGGAGATATAATAACTATGTTAAAATAACAAATGTATTTCTCTCAATCCTCTCTCCTTCCTCTCTCTATAAGAAAAATGCTTATGAAAATATCATATAGTAGGAAAATATTATGAATACCAAATGGGTGTTGGCCCTTGGTGTCAAAAATCTATGGGATTTACAATTGAAAAATATAATAACTAAAAAATTACAAAATTTAATTTTATAAGTGTTGTCCTCTCAAAATTCCCCCTTTTGAGAAGTTACTTATAACTTATAGCCATTGTTAAAATTGGGAATAATTTATGCATTCATGATCATGAAAAATTAAATAATAAACAACCTTAGTGGAGAAAATTATTGGCTATACCCCTACAAATATAAAAGAGACATGATCTAAATGATAGGACCAATTGAAATATATACTTTTCATCACATGGTGAACTTTTTATCTTTGTTGCATACTAGGTTTGGTTATAATACCAATTAGTACATTTTCCTTGCTTTAGTTTGATATAACAAAAATTATAAACACATGGAAAATGTGTATGTGAATAATTTTTAGATTATATTTGGATCTTCCATTAATTCTTATGGTTTTCTCGACTTAGGTATAAGGATTTTATTACCTTGATAGATCTTATAACTTGTTATAAGCATATTGGTTGACCTTCCATTTTACCATGCTAAAAGTGAAAACTAATTAATCCTTATGCTTACCCTGGATGATAGATCATTTGGAAGAGTGTGTTAATCATATCCATGTAGTGATCCTTCAAGTTAAATGTTAGAATTTTATTTTTATGGAGACAATTTATCCCATCGTAACTCGATTGTTTTATAGTTCAACGAGGTTATAACTTGTGATCCCTTTTAAAAATAAGCTTATACCTCTAGTTTTAAGTGAAGTAGCCTTATTTTTGGATTTAGTGGGTCATTGGTGACCTAGGATTTTGACAAGTTAAACAACATACGATAAGGATATGAAGATATTTTAGAATCATCCTTCCCATTCGGAGGAAACTTTATGTTTTTCTCTTGACTTCCTTGGAATCTACATAAAGGAAAATTGTTTTCAGCCAAGGTCACAAAAGAAATATTTTGGAAAGTTTCCCTACTTACCATCATAATTTTGGACCTCTTGAGACATATAATCCACTTAGCTTTTTTTTATGAAAAATATCTTATATTATATTAATCAATAAGATACAAGATAAATTTCAATAAAAAAGTGGATGGTATGAGAGCACGCCCTAAAACCACGAACAAAAATAGGCTGAGCCTAGAAAAAAAAAGGTCAAGCCTAGGAAAGTAAAACAAATCAACTAAAAAAGCATCACTCCGAAGAAATGCAAGGACAAAAAACAAAGGAAAAATCAAGCAACATTATTGTTCTCGGTGAAAGTGAAACATGCCCAAGTCTAGAAGTGGATCCTTATTATTCGACCACCCTAAACTAGGAAGATCTTTCCATTGTATGGAATCTCTCATCTAGTATTCAAGCTCTTTTTCAAGGTATGCTTCCTTGTGCATAGGAATGAAGAGGTTTAGCTTTATAAATTTTCCATAGGGGACTACCTCTAGAATAGTATCACGATGTGGGGCAATGGTTGCCAAAGTGACCTAGTGTGAAGTGATGACAGGAGGAGAACCCCAACATTACTAGTGAGAGATGATGTGCAGCAATGAAGACCCCCACCTATGATGGTGAGGTAGCGATATGCACAAGTATTCCATCAATGGAAGGGCTATGGAGGCCATGGTGGATTATATGCTCGTTGCAGGATTTAATTTCATTCCTGAAGCTTTCTCCATCCCATTTGGAGAGATGAGGAGTGTGGTGGTGAGCTCTAACCATGATGGTGCATAGGCGAATGAATATGTTGATGACTCGGTCTTAGGGAGAGTAGCGAGTGCGGAGTTGTATAATAAGGCATGACACTTGAGGATTTTAATCGGCCTCATGATGATGCAGAAGAAGGTCAAGAGGTACAAAGTGTGGAATGCCTAGTGGGAGATGGAGGAACTTTAGAAACATTGCATGGGGCTTCCCCTAGTGTTAAAGAAGAGTTTGGAGGTGGTCCACCTCTAGTGCCACCTTGTTTTCTTGGACTTAGATATACAAGAGCACATTGGAGATCACCATAGATTTATTATAAATCGAGAAAGATTGATCAATTGCAAAATTAGCAAAGAAAAAATTATTTCTTTCTTTCCATATCCAAAATAAAATCTCCCCTTTGAAAACATGCCAAATATGGGTGAACATAGGTAAGAGTTTGGGATTGTCTCCCAAGAGGATATGTTGCCAAGTGAAATAGTGGGGCCATGAGGGAAAGAAAAAAGTATGGATCTAGTTCCATGAAATTTGAGCTTTGGGACAGAACCAGAAGACATGCAAAAGTGTTTCTAGATGCCCACAAAGGGGCATTTGGGAGCTGGAATCCCAATTTGAACAAGATGGGCCCCGATAGGAAGGCCTTGGTGTAGAATACACCAAAGAAAGTGAGCAATTTTGGGCTCCACACATATATTCCAAACATTCTCAAACCGTCTACCCTAGGTAGACAAAGTGGCATGAATTCCCCAATGAGTATTAAGTTTTTCCACCATGGGAAAATGGGGTGAGAGCCATCAATAGCCTTTGTTGGATTTATAGTTATAGAAAAGGGGTATAAGGGAAAGAAGATTGCATAACAATCTTATGTAGTATGTGATAAGGAACCTGAATTGATCACAGGTATTGAAAGTATCTTGATATTGGTTAGAAATATGAAAAAAAAATTAAAATATGGACAAGATTTGGAAGAGTGTGTTAATCATATCCATGTAGTGATTCCTTCAAGTTAAATGTTAGAATTTTAGGATTACGTGCCCTTTTTATAGAAGAATTCATTGATGGTTTAAATTTAATTGGTGACCTTTGCTTGAATAATTTGAGTGTGGAGATTCTCGAGACCTCTGCTAATCATTAATCTTTGGTTTGGAATCGAAACCATGAGAGATTACTGGTTAAGAGATAACCCATTTCAAAATCCATTCCATTTCAATAAAATCCTAGGTTTTACACATTCCCTTGCTTTCTAGATACTTTTAAGCATAAAAGTGCCAACGATTTTGACAAGAACAAGGGTGATGAGAAAATTGACAAACCCTAAGCCTTTCCATGCAGGGTGGCCATAAGGAGAGCCTTCATTGATGCCATGCCATATGAGAAATTTCCAAGATTCTTGGTTAGTGATGCTTCTGATAATCCACTTAGCACAGAGAGCTTTCCCTTGGCGTTGAATGTGGATAATCCTGAGGCCTCTAGATTTGCAACATTACTAGTGAGGATGATTGACATGATAACATATATGGTGTATAGGTGAATGAATATGTTGATGACTCGGTCTTGGAGAGTGGCGGGTGATGAAAGGCAACTAAATTATGGAACTTGTTGATACGCGCCTCCAGGAAGAAGGTGAGGGAGTGCCAGTGGGAGATGGAGGCTGCATGGGGCAAAAGAAGAAGATTTTATTAATGAAAACCTTTTCCTAAGAAAGACATTAGCCTTGAGAAAAGCTTTGATCATTTTTTCTAGCTTTTGGATGGATTCCTTAAAAGGAACCCAATAAGACGAGTAGTAGAGATTGGTAAAGCATGCCTAGAACTTTAGAGAAATTTTGAGGTTTTTAGCTAGAGACAGAGGCCTAAAAGCCAATATTCCATTTTTTTCGCCACCCGTTGAATGAAATAGTGCCATAGATCATCCAAGGAGGCTTGAAAATAAAAAGGAATACCTAGGAAATTTAATATCTCACCATCTTTGTAGAATTTTCCAATCAAATTTTGCAAGCCAATCCGGTGCAGGAAGGAAATATTTCTTGTAACATTGAGTTTTTTGCCATTGAATGGATGAACCAGAAGCTAGGTAGAAAGTATCCAAGCATTGCATAACATTACAATTTTTTTCTCATCCTTGATAAGCATAAGGAAGGAATCATCTATAAAATTCCCATTGAGGAGTTGATAATTGGGCTCATCAGGTAGTGAGATTCCACGCACAAGACCTTGAGCTTTGGCATGGGCTAAGAGATAACGAAATCCTTTGGCCTCGAGTGAATACAATGTACGGGTAAAGGACAACCTTTCCGATAGACTTGAAAATTACAAAGGTCTCAAAGCTAAGGCCATTAATAGATATTTGAGTAGATGAATATGCAAAGATAATATTGATGGAGTGAATAAAAATGGCTCTAAAGCCAAGTTCCTAAAGCATGGCAAGGATGAAATGCCATTCAATCAATCATAAGCCTTCTCAAAGTCAATCTTGATAAAAATAGCGACCTAATGATATCTACAAGCCCATTCCATGCCTTCCCAAGATGTGATGATGTTATCCCAAGATAAAACACCCATGTATGAATCTTGTTTTCTCTAGCTAAATAATAACAGGAAGAAGATTGCGTAATCAAAAAGCTAATGCTTTGGCAAGGATTTTTAGGACACATTCAATAGCGTAATCATCCGCCAACAAATATTTTCTTGAAATCTCCTTGCTTAGGTATAAACTTGATTTTCCCCTTATTAATGCATGGTCCTAGGGAGTGGTTTTGAAACCCTTCAAGATAGGCCTAAAAAAGGTATTTCCTGATAGAATCCTAGAGGTTTTTATAGAATTCACACTAGAATTTATTGTGGCCCAAAACTTTATCATTAGCCATTTGCATAGTGGCTTCGTGGAGGTCTTCAATGGAGATAATTCTTTCACAGATCACCTTCTGTGTCTCTAAAATCTTGCATGGCACAACCCCCAAACATTGGTCAAGAGTGGCTTAGTGAGCTATGGAGGGTGGGTGAGCTTGAAATATGAGCTTGTAATGGCAAACAAAGTCTTATAACATAAGTGTGTATCAGTAACTCGAGCTTCATTGTCCATGATAGCTCGGATATGTTGAGAAGGATTTTTGGCTCAAAGAGAAAGAAATAATTATTTTGAGACCCGATCTCCAACCTTAAGCCAATGCATTCGAGCCCACATCTAAGCACCTCTGGTATTATAGTTGTCCATAAATTGGATTTTATGTCAGAGTGTTGCAACTTAAAGTTACATAGCGTCAGATAAGGGATCACCTTGAAGCACTATTGTCACTTGGCTAAGAGTGAGGTGGTAGCAACATATGAGCAACGCCTAAAGTTTTTCAGCTGGTGGCCATAGATTCTAAGAAATATGGTAGTCCGAGTTAGTGTATATTCCCACCATTATATCTAGCTAGTTTGCATAAGTGGATGAAATAACTAATAGTGACGAGGTCATGGAATTAAATTCTAAATCCACTTGATATGATTGATAGTGGGGCCATGTTTCATCAAGGTCGTATTAATAAATAATTGGATTTTATGAAAAATGGGCGTGCATCATTCCAACAAATACTGAATCGTATAGGGGAGTGGCCCAAAAGGACAAAGTTAGACATAACCTCCACTAGCATGGAATAAATGCTATCAAACTCAAAAACATTTTGAGCTGACACCATGGCCCTGTCAAGCCATTTCAGGATGTAATCTATCCCTCCACGAATATTGGACCACGTGTACTAAGCTGCAGAGGTGGGAAAGTGAGATGCGTTGGGATCAATGAATCTTATGTCACATGAATTACCACTCTTCCCTTTCACCAGGTGTCCACCTCATAGGAAGGTGAATAAATTTATCATTTGGGACTACACCATATTGAAATATCAAATTATTACCTAGTAGGCATCGGGAATGGAGTTTGGCTATCCATCACCACATAGATCGTCCCTTTCGGCCACATCATTTGAGGCATAAATATTAATAAGCCCAAAAGGGTGGCCCTCAATATTAAAGAGGACCCAAATGACACGGTTGGTGGGGTCAATTCCATGATCAATTAATAAGGGCCACCATTTAGGGAAGAAACCAAAATTAATCCCCTATGCCTTATATCATGATTTATATAGAAAGCCAAGTTGTAGAAGGCTAAATGGACTTGTATACCATCTCAGAATCGAGAATCTATAATTTTAACTTCCTGCAAAAACAAAACATCCATATTTTCACATCGTTGTCAAGTTTCACACACCATATACTTATGAAAAGAGTCTGTGAGACCCCTAACATTCCAAGATAAACAATTCATGGGAAACATTGGTCAAGAGCCATATCCCCATCCCCATAGGCCCTCGAGAGAATCATATTGATTGTGCAAGAATCAAGTAGCATTACACTTTCAAAAATTCTGCATTTAATTTTTTCCATTCAAAGTGTACTCAATGTTGTATTTTGCTTCGGCGAAATCCAAATGGTGTACTAGGATATGGTCTTGAGAGATGCGAGGAGGACTTTGGGGTCATTAGGAAGGTCCTTATGAGTTGCTTAAAAGTAGTAGAGGAACTGAATGTGAGATAGGGACATGAGAAACAAAAAAATTGGTCCATGAGAACCGCTGCACAACAATGGGTACACTTGAGTACTTGCAAGCAGGGTAGCCAAAATGGTAGCAATGGCTAGTTTGTTAGTAGCATCTGTTAATTCCTTAGTAGCAGTTGTAGGTTCCTTAGCTAAATTATTGTGAGAATTTCTCTTAACATTTAGTTCCTAATGGCCATGGGAGCCAGAGGATTTAGATTGTTGGGCTTTGTTATTTTTTCTCTGGCCCCGACAATTTTCGAACCTTCCTCCTATTGGGGTTTGACTGGCTCGGGAGTAGTTTTTGCCAAAGGGTGATTATGGAGAACATAAAGCAAATAATCTCTTATCTTTTTATCAAACCTTTGAAAAAAGAAGCAAGTGTTGGGTAGATTGATATACATGATCCATTGGGAGTAGCATTTATCTCCCATTTGAATATCCATGAATGCTTTGAGGTCCTACGAGAGATCAATCTCAACACATACTTGCTTTTGAGGATGAGAATGGTAAAATTTATCATCTTTTATTCATACAACCTGCCCAAGTGAAGTGGAAATTTGTGACAAAAAATAAATGCATGGCAAAGGGAGACCAGGAAATTCAATCCAAATAGGCACTTTAAGGGAAGTGTACTCAGATACCAAAAGGTCCTTATGCTAGGGTGTTAAATCAATCAGCGAGTTGTGAACATACCAAGTGGCTTGCTTAGCCAAAATATTGGGCACATTATTAGGGTTATAAAATTGAAAAAGAAAGAAACTGTTGGTCATGTTTCAAACACTATCCAGATGGATCCCATGGGGGGTCCAAACTGTGTTAACCCAAGATTTAAGCATAATTTCATAGGGGACTTGACCCATAAAATACCTAATGAGGAGAAAAATGGTTCTAACCATTGACAAGTAACATTAAATTCATGAATGGGTAAAACTACATCCGGAGGAGAGAGATTACCTCATGAAATACCTTTGGGATGAATTTCTTGAAGTGCTTCATCGGTGGTGCCATTGGTCACTCCACTATCTCATGCCGTGGTTAAAACAACCAGGTTTGAAGATGGTGAGATCATTATATAGGGGACACCTAGAGGGCAAAAAATCCTAGGAGAGACTATAGCAATAAATTCCCGTAGATCTCGAAAAAGGCCGTGGTATGATGGTTAGAGGGGGAGACCCTAGAAGAGCCAACTCTAGTTTTGTGCGAGTTGCGAGAGGATTTTTTCCTTCACTCGGATATCCGCACTTAGCTCTTTTGATTTTCCTTATGAAATAAAACTTCTGACCATTTAAAACTTAGAATGGGCCATGTTGTGTTAAAAAACAATTTAATTTTATTACTAGTCAATATTGGTGGCATGTTTTGGGGTATGGTAGTATGGGCATCTATTATTAAGATATGACTCTGATTAAATTTGGAACAAAATAAAATTGTACCATCATCCTATTGTTTTCAAACCAAAATAATTTGACATGATACACAATTTAAGGATAAAAATCAAGATAATAAAAACCTAAGAAAAAGTTAGTAAATTATTTCAACTACGTGTTTTCGAGGATACTCAGATTCAAACTATGTACCTTAGATGTGTCTTTTACCCCTCTTAGAAACTATTGATTATTTTAATCATAACTTTGTATTTTAAAGACTTTTTTTTTTTCATAATGCCAACATTTTTGGCCATTATAGGAATATACAAAATATCATGTAGATCTATAGTTTGTTAATTTTTTTATGGAGGATGGACCTTAAAGTGGAATTTCACGCTGAGATGGAAATAATATTATATTGTTTGATGTGTGTAATGTCCATAGGTAGCTTTGTGCACATCATACACACAACTTATCAATCATTATAAGATGACAGTTGTTGTTCATTGATACATCCATCAATAATTTTGTAAGAATGAAATTTTTGTTATAATATCAATGTTGTTAAACCTCGCAAAGGAAATTTTGTTGTTTATGTTATGGATACATTTTGTTTGTGTAGCTCTATACTCTTGTCGAATGGCCTCATATTCCAAGTTTATATTTTTAGGGACACATTTTAATCATAAGAAAATCAACCATGCTGAATTCATGGAATTTAAAATAGTTTTTATTCCTACCCCTTCCATAGACTTCTAGGAGGAAGTATAATTCTAGGGGTGGGGGATGTAGTGCCTTCAATTTCACTCCTTCACTTAACAATTGACTATGTGATAAATTCATGTTAGAGAAACATAAATCAGTAGTATCATGACTTATTTGAATTAAATTACAATTATTTTGATGTTATATTATCTCTTGTTGTCATCTTGTCTTTTATAGGATGATTTATGGGACTCGTGAAGCTGAGTTACCACCTTATCCTTACCACTTAGTTTTGGTATAGTGTTATGGGAATTATTTATCTAGGGTTTACATGAGTTATATTTTGGTTAATGTTCATAAAGGTTATTTGTTCAAATATGTATGTTTATTAATTTTTCATCTCTATTTGGTATGTTCTAACCTATCTTTACATGTGGATTATGAAGTGGACGGCTTTAGAATTGTTACATTATATCTTGTTGGAAAAGGGAGGAGCGATCACATGGACGTTATGTAAGATGAATCAAACAAATATACATGCAAAACTCATACAATTATCTACTTTATTTCACGTATGGATGATGAAAGGAACTCAAATTTTAGATTTCCAATTATATTTTATAAGTTTTATATCAATATAATTATATCGAGAAAGTATGGTCACGTGTGAATCGAAAGTAGTGTAGAAATCGAAAAATGCCTTTCACGGGAGAATGGGATCAAAGATGAAGGAAGATTTGAAAGAGAATGTCCAAAAAATCAAAGTTTATCTCTCTTTCAATTGATAAAGTGACAACATTTGACAACATTGCATGGGTATGTATCCATGTGTATACATTAGAAAATCATATAAGGACACCTAATCTACTTGTGTTAGGGGTGTTATGAAAATGGTTCTTAAAGGTGTGAGACCACTTAAACCTACATAAAATAATTGTTTCTCACTTTTTGAAAGATATTGGGTTAAAAGTGGAATGATTGATTATGAAATCTTCTTTTTTACAAATTTTCTATGCATGGGGCAGATTCAAGTATCAAATGGGATTTACCTCCCATTGAGTCCCTCTTGTTCACATACTTATTATTGTTCTTATTTATTTGATCCACCTTAATAGTGGAAGAAATTTAGTTTAACATTAATTTTGATTTTGGGGATATTTCTCCAATATGTCTTTTATATTTTGTATGATAGGGGCTTGTGGGATTCTTGTTGGGAGAATGAGGAGAGTGAAACATATCAGGCTCCTATTGATGAGAATCCTTGGGGACTTCTTTGAACACATATATCCACTTTGAATCTTATGGGTACTTTTTGGGTCTCTTTTTTCATGGAGAGTTTTGGGAGAGAGCTTGGAGGAGTTAAAATCTTGGAGGGAATTTTTCAATCCTTAGAGCTCATGGGAGCCTAAGCATGTAATTTGGAGTTTTGAATGTGATTAATTTTGAGGTACGTACCATGAAGTTTTGTTAATCTATCATCGAATAAATGTTTTTTTAATTGATTTTGTTTCAAAATTTTGAATGGATATGTAGAAGTGCATGGGTTATTGGGAGTTTTTTTAGTATTATCCTTATTTTTCCTCTTATTGGATGACTAAAGAGATAAGGTTTGGGGGATAGGGTGAGCCTCGGTGGTTTTGGTTATTTGCTAGAGTGTTGATACTCATTTCATTAAATTGAAATATGAATGCCATGTACCATTTTTATCCCCTCCTTGCTTCTTGAGAAGTGTTGAGTTTTCTCAAATGTGTGGTAATGGATTTAAAATTTGGAATGTTTTTGTATATGTTTGGAGTTTTTTATTTTCCCTCACCTTGTGCATCTTTTAGGCATGATCCCCCTCTCTCTCTCTCTCATGTGCTTGGAGGGAGGCTAACATGCCTTCCTTTTGGAGAAGTGGCGGGGATAATTTTAGTGGCGAATATTCGTAATATGGTTAAAATTTCATTTTAGGAAAATTTGAAAAGGTGATTTTTTGTAACAAGTCATTTCCTATTCGCCTAAAATTTATAGTATATATTTTTTATGGGGTCACTTCACCTAAATTTGAAAACATCTCCTATAAAAGCCTAGGTGATTCACGGGTAGTATACTACCACCATACTACCACCAGTACTTACCAACACCGTGAACTTGCATACTCTAAGCACCAGAGCACAATACAAATTTGATTGTTGTTTGTTGACACATGAGTTTTTTTGAAGACACCTGAATCATTGAATTTTTTGACACATGACAAAGGGGTTAGTTGTTGACATGCGATAGGAATATATGTTGATGCATGACTCATTGAATTTTCTAACGCGTGAAAAGGATGTATTGTAGACACATGACTTAGTGAATTTGCTGATGTGCAACTCAATTTCTTGTAACACACGACTTGTTTTCCTTTGATGCATGACTCATTTTCCTCGATGCGACTTTTTTCCTTTCGATGCCGAAATAGTGTTATACCTGATGCATGACACAATTTTCTCTGACGTGTAACTTGGTTATTTTGTTGACGCATGAATCTGTTCAAAATAATGGAAGGTGCTAGTCCTCAGAATGTGAAGACCCAAAAAGTAACTAAGAAATCTCAGAAGTCCCTGTTCAAGTATTTTGGAAACTTTACTGATACAGATAGTGTAACTACCAACAACCATATAGCTTCCACTAGAAAGAATCAGAATACTAACTATGTGGAAGGTAATATCAAGGTGGACATGCATTCTGCATAGTATCAACCAAATGAAACCTATGATGATACCATGCTAGATCTTGAAGATATACCTATTGAGATGCTAGATCCTGATGATATTCTTCCTATTGGGGTATAACTAAGGAGTGCATCAAGATATCACACATAAAAATACTTAGAAAAATGGAACAAAGAAATCAAATTCAAATTTTGGTTCACGAAAGAGGAAACTAGGTGATTGTGATATTGCTCAAAATTCTACTAAAAAAATTAAACATTGAAAACAAACAAGAATATGTGGACCATTGGGAGGATATACAAGTTTGATTGGGCTACCAAATTTTTGTTTATCAAACCTATACAACCATATAATTCAAAATATATCCCATCTAAATGTACATGTACAATATATACGTGGAAATTGGGAATGTAGCAAAAAATACAAATGAAGATGGACACTATATAAAACCACTGTGGAAAATAATATTTTGATTAGCTTGGGGTGGATGGCTAGAAAATCAAAACACTCAAGTGGAAAACTAAATAATAATGCATGCATGTTAAATACATAGTGGATTATGAAGTGGAGCAGAAAAAATATAGATATCTCATGGAAAAGGGAGGAACGATCACATCACAAATTGGTAAGATGAATCAAACAAATATACATGCAAAACTCATACAATTCTCTACTTTATTTCACATACTAAAGAAAGGAAGATTGATTTTAGATTTCCTCGATTTTAAAGTTTTATATCAATATAATGGAATGCAACGTACCTCATTCTCATTGGTTTGAAAGTAGTGCATGGGAAATCAAAAAATGCCTTTCGATGATAGAGAAGGAAGATTTGAAAGAGAATGTAAAAAAATTCAAAGTTTATCTCTCTTTCAATTGATAAAGTGACAACATTTGACAACATTGCATGGGTATGTATCCATGTCTATACATTAGAAAATCATATAAGGACACCTCATCTGCTGGGTGTTATGAAAATGGTTCAAAACTGTAATGATGAAAACCTACATAAAATAATTGTTTCTCATTTGAAAGATATTCCTAGAATGATTGATTATGAAATTGCTACAAATTTTCTATGCATCGGAGCAGATGGTGTATCAATCATGCAGGGTCACCGAATAGGGTTATGTCTTAGATTACAAACAAAAATGGCCCCATATATGCTACCAATTCAATGTATGGCTCATAGAATGAATTTAGCATATAAAATGGTAAGTAACTATGAACATGTTGCTAAAGTAGAAAAACTTATAAGAGAACTTCATGCCTATATGGAAATCAGCCCAAAGTGATTTCTTGAGTTCTAGAAATTCGCAATTGTAATTACAAATGGAAAAAAATTTGAAGGATGTTGAGACGAGATGGATCTCTTTCTACGAACTTGCATGTAGAGTTTGTGGGGAGTATCCTTCATTGGTTTGTTTCATGCACAAATATCATCATGAAGTTGAAAGGGAAAGGGACTTGTTTCGCTTAACTCGATTTGGAGACATTACTTACATTGGTTGGTATTCTTCCAATGTTTACAGTAAAGATAAATACACTGCGATGAAGCATGCACAGAGGAGATTAATATATATTGTGGATTTTATATGGATGAGAAAAATGGTATGTCAAAGTATTGATGTCTTGTACTATTCCAAAGATAGTTTTGATACACCTATTTTTCAAAATTAAAAATATTTATTAGATCTTAAAAATCCTAGTAACTATTTGATATTTAATATCCACGATCACCTCTACATCAATGTTAACGGGAGGTACATACCACTGCAAATTTTGTAAAAACATCAAGCTATTGCAGGATCGAATGAGAAGTTGTTCCAGTGACATGTAAACTCTTTGAATCTGTTATAGTTGAAACAAGAATAAAGCTTAAAAAAATTTAGAATCATTATCATCGAAATTAGAGAACTTTTCTCAAAGATAAAATTCTTGAAGCAATGGGTGTGATGAATCCCGATTTTGGAATACTAAAGGTGGTCGTGTAAACTTTTTAAGAAAGCATTTCCATAAATACATGGGTACAATAATGGAACATTTCACAAGACTACAGAGTTCAAGGGTATGGAAATCAAAGGTATACTGAATGCTAATTTATTAAAGTTTAAAGCAACAAATTTTGCAACAACAATGAGGAACCAATATAAAAATTTAGACGAACCTTCCGAAATTTGTGTTATTACAAGGTTGTAGTGAGGAATCTATCAAAGTTCTATCTTACAAGAAGACATGAGTGAATATTTCAGATTATATGAGTTATTCTAAACAATGATTTTGGGGTCTATGGAGGACAAAAGGATTTTTAGTGCTTTATCATTTATAAAATCAAAACTGAGAAATAGGTTGGATAAAAATATGGAAAGTTGCATGAGGTGTTAGGGTAAGTGCTCCATGGAAAGTTGGGGGACAATTAAGTGGACATCAAATCCGAATTTTACATTAAAAAAGTTGTTCCCAAAACATCAAATTTAGTCTTCCATCGGACTTGAACCATGCCAAAAATTAAAAATATGTCATAAAAATCAACTTTACCATTGCGTAGGGGAGATTACTTTAGCTTTGTAGAAATACTGATTTTAAAGTGAATAGAATAGGATAAATATCATTTTATAATTTTTTTACTAATAGTAGGTCTTTAAGACATTTTTTCCCGTGAATGTTTATGTCTAGGGTTTAAGACTCGCAAATTTTGTTTCACTAATCGAATGTGATAAAACTTATACCATCCCAACCATGGTGAAATTATATACATGTTCAAAAACAATTATTTGATTTCAATATTTTTGATGAAGTTATGGCGGGTAAAAACGGAAAGTGCTCAATTATTTTAATTTATTTTTATATTTGTGAAATGATTTGATATATTTTTAAAAATTGTTTTCTTTATGTTTTCATACCACTTTCACGGAAAAAATCATAAAAAATAAAATATTACTCAAAAAAAAAAAAAAAAAAATCCATCCCAAGATAGATAGTGGCATATAGCTTCTCACCAAAGTAGAAAAATATATATCATTTTTGGTCATCCAAATCGTGGGCAAACGGACTATAATTTTATAGGCATTTTTAAAAAAAAATACCAAGTCATTGAATTTTGAGTGTTTAATATAGCTAATCTTGTCCATTTTTTAAAAAAATTAGCATTTTAGAAACTAGATTCCAGATGCTACGATTCATATTAATATATATTTTCTAATTTTTAGTGTATGTATTACTAATAATCCTACAAGTTGATATTATGATTTTTATTTACACATCTAATGCGTCCACTTATGACCCCCTTTTTTCCCCAAGGTTTAAATTGCACTTACCCGTTATGCATCTTGCTACTCCATGGAAACCTTTCCTTTTGTTAGAGAAATTACACATTGTAATTCACTTAACACCATCACATTCAAATGAAAAATAAACACCACATTCGAACATAATATATAGAAGATATAAAAATAAAGTATTTCCAAATTTTCAACAGAAGAGGTGTGAATAATATAGCTACAAGTAAAGTTGTTCCCAATGATGAGGGTGGAATTGGTGCATCGTCACACTCTCAAGAGAACATCGAGTTTGAAGAAGGTATTGATAATGGATTGTTTCAACTTTAAATAGGTATCTCCTTGACCTTACTTTTATTTTTTGTCACCTTACATTTTAACCGTGGTTATTTATTCAATTTCATATTAACTCTACCAATGCAAATATTGACTTTGGAGGCTTTTTATCAAATTTTGTTTTAGCTCTTGTTATCATTATTTACATTTATTTAAATACAATTATTTAATATTTTTTTTGAAAACGTGGGTTGACATCCATCCGAGGAAGCTCACACTTCTTGGGACTAACAATGTCAGGAAACTCACCCATCTATCTACTAATCCATTTCTTGTGTTGAGTTTTCTTAAATCAAATATCTAGCACACTACGAAGGATGATTTCTCATTTTCCTTCCATATGCTTTTTCATAACCATCTAAAACACAAGAGGTAACTTAAACCCTATCATATGACATTTCTTGATTTTTTACAATTATGTTTAATTTATTTTTATATTTTTGAAATGATTTGATATATTGTTTAAAATTTGTGGGATAAAATCACACAATCAAATTTTACAAAGAGAGGAAGATTTTTCCATATTAAGATGTTTATTTCATAACACATTCCAAATTTTATACAATTCATCATCCATGATCGTGCTTGAAGCTAAATCTACGTCCACATAAAATTCATCATCATCCATATATATTTTAATGTCATCAGATCATTATCATAATCTTAACACTCCAATTATTATTAAAACAATTATTTATCTATTTTAAATGTGCAGAAACGTCTCTGTCCTAACACATTCCAATTTTTTAAAAACAATTATCCATTATCATCATTCATCATCATCTATATCCATTCTAATGTCATCATATCATTACAAGTAGAGAGAAGAATATTTTGAGAACTTTTAAATGTCTCTATCATACTACATTCCAAATTTTCTTAAAACAATTATCCATTATCATCATCCAGATTCCATGATCATGCTTGAAGCTAAATCTACGTCCACATACAATTCATGATAATCCATATCTATGATTCTATTCTAATGTCATCATCCACATCTAATGCAATCATCATTACAAGTAGAGAATATTCTGAGAAGGTTTAAATTTTAAGAAACCTGATACAGAGTTTGAATTTTACAAGTAGAGAGAAGAAGATTTAACTCTTAGTATTAAGATGCCTGTGTCATACCATATTCCATATTTTCTTAAAATAAATAATTAACCATTATCATAACACCATCACATTCAAATGAAACATAAACACCATATACAATCTAGAAATTCTATACATAATATATAGGAAGATATAAAATTAAAGATTATAAAGTATTTCAAATTTTCAAACGCCATCACATTCAAGTTTCAAATTTCAAATCTAGATAATAAATTTCAAATTCCATGACCATCACATTCAATGTTTCAAATTTTCAAATATAGATTATAAAGTATTTCAAACCCTCAATCAAGTTTCCACCCTCAATCATGAAAATTTTCAACCCTCAATTTTCTATACCCCCTTCCCTAATGGCTTCCACTCCTATACTTCTTTATGCAATGGATTCTCCACATGTACCCCTTTCCCCAATGGCTTGAATAATCCTAGAACTAATGATATCTTCCGCAACACTATCTAGATTCTTTAAAAAAAAAATTAGCTTTCTTTGTTGCATCTCCATGGGATAGAAAACATGGATCTATAGCTACCTTGGTTTTGAATAAAATTTTAGGGTCAAAGTCATGCTCTTTAATTATCCGCTTTAGTGTATTGTTTTGTTTGTTAACCAAAACAATATTTTCCTTCAAATTCTTCACTGTGGATAAACTTTTCTTTGCGGTTTCCAAGTGAAATTGGAAAACCTTTGCTTGACTCTTCAAATTTTCATATTGAAACTACAAAAAAAAACTAATTTCAATTACACATATGACTAAAATAAGAAAAGTTCAAATTAACAAAAATATCGACCTCTTTTCGAAGTAATAATACTTACAACCACTCTATCTCTTTCATCATTTGCAATTACTACCAGATCCTTATCCTTAGACCATTTGTTAAAATATGCCTAGGATTCAGCACTAATATTTTCCAATTTGTTTAATGTCTTATCCAAAATGTCATCTTTATAGTTGTTATATTGATGAAAGTCCCACTTATTACTTGGGTAAGTAAGGAATCCATCTTCTTAGGTTGATTCTATTGTGTAAGTTTTTGTATAAAGTATCCCTCTACCAATAATTTTCATAAGGACTTATTGTCTCATTCATTAGTACTTTTTCCCTTTTCTCCCATTCTATGAGCTAACTAATATGAGGTACAATAAAATCATTAACATCGGATTTACAATCATAACCAATTAATTTCTCTAACGGAAATGGTAGAAAATGTTCACCATCTGTATCTAAAGAAGATGATCTCGCTGGAGAGGTATGGGGGATTTCGGGTTGATCATCGACTACTACTTGTTTATGAATTTGTGTGGCCTAATCCTATTTGTGATAAAATAAATCAATATTCAAATAAATAAATCTAAAGTGAAATCTAATGAAAGTTGAATAAATTATGTTGAAATAGATTATTTCGTGTTTATTTATGTATGATCATAATCTATACTAGCCTTGTATCATCTCACATGCATTGAAAATTCATGTTGGGTCATTGCTATAAATGCCCAATTAATCTTCATCCTAAGTTATATTATTTAAAACTGATATGCCCATTGTGCTAGGCAAGCCACCAAGAGAGAGGGTTAGAATTCAAAACAAGGAGGAAATGTTTAATGTCCCACTAGGGGCCGGAGAAATTGGCATGCGTTTACCAATGTTATTTTTTTCTTGATCCTCTAGTTGGAATTTTGAATATTATTAGAGGAGGAGGTAGTGTCAATGTCTATATAGAAGGTGAAGGACTGTAATGTTCTCAAAAGTTCAAGAAAAATCACATGAAAATATGTTAAACTATGCAAAAACTATGAAATTATACGATGTACTATTCAAAACTTGTACTAAAGAAATAAAATAATACCTTGTTTTTTAGGGGTGGCTTGTCACAGTGCTTGAGGTGGCTGTGTTGGAGTAGTAATTGGTGGGTTTTGAGTTATTTTTTGTTGGGATTGCTGAGGTGGTTTTTGATAATTGACAATCACATGTGACTGAAATGAATGAGTTGGTGAAGATGGCTGACTTTGATAAGTATGTCTATAGTCCAAAGTCCCTGCAATGTCAGCAACAGAGATTGTATGTCAATTCAATATGGTAAAATTTAAATGGTAAATTGAAAATACAAAATGGGAATTTGTAATTAATAAATGTTAAGGTATTACTTCTCTGGAGTTTAATGAATTCAAACGGTTGGTGGTTCGGAGATGAGTGAACTTCCATTTCAGATTGTGAATCTGCCAATGCCTCAGCGTGTTTTTGGTGTCTTCCTCTTGATGCCGCCTTTTCTTGAGGAAGGGCCTCCAAAAATATTCTCTACAAATGGTAAATATTTAATTAGATTCGAGATGAACATCGTGTTAGTCTAATGTCGAAATACAAAGTTTATAGTATATACTTGTTGTTCTTGAAATGGAATTGACAAATTCGTCAACCCCTCATCCATGTAAACCAGAATTGGTTTGTTATTTAAATTTAGAAGAGCCTCGTAATAAAGGCCAAGGAGATAGTTTCTGGAGTGAATGACTGGTTTTTCTGAAATCGTTGCATTTGTAATGTCATTTTTTATTTTTTGGATAAAAATGTGCACCAATCAAATTTTTGCTTTCCGATAGTTGCAAGAATGTATGTAATAACCCAGTTTGGTATATCCATTTGGTGACCCTACAAAACTATTCTTGCTTGAAAGAAGGAAATCATAGCGGAAAGAAATTGGTGTGCAATTCCTTGCTATCCACACCACGTCTTGATTTATTGACATGAGATACAAATGCAAAAAAACCATTGGAATTAATATCGATTTGAATTGTATCAAAATCAGAAATTGAATACCAAATGAAAATTGAAAACAATTTACACTTACAATCAACATGGAACCCGAAATTCAATTCCAAGTACTTCTTATCATCTTCGATGAGTGTTTCCTTTGTTGTAACAATGGGTAAATTTTTGAATGGGATGCTGTTAACTAATGAATATCAGCTAGGTTGATACTGAATTGAAACATTCGACCATTGTCCACAGTAATAGTAAATAGACCATCCTCTATATTGTACAAGGATAGAAGGTAGTTCATAATGTCATGGTCTATTTTGAAATGGGGCATCCTAACAAGCCCACCAAAGTCACATGCATCGAGAAAATCCTTGTATTCCAAATTCAATTTTAAAACTATCTAGATGTGGGGGAACAAAAGGTTCTGTAGAGTATCTTGCCCTTGGATGGGGCTCGTGGGTTGAATAGATTTTTCTCTTGATTTTTGTCTTGGGCTTTGGTTACACTTGTAGTCGTCATTGTTTTTGTCCTTGAGCTTGATTGTACCTAACTTGGATTCTTGTAAATAAGAAAAATTGAGAACCAAAAAGTGTAAATGTGAAAATGACTGGTGGCAGGGTATTTATAGGACAAAATTAGGGTTTTGAATTCTAAGATGCACAACAAAACTTTCATTGACACACGACAGGAAAATTCACCTTTTATTGAAACCAGTTCGGGGATATTCCCCAGGTATTTTCCACCTCCTATTTCAAGAGGTCTCTTAAAATGAACCCTAGGAAGTGGTATGTAATCATGCCTATTGGTTGGGTGGACAAAAAAACATCATTCCTTGTGGTTTCAAATTTTTGCTAATGAAGAAGGAGAATAATCCTTAGAGCCTTATATATATTATACATTGTTGGAAAGAAAGGATTATTTGAAATTTTAGCATGTTTTTCCCTTATTCGTGAGGCTTTTCCTCTTGCATTTTAAAGTTGTAGTTTACTTGTAAATTTTCAAGAAATTAAGGATTATAAGAGAGTGGAACTAAATTTCTAGATGCCATCATGATTTCTTACACAATAATTCTCTTGATAATAAGTCATGGTGTATAAAAATAAGAACTATTATCTTTTATGAGATCTCAAAGTTTCAATGAAATGGAGACCTGTATTGTGCATCCTTTTGTAAATTTGTGGGTATCATGATGATCTTTGATTATATGGTTATCACTCTTGTTTTTTAAATTTTTTATGAATTATTGTTAGGTTGGTAAGAGGAGAGAAATATAGATTACAATTGTATTGGAATACATATGAAATGGTTAATTATCCTACATTGTTAATTTGGTGGTATCCTTGACATTTTCTAATAAAGAGGTATACTAATTGGTTTTCATAACTATTTTGGAAACCAATTGAAATTATGTGTTCAAAATTTGTGTTAACACTACTTTATTTTTGATAAATAGATGTTGGAATTGTTAAAATTAGATAATGGGTAAACAATATTGTTGAGTAATCACCTATATTATAGTTTGGTATTACAATGGTATTATATGGTTTCAAATTTATGTATTAAAAAAAATGATGGATGATATTCCAAATAGAATGGGAATATACAATTAGTTTGGGATGTCATGAATAATTCAAAAGAAGATTTAGAGTATATTAATCCTTTTATTTCACCTCATTGCCTCATTTTTTTAAGGTTTATAGTTATGGACTTTATGTTATCTAGTTCTCTTTAGTTCTTATTTCTTGTAAGTAAGTGTGGAACTCCTTTTCTATTTTAATGTTATTTTTGTCTCTTTTTTGTGTGTATTTCTAATACATAGAATACCTTATAAAAATTATATGTTCATAAGATATGGTATATAAGGTTTAGAATCATTAATTCTAATAGAAGAGTATATATATGCATGCATGTATGCATGTGTGTGTATGACTATATATATACACACTCACTTATTTGAAGGAATGAATAAATTTATTTAATTTTTTTTCTTCTCTCGTTTTATTCATACATATATTTATAGTCATAAATTTTGTTATGTGATTATAAACATATTTTCATGGTGAAATCACAACACCCCTAACTGATCGCAAGTGAATGGTTGAGGTATTTAGTGTTATTCGTCAAACATGGAGTTATCCAAAAGTGTGGCACTTTGCAATCGGGATAAACCTCTCGGAGAAGGTCGGCTTCCTATCCTAACCTAGTGCCAACTACTCTAAAGTGAAAATATTTGTAGATCTAAAACTAATCTAATGCTTTACCAAGGAGATAATGTTAGAGAAAATGCATGAAATTAAAACCTACTCTAAGGGAATGTGATGCACCAAGGAGTGTTGAACAACCTGCATGATAAACACAACACAACTAGAATCTTGCAATGAAAACAAAACAATACACAATAACCTTGCATGTAATGAAAGATCAGAAATATGTAATAGAACATAGAAGAGGGTTTGAAACATCCACATATATGATTTTATTGCTCTCAAAGTTGATACAATACATCACATTTAGGGCCAAAGGAACATATTTTGCATTACAATGTCTAGTATGGAGGTTTGGAATATCCAAAATCTCTTACAGACAAGCAGAAGAAGAAGGGAGGGGCATATACAAGGTTTCCAACCTTTTAAACTAATCCCCTCCTTATAATATATAGGAAGAAAATGTGAGAAGGGAGAGAGAGGAATTCTAAATATTTCTTTAACCACCCAAAAATTCCTTAAAATCACCTGCAACAATGATGGGTGCCACTGTAAAACCCATATCTCCATGTAATTTTCCTTGTTGGTGAAGAAAGGAAGCCCACACTTTATCATTTAGGTAGATTAGAAATATGGAAACACCCTCTAAAATGGTGGACTATATTTCCTCATTTAGAAATATTTAAGCTTACTAAAACTGAGAGCTTTCCAAAAAGTCCTATTTTGTGCAAATCCAAGCTTCCAATCAAATGTTATGGCCATCTGAAGATGAGAGAGCCATACTGCAATAAATGCGAGTGGTTAATCTTCCTTTTCGGACTCCAAACTTCCATTACACCCTCCTAAATCAAAATTTTAGACTTTAGGATTCAGAACTTCGGTTTTTTATTTATTTTAAAGGTTTTAGTTTTCGTACATCAACTTGGGTTCATGAAACCTCTAAAATCCCGAACTCCCGAAGTTTGAAATTTGGAATTCAAGTTTCAAACGTTTGTGTTTTCAGGAGTTCAGGTTTTGGGATTTTAGGGGTTCGGGTTTCAAGATTTCGTTAGTTTGGGTTTTGGGATTTTAGGGGTTCAGGTTTCAATATTTTGAGGGTTTGGGTTTTGGCATTTCATCATCCATCCATTCATTGCACATATATGAAATCATGAAAGCCCAAATTCTAAATTTCATACTTTTCATTTCAGACCTTCTTCAATCCCCACGTGGCACTATTCATCTAGCGAGCTTGAAACCTCCAAACTCCAAAACCCCAAAATCTGAATTTTAGAGTTTGGGTTTCAGACTTCCCACTTCTTTTTCACATTTCTCTCATCCTACTCCCCTATTTTACTTCTACCTATCTCTGAACAACCCCACCTCCAAAGTTTAAATTTCAAACTTCAGAGCTCCTTCATTTCTGAACTCCTCTACACCGTGCTCGGCCCGCTTCATTTGACTTGCTTGATTCAAGCCTAAAATGTGGGATCCCATGAATGAATCAATCCCTTCATTTTCTCTATGCGAGGTCATGTTTGTCCAATTTCGCATGAGGGAAAAAATTGGATAACATATAAATATGTTTGAATTAAATTTATTTTAATAATAATTTAGGATTTGAATTAGTATATCTATTAAATGTTTTGAGAGGTATAATATCTTCTTTATTTGGTGTTGATATGTAATGTGTGTGTGTGTGTGTGCGCGCGCGCGTGCTCGCATGTGCGTGTGTATGAGCGCGTGTGCATGTGTATAATTATTGGTAATATTTTTTACAAATAAATGAATAAATAAAAAAACAATCTAACTAGAATGGCATGGAGGGGTGTATTCACCTCCCAAAACCCTTGATCCCAAATTTGGTTACTCAAGTCATGGCATCATCCTCTCCACCACCTATTTCTTCTATCGTGACCCCTCTACCAAACGCAACACCCATAACATTTAAAAACAATTTTATAGACCTCATAGTTCTTGTTCCCTATTTGAAACCTCTAGCACCATGGAACAACCTTGAATTTTTATACCATTTCCTATCTCCCACAAATATGAATCCCTCTCTTGGGCTTACACATGGGCCATAAATTAAAATAATAACAAAAAAATAATGGAGATATAAACCCCACCACTTTCCCCTATCATGTCTACCCTAGTAAGGGCCTATATGCTCCATGTAGAGAATGGATATTTTCAAAAGAAAAGAACAAAAAATTTATATATTCCCATCCGAGCTCGAAATCCTTATAAAACACAAGAATAATTACCCATTACCTCCATGTGAATCCCTGCAAACCTACAAAAAAATAAAAACAAATAGATTGAGAATGAGAAAGGAAAAAAAAGATAAAATTAAATCATGGTCCCATGGAGGGGCTTCACTCCTAATTTTTTACAAAAGAAGGTCATGTTACCCAAAATTCCCTCCCTTTAGGTAATTCGTTAACTTGCATATTTATATGGGATTAGGATACGTATAATTGATCAAAAGTGGATAATTTAAATGTTTAAGGCTTCCCCTTTATTTGAATAATTCTTTGGTTCTATACTCTACCTAAAAATCCAAGGATTTAGAAATATTTGATAAAACCGCTCATTTTAAGTGTATTGCGGGTTTTGTAGGTTTCAAGAGGAATATTGCTTACTTGCTCTTGATCCATGAATTATTTATTTGGCCACACAAAAAAGATTTGTGGATGGGGTAGTGCATTGCATAAATGTGAGTTCGTAGGGTTGTGAGTTCCTCACGGGAGAGATCGAGCCACAAAACGAAGGGCAAGTGTATTATGGAAAGGGAAGGGGTTATGTGAACCAAAGGAATCTAATGAATAACTTTCATGTGCAATATAGTTCTCGCAAAGGCTTGCGGGTGAAAAAATAAAGGAGAGGTTGGGGAGAGTTTGTTGTGGATGGCCAAGGCTACAGGAAAACTGGAAGTTGCGGCAACCAAGGTTTGGGGCATAATAGTTCCTTAGTTCCACCCAACGGCCAAATCACTAATTGAAACACAAGACCCCGACCACCTTTGTGGAAAAGGTGGATAATAAAGGAACAAGTGAAACACTCCCTCCCTTCTCCGAGTTCTCTGCATACTTGTTCAACCCACAAATAAAGGAGATATAGAAAGTAAGGGGGAATTAACTATAGGGAAAAAATGATGAATACGGACTATGAAAGGACATTTCAAACCTGTGTTCCTCATGGTACCCTAGGACCCAATTGGAAATATCTCACTCCCATATGCTTCAAATTTGATACTTTTTATATCAATGGAAATGTATCTTCATCCTCTAAGTAATGGAAGTTTGAAAATTTGATTTTTATGGGGGTTGGTGGCGAAAAGGTAGAAATAGATCCCATCATTAATGGGCATAATGCCATATAGCTAAGAAGTCATATTTGATAATAATTGATACCCTTTCCTCCTTCCACAAGAAAAATATCATTTGGGGATGGATTTTTAAGGATACCCATACTCTCTTTTAGACATTTAATACAAGTTGTTTGTGAGTGAAAGAAGGAATCCAAGTTTTTCCCTCTTCTCTCTCTTTCTCATTCTTAATAAATGGTAATGAGAGGATTCTTTGTAAGGGTTGGACATTATTGTAATGCTTATGAATTCTCTTTCAAGTATTGCACATGTGTGTATGAACTAAAGCCTCATATATGGATTTCTTCATGGTGAATCTTTTTTTTTCCCTTAATTGTATTGTATTGTGCATCCTTCCAAAGCAATAAAAATATTTGTTTTATGGTTATTTATCTATCCTAGCTTGTTGTCTATTACAATTTCTTTACTTTAATTGAATTTGTAGGTTTTTATGCATCTTTTTTTCTCATTGCAAGATCTAAATTTGTTGTGCTCTTTGAAATGTAAACTGAGCAACATGTGTGGAATATGGATAAACTTTATTAATATCAAATCAACCAAATTACATTGGTATGAGCTGAAATACTTATAGGTATTGTACAACTGAATACACACAAGAAAATAAGTTGCACAAGTGCAACAATATCCCTGATTACATAAGCTTCCAAAATATAATACAGAAGCATAACTAATATTAAATACAAACAAACAATAGTATTGTTAAAACAATATAACAACACCCATATGCAGAATAAAGACAATTAGATGGTTATGATGAAATATAACCATATAACCAATAAATAAATAAACTAATTAATATGCAATGCATAATTAATAAAGGTAAATAATAATTAACCTAACATTCCCCCCTTAATTGTGCATTGTCTCTTGGGATGAGGAGAGGAACTCTCTGAATAACTTGAACTTTTCACGTGCAAGTGACTTTGTGAAGATATTTTCCCATTGTTTAGTTGTTGGAAAAAATTGAAGATGTATATTGTGCTTCAACACATGCTTTCATATGAAATGAACCTGTACCTCGATGTGATTTGTTTTTTCATGAAAAATGGATTACAAACAAGTTTAAGAACACCTTCATTTTCAACATACATGGTGATCAGTTTATCCTATGGTATTTCAAGTCCTTCTAGTATGTGACATAGCCATATCGCTTCACAAAAAATTATCCTACAAAAAATACTTAGCTTCCATGGAAGAATGAGAAACAAAGTGTTGTTTCTTGCTTCTCCATGATATTGGTCCAGATCCCATAAAGAACAAAAATCCTGAAGTGGATTTCTGTCATCAATGTTTCCTGCATGATCTGAATCTGAATATCTTGACAAGAAGAAGCTTTCGTTATTCTTGTATTCTAGACCAAGATCCACCGATCCTTTGAGATATCTCAAAATACACCTTGCTGCCTTCGAATGAAAAATTTGGGTTCTTGCATGAACCTGGATAGATAGCTTACTACAAATTTGATATTTGGTCTAATGTAGGTCGTAAATGAGACTCCCAATCAACTACCTATAGAGAGTGGCACTTACCTTAGGATATGGATCTGAATGAGATAACTGCAATCTATTCTCCATAGGTGTAGCAATCGGTGTGCAACCCATCATCCTAAATTTCTCAAGTTTTGTCTTGGTATATTTCATTTGAGAAACAAGGATGTGATTCTCTTTCTTTCATACTTCCAATCAAGACAATAGTGCATTAGCTCGATATTTTCATGTCGAACGATCGATTAAGATTTTTCTTCCTTACATCAATCATCCTCACTGAAATTTAGTGATGACTAGATCATCGACATAGATAACAATAATCGCAATCTACCTCCTTTATTTTGAGGTAGATATTGGGTTCGTATGTATTTCTAACAAATCCATGTTGTACAAGATGCTCATCAATTTTGATGTACCATGCCCGGGGTGCCTATTTGAGGCCATAAAAATATTTCCTAAGTCTACATACCTTTGCTTCTTGACCAGGTACTACATATCCCTTAGGTTGCATCATATAAACTTCTTCTTGTAAATCTCCATTCGAAAGGAACTCTTTACATCCATTTGATGGAATTTTAAACTAAACTATGTAGCTAGAGCAAAGATCATCCTGATCGTCTTGATCTTAGCTATGGGAGAAAATGTCTCCTCATAGTCAATGCCTTCTTTTTGTGCATACCCCTTTACTACAAGTATATATTTATACTTTTCCACTATCCCATTTGCTTTATACTTCGTTTTGAATATCCATCTACATCCAATGGGTTTATTCCCTAGTGGGAGGTTGATAAGTTGTCAAGTGTTGTTTCATTACTGACTGATATTCAAATTCCATGATATCTTTCCAAGATTTTGAATTTAGGGCTTCATGGACTGTAGAGGGATCATCAGACTCAATAACTCTACTCATCAAAGAAAATTTAACTTCTTCTCTTGCTTACTGTGATTTTGTGGTCCAGGGGTGGATGTATCCAGTGGAGCATCCATTATTGTATCTTGTAATGTGCTAGTAAACCACTTGGGAATATGCTGAAGTTTTCCCATGGGTTGTGGTTCTATCATATCAAAACTCATCATCCCCATCATCACTTTCATTATCTATGGGAACATCAGCTTCATTTTTACAACTAATGAAGAATCTACATCAAAGTTACTATTGAGGAGGAGACTATGCTTCCTTCTTCTCAAAAACTCAACATCTCTATTGGTGTAGAATTTTCTGGTCTTTGGATCCATCAATATGTACCCAAGAGTCTCTTCATTGTACCCAATGAAGATGATTTTATGTGACTTCATGTCCAATTTATTTATGTTTTCTTAGGTATGTGCATACTTTCTTTACTCTGAAATACTCTAAGGTGTGCAATAGATGGTTTCCTCTTTGACCATGCTTCTTGTGGTGTTACTCCATCAAGAGCAACTGTGGGCACTCTGTTCAAAAAATACACTATTGTCCTTGCTGCTTCTACCTAGAATGTCTTTATAAGTCCAAATTCATCGATTATGCATTGCACCATTTCCATGATAGTATGATTTCTTCTCTCAACAACACCATTCTACTGTGGTGTGTGTGGAGGAGGAATTTGTTGAGGAATCTAGTGAGCTTGTATGTAGTCTTTGAACTCATTACTGGTGAATTCCCCCCCTTGATCTAAGCCAAGAGTTCTAATGTGAATACCAGTTTAGTTTTCAACAACTACTTTGAACTTCTTGAAGGTTTCAAAAGCTTCACTTTTCTTACAAAGACAAAAATCCACATTTTTCTTGAATAGTCATCAACACATAACATGAAGTACTGAAATCAAGAATGACTTGGTTGCATGAGACCACAAATATTAGTATGAACCAAATCAAGCTTACCATGAGCTCGATATGTACTCTTCTAGAATGAAGCTTTGTGTTGTTTACCTACTAGGTAGTGAGGACACTTTTCTATATCCTTCTAAAGAGATGGTAGCCCATTTACCATATTACGTTGGTAAAGTGTCTCGAGATACTTGAAACTAACATAACCAAGTCTCTGATGCCATAACTATGTTGAGGTAGAGTTCTTAACCACAAGTTCCCGATCATTTCTGTGGAAAATCAAGCTGGAACATGCGTCCCACATTGGAGGCTTTTGCAACTATTTTTTAGCCTTGTGATTTGTCTCGAATCATACATGTTTTCTTTTCGGAATGACTATCAAAATCAATTTTTAATTTGTGATCTAGGAATTGACTGAATGAAAGTATATTTTTTATCAACCTAAGGACATATAAGACATATGATAGTCTACGATTACGTGAAACAAGGGGCAAAGAAATGTTCCTAATCCCTGTTATCCAAAATAATCCCATGCTTATTTTTGGCTAACTCCTCCTTTTCCTTTGCTGGTACTTAAATTGACTTATTTACATGCTTCGGGGACTCAAAATTTATTGGGTACGATTCCATAACATGGATAATTTTCTTACCTTTCTAGAAAGGTAAAATTTTTCTCCTAACTCCTTTAAATTTTTGAGTTATGGCTCGGTGGAGTTTTTTTGGGGAAATTTTCCCTAGACAAGCCCACGGCCAATGAGAAGGAGCCACATGGCAGGGTGGAGTGTGGACGTCAGGGGGAATTTTTGGCATTATCCCTTTTGGCTAAAAGGAACAAAGGATAAATTTCACCCTGGGCCTATGGAAGGAATGGAGAAAATTTTTTAAGGTCCCTGCCGAGAAATCCCATAATGCCATGTGTCCACATTGGCAGTGGAGGTCGAGCCGTGGATGTAAATTGGGAAATTTTCCCAATGAAAATTTAAAAGGTGCAAAGGGTATAAATGGAAGTTCATTCTCCTAAGCAACAAGGAGATGCCACATGTATCTTGGAGCGGGGGAGGCGCAGAGAGATTTGGGAAATTTTTCCCTTTAGGCTAAAATACTCAAAGTCGAATTTTAGCCCACAGGCCCGCCAAGGAAGGAAATGGAGAAAAATGGTCAAGGCCCATGGACCATTTTGAAGCTGACACATGTCATGGCGGAATGGAAGAGGCACGAAGTTTTTAGAGAAAATTTTCCAAAATCTAAAAAGGGGCAAAAGGCAAGAAATGAGCCCACGTGATCCCATCAGCTAAAAGGTGATGCCACATGTGTCTCGAAGTGGTGTAGGCATGGAGTTTTTTGGGAAAATTTTCCAAAAGTGAAAAAAGTAAATTTTGACCCCGTGGACCCGTTTTCAAAATATGATTTTGCCGCCAAGTGTGCCCTAATTCATGCCTCAAAATTTGTGCCCAAATTTATGCCCTAATTTTGTCCTAAATCTTCAGATGGGCATATCTTTCGATCCAGAGATCAGATTTGAACAAAATCAGACTTTTTGGAAAGGTCTCGAGCCCCTTTATGCATTAGAGGAATAAAACATCATTTTTTTTAAGTTTCGATGGGGAAAATGTTAAAAATGTCTTTCACACCTTCAATGCATATCATATTGCTTTGAATAAGTTGTTTTCTGCTCGATCCACCATGGATACCTTCTTCCACTTGCCAAAGATGGAGAATCAACTTGATTTGATGGAGGAAAACCCTAAAAATGTCTTCTCATGCCATAAATGTGAGATTAGATTGCTTTGAGAGCTATGTTTCACCAAATTCATTTTTTTCTCTCCAACACACAAAATAGAAATAAAGGAGGTTGATTTGATGGGTTTGTAGGGTGATTTGAAAGGATTAATGGCAAGTGGTTGAACCTAGAGATCTGATTTTCTTCCTCCTCTGTCTTCTCTCTCTTTGCTTCAGCTATAAATGGAAGGGATTTGATCTTTTATAATGTTGGACACTTTGCTCTTGCAAGCTCTCTTTTCTTCCTTAGCAGGTAGATTTGTAGAGTTTCAAACCTCTCATAAAGGTTACAGCACATATTTTGCCTCCTTACCATTATAATGCATTTTATTAAATCTAGGAATGATAATGTATGTTCTGTGATTGATTTTCCAATCCTCTCATGTGTTTATCATTGTCTTCTGATCTTTAATTATATCCTGGCAATCTGTGCATGTTCTGTGTTACATCCTTATGATATGTGTTTATTTGTAAAATAGAAGTTCATCACTCCTTTGGTGTATCACCATTTTAGCTTAGTTTTGTTTCCTTTTGCATATTTTAACTCTATCTCATTAGAATCTAGAGTAGGATTTAGCATTGAACCTCTACAAATTCATGCATACACCTAAACATAGGGGTAAGAACCATCTTTCTCTAGAGAGTTTTATCACCTTACAAGGTCCCACACCTTGGAGGAAACTCAATGTTGTGTAATCACACTAAATGACCCAATTATGGACTATAGATATGAAGTTCATTTAGGGGGTGCTTTAGATTTTCACTAATAGTTTTGGCATAGCCGGTGGGACCTTAGAGGTCTTCATTTTCATTAAAACAAAGTTGATGTGAAATTGTTGTAAGTTTATTGCTTGAAAGAGCCCCCGATTTGCACATCGATGACTCTAAAAGGAGAAGAATCAACTGGTTTTAGAAGTCCAAGCTTGAAGATTCATGAGAATAATATAAACAAGGTCAAGTCACATACCAGAGAGAAGAGGGATTGTTAAGTATCTACAATTATCCCCGTAAAGAAGAGAAAGGGGAAGAAGGATTCAAAGGTCTCCATCTCCACCAAACAAAACTCTATCAACTCTCCACCTAGTAGACCTTTCATCCAATCAACAAGGGTTCTCACACCAGTCATAATGGTACAACCAATCCTTTATGTCAAATTTACTAGCAGTAGCCCACTTTCTCTCAATGCACAAAACCCAGTTCCAATTATAGCATTGAAGAACATCCCATACTTTACTGGAGAAAAACAGACAACTCTTGGTGATCATGTCAAAGATATTGCTAATGTTTGTGCAATCCACGAGATTGTTGAGATGGAAATTACTGTCAAATTGTTGGCATCTTCATTCAAAAGGGAAAGCCTTATAATGGTTCAGAACCTTGACACATGCTCTATCCAAAATTGGAACCAGTTGTGCTAAGCCCTCCATAACCAATTTAGAGAGAAAGGGGACAACTTGTCTCTATTGGAGCAACTGAAAACTATCTAGAGTGCTCCCAATGAGTAGCTAATAGAATTTAATTTCAGATTTCAAAGAACATGGGTTAGAATCCCATTGGTAGTGAGGCCAACAACTCAAGGTTCTTTCTTATACTTTCTCAACGCTTTAAATTTTGACATTTCTATGTTGATCCAATCCATGGGAGGTGTAACTCTACCTGCAGCTTACAACATCACCATTAGGGATGAGAATTATTTGATCCAAGATAAAAAAAACTTGCACCTAGGCCTCCTATGCCCTTATATCCAGATTTGGGAAGCCCAAGTACTAGTCAAACACCTACTTTAACCAGATTTCAAATGAAACTTCTACTTTATCCTCTAGTGCCTCAAATGAGCTCCAAGAAGTTATGAAACAACTATAAAATTTGGGAAATGAGCTGGTTACACTCAAAATATAGCAAGCTCAAAGTTTTAGGCCTTCTTATCAGCCTCAAAATCAGCTAATAGACACCATATCAGCCTAATAGGTCACCCAACCCAACTACAAATCAAAATCAAGTAAGGCCTCCCACCAATAGACCATTTCATCCCTTTAACCCCAATGTTGCATCTACCTGTAAAGCCTTAGTGCCAATGCAAAATAATATAGCTCAAGAGTATGACTAGCATTTCCCATGCAATGAACCTCACATCCAATCTATGTGCTTTAATGGTGCTTTGAACCAAGCCTTGATGGTGACAACAACCAAAGGTATAGAGAGTGAAGCGAGTCGAGAAATAGACCAACAACAAGGGACATCTCAACAAGATATAACTCCAAATGAGACTACACTTGTGAATTGGTAGGTGAAGATCTTTTGGAGTGAATTAAACACCTTCCTAGAGTGTAAAAACTAACACATGATCAAAGAATAGGAATATTGGTGAAGGTAAGTCATTAGATCCAAGTGATTCACAACCTTCCATCACTCCACAAGGTTTTGGCAAGCAAAATGCAGTTCCAAACATGCAAGGACAGCCCAAGCCACGGTTTATACCACCTCAAATGCCAGTTGTTATAGCCCATGTATAAGAAAATAATGTTTTAGACTAAAGGGCAGTAAAGAGATGGTTCATCCCCATTTAACATCATTTAACAAATGAAGAAGACAAATGTGAACATATCTATGTGGGAGTCACTATCCATCCCAGGACAAAGGGATCTATTACAAGTTGCCATGAAGAATTGGTCAACCCCAAATCAGCTAGCTCATATGTAAGAGAAGGTACTCACAAATGCTACTTATCTTGAGGGGAATCATGGAGGACAGCAAAGTAAAAATGTGAATCCCCCTCCATTCTATGTTTCATTGATAATTGGGGATAAACTAGTACATAATTGTATGATTTATTCTGGGGAAAGTAGTTCTATGATGCCCAAGTAAATAGTTGATCGTATGGGCCTTCAATATGAGGTCATAGCTAGGGGGGTGGTACGATTAGATGGGATAACAATAAAAACTATTGGGGTAATTAAATATCTGAGCCTTACTTTGCATGCATGCCCTAATGTCATTGTTTTGCAAGATGTGTCAGTGATAGATTTGCCACCACTCTTTACCATATGTTTATCAAGGGATTTCACAGATAGAATTGGAGGCTACCTATCTGCTGATTGGTCACACATGCTATTTAGGACAAGGTATGGAGCCGAGGCCACAATTAGGTCCGAACCAATTGCAAGATTTCACATTGAGCCTCATACTTCAAGCCCAATCAATGCCAACTATTAAACATTTGATCAAGAGGATTATCCAAGCACACATGAAGCTGACACCAAGGTTGGAAGCATTCTAGATTTGAGTCTTGATGAATGGGAAAGCAAGGTAGGTGCTTTTGATCCCTACAAGGAAATGGAGGAATTTTAACTAGGAGTCTATTACATGCATGAAGAAAATCAGCCTCTTCCTAGAATCACAAAGCTAGACCATAGAGATGAAATGACGTATGGTAGTTGTTCTTTGATGGATCAAGAAGTAGACAAGGTGTAGGAGGAGGATCTATGCTTGTTTCACCTCCAAGAATTAAGTATTATTTGGCTTTTAGATTTCATTTTTCATGTTCTAACAACGCTACTAAATATGAGGCTTTGATACATAGATTACATTGGTCAAGGAAGAGAGGCATAAAAACTTAAAAGTATTTGGTGATAGTAAGCTAATTGTTAATCAAGTTAAAGGACAACATGTTACCAAGAATGACTTGCTAAAAATTTATAGGAATATGGTGTGGAATCTCATTGAGGATTTTGAGGGCTTTGGCATCAACTCCATCCCTAGGAAAGAGAACCAAAATGCTAATAGGCTTGCAATAGTTGGAGTAAATTTTGATGTTGTGGAGAGTATCAAAAGAGATAAAATGTAACCAAATATCCATGTGATTGTGAGGCCATTAGTTAGAAAATAATGCAAGTGGTGATACTTTTTCTGAAATTTTAGTACAACAGAACAAAGAAAATGCAGAGCAGCCAATTGCCTTCTTTAGCCAAAGCTTAGAGGACTATGAAGTAAGGTATTCCTTCATTGAGAAGCATGTTCTTGTAGTGATTAGGAGATTGAAGATATTTAAGCATCTAGTTTCAAACAACAAAGTTTAACTGTTGGTTTCTCATGTGGGAGTTAAGGACTTCCTCCTCAACAAAGATCTAAATGAAAATGTGTAGGGTGGATTACTCATGTCATGGAGTATGACATTGAGATCAAAGTCACCAAGCTGGTCTGAGGAAAGAAATTTTTTGAGAAATTGGCCTTGAATCAACCAATTGAAGCAAGTAAAGAGAAGAATGTTATTTTGATGTTGTAGACAACTAAGACAAAGAGATGCCAAGAAGAAAATGGTGGTGTGCTCACTCCTTGCTAAACCCAAGACATAATGCACTTCCTAGAAATAGGCCTATGCCCTCTAGAAATGAACAAAGCCAAAAGAAGACACTTCAGATTACATGCTATCCCATATGCACTTGTTAATGGTGTCTTGTTCAAAAAGGATATCAATGGAGTATTGCTTTGAGATGCATTGGGACAAATCAAATTGAGAAAATGTTAGAAGAGTTCCATAATGGATCGGCTAGGGGTCATTTTCTCCAAGAGTGACAACTCTCAAGATCATGAAGGCTAGTTATTATTGGTCCAAAGTGTTTAGTTATTGTTATGCATGGATCAAGAGGTGCAAGAATTGTGCATTCTTCATAGGCAAAGAGAGGTTAGTAGCACTTCCATTACACCCAATCTCAGTTGACTAGCCATTCATGCAATGGGGTTTGGATTTTGTTGGATTCATTAATCCAAACTCAAGCCAAGGGAACAAATGGATTCTAATAGAAACATACTACTTCACCAAATGGATCGAGGTGGTGGCACTCAAAAGGCAAATGAATCTAGTATTCTAGACTTCTATGAAGGGACAACAACCAGATTTGTATACCCGCCACTATAATATAAGATAATGTGTTGGCATTCATATGATCAAAGGTAACTAGATGGGATATTAGAAATGGGATATATTTGAGCACTTCATCAAATTATTACCCTCAAGGTAATGTCCAAGATGAGTCCACAAACAAGAATCTATTAAGGATAATCAAGAGGAATCTTGATGAAAATCAAAGGAATTGGCACACTAAGCTCAAATCAGCTCTATGGGCTGATAGGATAACTCCCAAGAGATCCATAGGTAACTCTCCATTCAAACTTGTTTATGGGAGAGAGGTAGTCTTGCCTATGTCACTTGAGTTGCCAACATTGGAACTCATGAAGCAATTGGAATTGTTAGAGTTTGAGCGCATGGAGGTTAGATATGTAGAATTGATGGAACTCTAAGAAACCAGAGAGCATGCAACCCAAACAATGGAAAAGGACCAAGCATTGATCAAGCGAAGCTTTGATAGGAAAGCTAAGCTTAGAACTTTCCAAGTTAGAGATGTAGTGTTGAAATGGGATGCAGATCGAGAAAAGTCGGGAAGACATTCAAAATTTTATGCCATTTAGAAAGGCCCCTACATGGTCACAAAATGCAAAAACAACAATGCCTTCCAATTTTCTACATTGGATGGTGAGGAACTGCAAATTCCAGTTAATGGAATCCATCTAAAGCATTGCTACTAGAAGGAAACTTCTCACCTTGTACATATTAGCTTATATTTTCTCATTCCTCCAAGTGCTTATGCACATTGTTTTGTTGTAGCTTAGATTTACATTTCTCTAAGTTCTTTGGCACAAGTTTTGTTGTCCCAAGGATGCATCTTTGTATAGGTCAAAGTAATTTTTCTACTCTCACAATCTTCATCTTAGAGATTTCCTAATGAACTAAGAGCAACAAGTAGTTAAGTTCATGAATACATTGCCCAATGGATTTCTTTAGGAAGTTAGTCACTTCATCCAGCAGGTAGATGACCCCTCTAAGTCACCAAAAGTGTTAACCAAAATAAGTCCATCCTTATTTTTGGCTAACTCCTCCTCCTTTTCCTTTTTTGGTACTTAAAATGAATATTTTGCATGCTTTAGGGACTCAAAATTTCTTGGGTATGATTCCATCAGATAGAGAATTTTCTTACCTTTCCAGAAAGGTAAAATTTTCCTCCTAACTCCTTGTAATTTTCGAGTTATGGCTCAGTGGAGTTTTTTTGGGGAAGTTTTCCATAGATAGGCCCGTGACCAATAAGAAGGTGCCACGTGGCATGGTGGAGTAATGGACATCGGGAGGAATTTTTAGCACTTAGCCCTTTTGGATAAAAGGCACAAAGGAAAATTTTCACTTGTGGGCTTGCAGAAGGAATGGAGAAAAGTTTGTTAAGGCCCCGCCGAGAAATCGCATAACGCCATGTGTCCATGTCGGCAGTGGAGGTCGGGCCCACGGAGGTAAATTGGGAAATTTTCCCAATGAAAATTTAAAATCCGCAAAGGGTAGAAATGGAAGCATATTCCCTAAGTAATCAAGAGATGTCACGTGTCTCAAAGCAGCAAAGGTGCGGAGAGATTTGGGAAAATTTTCCCTTTTGGCTAAAATGCTCAAATTTTTCCAAAAGTGCAAAAATTAAATTTTGACCCCATGGATCCATTTTCAAAATATGATTTTTCCACCAAGTGTGCCCTAATTTATGACTCGAAATTCATGCCCTAATTTTGCCCTAAATCTTTAGATGGGTATATCTTTCGATCCAGAGTTCAAATTTGAACAAAATTGGACTTTTTGGAAAGGTCTTGAGCCCCTCTATGCATTGGAGGAATAAAAACATCGTTTTTTGCATGTTTCGATGGGTAAAATATTAAAACCATATTTCACAACTTCAATGCATATCAGATTGCCTCAAATAAGTTGTTTTCTACTCGATCCACCATGGTTACCTTCTTCCACTCACCAAATATTGAGAATCATCTCGATTTGATGGAGGAAAACCCTAAAAATGTCTTCTCACGCCATAAATGTGAGATCAGATTGCTTTAAGAGCTATGGTTCACCAAATTTATCATCTTTTCTCACACACAAACAGAAATAGAGGAGATCAATTTGACCGGTTTACTGGGAAATTTGAAAGGATTAATGGTGGGTGGTTGAGCCTAGAGATCATATTTTCTTCCTCCTTTGTCTTCTCTCTCTTTGCTTCAGCTATAAATGGAAGGGATTCGATATTTTGTAATTTTGGACACTTTGCTCTTGCAAGCTATCTTTTCTTCCTTAGGAGGTAGATTTGTAGAGTTTCAAACCTCTCATACAGAGTTGCAACACATATTTTTCCTCCTTACCAATGTAATGCATTGTATTAAACTTGGGAATGATAATGTATGTTCTATGATTGATTTTCTAATCCTCTCATGTGTTTATCATTGTCTTCGATCTTTAATCATATTCGGCAATCTGTGCATGTTACGTGTTACATCCTTATGATCTGTGTTCATTTGCAAAATAGAAGTCCATCACTCCTTTGGTGTATCACCATTTTAGCTTAGTTTTGTTTCCTTTTGCATATTTTAACTCTATCTCATTGGAATCTAGAGTAGGATTTAGCATTGAACCTCTAAAAATTCATGGATACACCTAAAAAGATGGGTAAGAACCGGCTTTCTCTCGGAGAGTTTTATCACCTTACAAGGTCCCACACCTTGGAGGAAACTCAATGTTGTGCAATCACACTAAATGATCCAATTCTAGACTGTAGATTTTAAGGTCATTTAGGGGTGTTGTAGATTCACACTAACATCCCCTGAACTATATATGAAGAATTATCTCCCAACGAAACATGGTTTTTTGAAGGTGCGTCCCTAAAGAAAGTAAACTAGTCTCTGTGGCTGGTCATGTGTCAAGTCGCTCCCGAATCAACATACCAGACATCACTAGATGATGTGGAGGGTTCAATTGATCAAGTAGTGTACAAGAAGTCTTAATTATCTAAATGTTCTTCTTGCTCAACAATATTTCCTTGCTAATATGGTTTTATTTTCTAGTTCCCCTTTTTCGCCCTTGATTTTAGTTCATATGTCCCTTGTGATATTTTTGGTGTTGAGGTCCAAAGTTTCTTGATGAACCTTTCTTATAAGTGTTATACCAACAATCTTTCAATTCATGTCCTCTTTTATAGATTGGACATTGCTTCTTTTGTTGTTTTTCCCTTGATGTTGATACTGATTTTGATGTTGGGACTTTTGATAGGAATTAGGTTTTCCTTTACCTTTTCCTTTCCATTTTTGATGTGAAGAAAGTTCTTTCTCCTCTTCATCATCCTTGTTATGCATGGCTTCCTCTTGTTGTAGTAGGTTTACTAATTTTTCAAAACTAATTGTCGTATCTGAAAAATTTAGTGTTGTTAATAATATGCAGTAAGAAGAGGGGAGTGATCTCAGAACAATGGGAATGAGAGCATCATCTGTGACCACTTCTCCCATGGATAGAAGTGAATCCCTCAACTCTATAACTCTTCTTAAGAAAGATTCAATTTTCTCATTTTGCTTGAAATTCATTGTATGTAACTGACTCTCCGATTTAGTATGACATTCTTGTTTTTGGCCTCATATACTATACTCAATTTATCCCAAGCTACTTTGGTTGTTTTGGCATCTCAAATGTGTGGTTGCACATTATTGGACACTCCAAACAAGATGATGAGTTTTTCCTTCTTATTTGATTTATCAAACTGCTATTGTTGTGTTGTATTAGTTGTTGATCCGGTCAAAGTACCAGTCCACACAACAGACAAATCTCTTCAAACTCAAGTTGTGTCTTGATTTTTTTCTTCATGGTAGCATAGTTGTTTCTTTTGATTAGTTGTGAATCGAAAGAAATAATTTTGGGGTATTGGTGCCCATTTTTCATAAATCACTAATAGGGTTAGGCTCTTATCACTCCAAGTATAAGGTCTCCTAATCTATATACCGTTAGTTCGATATACTAAACCTTTCTATATACGCATCCTTCGATATACCCGATGGTACGTGGAAGAAGATCGCCCTTTCTATATACGGCGAACGTGAAAGAGGCGTTAATTTATATGAAAGAATTCAATACGTGGTGCCAAGATAGAATTGAAAGGGGTTTGTGTCATTAATTACAGCGGATCAAAGAAATATCCTCATACGTGAGCGTAACTTTTCTATATACTCAGATAATTTCTCATTTTAGATTTATGTCATGCAATCGTTCACAGACGGAAAGGATGGCTCATAGTGTGTTCACTATGACATTAATACTCCCCATCAATTTAAAGGGTCGATGCCCAGATGACATTGTTACAGCTATATTAGGTGTTAAGTGTAGTATTAATTGTGATGGATTTACCTGTAAGTGCTTCCCAGAGGCACTGTATATACCAAACACTGCAAATGAGATTTAGGATCTCGTGAGTGTTTTTGAACCAAATTTTTACTATTTTTTATTTCAACTCTCTACCAGTTTATGAGATTTTACAATATTTATGGTTGACTATGAAAATCTTAAAATTAGTACAATATACTGAAGCATGTAATTACATTCAAAAATATGGAAAAATTGAATGGTAGGCAAAATTTGTTTATGTTTTTGGGCCTGGTGGCCTCTCGGAGCCTAAAACAACTTTGCAGTGAAAAATCATTAAATTTTTTTCTTTAAATGGAGTTTACGGTACCCCCTCTTTTGTGAATGTTGTTTAGAATTAAAAAATAGACCTATTAGGAGAAAAACGTTTTTGCCCTATAGTAGGGTTTTTCTCGCTAAAATTTTAGTGACCTATTTAGTTATGACTAAACAGTTTAGTCAAGGTTTTTCCTCTAAAATCACCTCCAAAGTTGGAGGTTTTTTCAAATTTCTACTAAAATTCAAAACTAGTTTGAAAAGTGATTTGGGGATGGGGGTCGAACCATGCACTTCCCACTCCCAAAGTTCTCAATATAACCGAATCAACACCTTATTTTCTTTGATAATAAAATGAAGCAAATTCTAATTAAATTAGAATAATGTGGCTGACCTTTGAAAAAAGTGACTTGGATTTTGCATAGTGGTCAATGTGGATTAATGAGTCCACATGGAGCTTGCATGGTAGTCGGCTATTTAGGGTTTCTATGGAAGTGGTTCCAAGCAATTTGTATGATATGCCTATCAAGTAACATGCTTAGATAAAACAAATCTCCACTTGTATTACTACCACCTATTTATTGAATTCTTTACTATCTCAGATTTTTTTATTTTTGTTTACAAGTATGTGGAAATTGATTGCTTTATCACTATTTATTTATTTTTGGTTGCGGAGTTAGATCGATGCTCATTTTTTTGGAGCTCGTGGAGCAGGGTGGTGATCAAAACATGAGGTCACTCTCTACTTATCTTCTCGATATATATTGTATGCGGGTTTGAGTTTCGATCGACCAGCTTAGGGAGCTTAGTGGAGGTGCCATCCAAATGGGATCAAAGTCACAAATGTGTAGCTTAATGCATTATCGCAGATCAACTCAGCTTTGGAATCCAAACCAACCTCAACTCACCTAAGTATGGGCTCAAACACTTTTATGTGGCTCGTTTAGAATGCATAGAGCAACTCGGCCTAAAACTAAACAACTCAATGAATGGCTCATCAAGGATCTTGGGCGAAGCCTATGGATTCCTTCCTCCAAGTATAGCAAATTGCTAAATGTAGTAGTAACTAAATGCTTCTCTAATATTAGAGATAAAACCCTAATGGGGAAAAAAATAATATGTTATTATTATTTTTCAAAATTCCAATAAATTAATTAGCTCCAGAAACAAATTTTCCTAGTGCAGAGAGCACCAAAGAAGAAAAAATATTTCTTTTCGTTTACCTAGAGAATGCACATGAGGTTGTGGGACTCTAGGAGCTACGGGAATCTGCGAGGCACATTGGCTCTCTGATGAAGCAATTTTCTTCTCCAAAATTTTTCCTTCCTTTCGCAACCTTCTCCAACTTTGCCAGAGCTTCAACCAAATCTAGTACTAAATGTAAATTGAGCAATAGGGGTGAAGGATGATAAACTTTATTAATATCAAATCAACCAAATTAGATTTGTATGAGCTGCAATACTTATAGGTATTGTATAATTGAATACACACAAGAAAATAAGTTGCACAGGTGCAACAATATCCATGATTACATAAGCTTCCAAAATACCATACGAGAAGCATAAACAATATTATATACAAACAATAGTATTGTTAAAACAATACAATAACACATGGATGAAAAATAAAAATAATTAGATGGTTATGATGAAATATAACCATATAACCAATAAATAAATAAAGTAATTAGTATGCAATGCATAATTATTAAAGGTAAATAATAATTAACCTAACATGAAAATGGAGGTTTAAAGGCTATTTTGGATTTGTAGCACTCATGTATGCGCTCTCCTTCATCATTTTGCTTCCATTTTCCCTCATTGGAGTGTGTCTCTCTAGCCCCTTTTTGGTGTTATCCCCCCTCCGTTAGCTTAGGATTTCCATTTTTATACATCTCTCTCTCTCTCTCTCTCTCTCTCTCTCTCTCTCTCTCTGGTACCTTGGAAGTATAGAATATGATTAGATAGTTGCATTCCCTTCCTTAAGAGTAGTTTAGCATTAGGATTAGGTAGAGTAAGTTAGCCTTCTCTAGAGGATTATCTCAACATAAAGGTCCCACACTTAGATACAATCCCATGTTACCTTAAAACTTTGGTTTCTCATCCACACATGCATGGCAAATCAAAGGATTTTTTTGGTGATAAAATTTATGACACACCCGATGGGAGAACATAATTTATTTTTTCCATTTTTCAATTTTTGTGTGTATCTTAGTAAATTTCAGCCTCTAGAGGATTTGCAACAACACATCGATGACTCCAATCATTATATTTATTGGTTTTAGATGTGAAAGTGCCTCAAGTTCATGAGAAGAATTTAGACAAGATCATGAACAGCATAAAAATGAAATTTTGAATACACATAGTTATCACTTAGGAGAAGAAGAAGGGGCAGAACAATTTAGAGGTCACTTTCACCACCAAATACGACTCTTTCTACTCCACCTCCTAGTAGGCCTTTCTTGCAGTCTACTAGAGTTATCAGACCTATTATTATGGAAGCACCACAAAGGAATTTACCATTTATCAAATTCATTGATGGAATACCTCTTGTTATTAATGTATAACATGACATACCAGTAGTTACACTCAAAATTATTCCATACTTCACTGGTGAGAATCAAGTTACCCCTACTAAGCACATTCAAGATGTTACAAATGTATGCTATGTTCATCTAGTTACACAAGATGATGTAACAATTAGGTTGTTAGTGTCTTCACTCAAGGGTAAATCACTTCAATGGTATAGAATCTTAAGACCTGTATCCATTACCAGTTGGGATGATCTTGGGACAACTCTATGCAATTATTTTGACAATAAGTAATATCACATGTCTTTGGTATAAAAAATGACAATAATGAAGAGAGCACCTAATGAGAAGATGACTAATTTTAACACAAGATTTCAAATAACCTAGGGACATAATCCCTCAAGTGGTAATGCCTACACCCCAACATGCATTTCTTTATATTATAAAGGATTTGAATAGTGATATTTCAATCATGATTCAATCTATAGTGGTTAAAACATTCTTGGCTACCTATAACATTTTGTTAGAAGTGAGAATAGTTTTATTCGGTTGAGAAACTTACTCTTAGACATCTATTTCCTATTTTTCCAAAGATTGAGAACCCCAATTCTAATAAATCCTCTGATTTAGATCCTATCCAAACTCCAAGAAATCAAATCTATAGACAAGTATCTACTTCCTCAAATACCTCAACTGAGTTATAAGAGGTGATGAAATAATTACAAAATTTTGGGAATGAGTTAGTATCCATTAAGATGTAGCAAGTTCAAATTTTAACACCTTATAAACATCCATAACAACCAAATAAGATCCCTATCATCAACCAAACAAGACTTCATACTAAGATACAAATCAAAATCAAAATCAATTCCCCTACTAGGCCATTTCAACTATACAATCCCAATGTAGCTAGCTCATCTCAAGCTTTGGTTCCTATTCAAAATAACCTTGTGAAAGATTATGAGTGGTGTTTCCCTTATCATCTTCCACACAACCAAGAAACATGCCCTAATGGAATTTTGAAGTACATTTTCCCCTCAAGAAACACCTATAGAAGCAAGTCAATAGTAGATGGTAAATCAAGAAACACCTCAGTGACACTTCACTTGTGAATTGGTAAGTGGAAGAATTTTGTGGGATAAATAAGAAATATCCATAGGGTGTGGTAAAAAATAATAGGTCCAAGAAGAGATCTATTAGAGAAGGAAAATAAATGAATGAAGTGTCTTCTCAACCTTCTCTGACATTCCAAGGAGGTGGTAATTCAAACATAGTTCCAAATGTGCAAAATCAGCGTAAAGAACTTTCCATACCATCCTAAATGAAAAAAAAGGTTGTTATAAGAAAGGTACATCAAAACGATAATCTAGATCCTTTCAAAATCCTTAAAAAATGAAGAAAAATAATGTAAGAATATTTATGTGGGATTCATTATCTATCCTAGGACAAAGAGATATCTTACAGGCATCCATGGCTAACTTGTGTATCCCAAATGAGTCATCCAGGGAACAAAAAAGGTTCTCTCCAATACAATGCAACAATAGGAGGATCAATTAAGAGAAAACATGAAATCTCCACCTTTTTATGTATCTTTGATCATAAGAAATAAATTTGAGCACAATTCTATGATCGATTTTGGAGTAATTAGTTCATTCATGCCCAATCAAATTGTAGACCGATTGAACCTCAAGTATGAACCTATTTCTAAAGGTTTGGTGTAACTAGATGGAATAAAAGTAGGGACTATATGAGTTATTATATATATAAGCCTCACATTGCATGCATGTCCTAATGTCTCAGTTCCTCAAGATGTATCCATAATTGATCTACCTCCACTCTTTGCTCTATGTCTATCTAGAGATTTCACTGCTAAGATTGGAGGATGCTTCTCGGATGATTGGTCCCACATGCACTTGGGACAAGGTATGGAACTAAGGTTACTATCAAGTCTGAATGAATTCCTACATATCATATAGAACCTTATAATCCTAGCCCTATCAATGCCAATTATACTATTTTTTATCAAGAATATTGTCCAAGAACTCAAGAGACAGATACTCAGATTGGGGAATTCCTAATTTTCTACTTGATGAGTGGGCACATAAACACTATAATTTTGATCCATATCAAGTGATCGAAGAGGTTTTCCTATCTATTTATTGCTTTCTTAAAGATAGTACAACCCTTCTTAGTGTCACCAAACCAACTAATGAAGAAGAGAAAGGTATTTGGAAAATTTTCTTTGATGGATCAAGAAGTAGACAAGGTTTGACAGAGGTGTATTTATTGTGTCTCCTACGGGTTTCAAGTATTACTTATATTTCAAGTTCCAATTTAATTTCTCCAACAACATAACAGATTATGATTCCTTCATCCATGGCTTGTAATGGTAAATAAATAAGCACATCAAGAAATTATAGACCTTTACGGATAGTGAGTTGATTGTGAACCAGATTAGATGATCAAATGTAGCCAATAATGAATTACTCAAGGCCTACAAGCATAGGATTTGGGATCTTTTAGAGGATTTTGAAGCCTTCGATATTTATACCATTCCAAGGAAAGATAATGAAGTTTCGAAAGACTAGATTCAATTGGTGCAAAGTTTGACATAGGTGGGAATGTGAAAAGGGACAAATTTCTGCCTCATATCAAGGTGATAGTGAGGCCTTCCATACCAAACAATGAAAAAAATTAGAAAGTATTTTAGAGTGATCAGTAGATTGTCAATTTAATTCAAGAAAAGGTTGGGTTTTCTTTAAGAAACTAGGAAAAGTTAGAGAAGCAATATGGGTACCAAGTGGTTCAACTCGAACAACCAACTTTCCAAAAGGCCTAGTGACTTTGGAATCCATCTTCAACCCCAATGAATAGTTCATAAAATAAAAATCAAACATAATGGTCAAAGGTGAGGATTTAGATCCCATCTCAGTTAGTGAAGGAAAATCCGTCAACATTGGAAAGGTAAGCAATGAGAAGGAAAATAATGATTTTGTAGAAATTTTCCTAGAATTTGTTGATATCTTTGCATGGAGTTATGAAGATATTATAGGTTTTGATCCTATCTTAGCTCAGCACACCATTGTTTTAGATTCAACTACTAAACCTATCAGACATAAACAGAGAAATTTCAATCCTCTTATTAAGCCTTTGATGAAGAAATATTTGAAAAAAATTAATAGAGGCCAAAATTATCTTTACCATCAAGCACTCATCATGGGTGGCTAATCTAGTCCAACTGCAAAAAGGGAATGGAGAAATTAGGTTGTTTGTGGAATTTAGAGACATAAATAAAGCTTCTCTAAAGGATCATTACCCACTACCCTCTATGGAACAAATATTACAAATAGTAGCAGGTTTTGAAATATTTTCTCTTCAGAAGGATACTCAAGGTATAATAAAATCATGGTAGAGGAGGAAGATCAATTCAAGATAGCCTAAACTACAAGATGGGGAACCTATGCTTACAAGAAGATTCCATTTGGCCAATATAATACAAGATAAACCTTCAAAAGGGCCATGGACATGGAATTCAAGGAGTAATCAACAATTTTTTTCTAGTCTACCTAGATGATATCACAATGTTCTCTAAGAATGTAGCTGATCATCTTCTTCATCGAGGAAAGTGATCGAAAGGTGTAGGAAATTTGGAGTTTCTCTTAATCCCAAAAAGTATATCTTCCTAATTCATGAAGGTAAACTCCTTGGTCAATTTTTTTCTAAGGATTTACTATTGATAAAAAAATTAGTGCCATCCTTGCATTGCAATTTCAAGCCACAAAAAAACACTTCAAAAATTCTGAGGAAGGATCAACTTTTTGAAGGTTTGTTCCAAAATTTCCCAATCTTATGAAGCCATTAACATTGATGCTAAATAAGAGTATGAACTTCAAGTGGACCACTAAAGGAAGGAAATATTTAAGGCTATAAAGAAGGGTATTGCACATGACCCAACTCTCATCAACCCATATTTTTCTAAATATTTTATCTTATATATTTTTCGTGGTGTGGAGATGATATCTACCATATTGGTGTAACTAAACAAAGATGATTTAGAACAACATGCTGCATTATTGAGTGAAAATTTTGAAAACTATGAGGTGATATATTCATTCATCAAGAAGCATGTCCTTTATGTGATAATTTTTTAAAGAAATTCAGTCATCTTGTGTCCAACAAAAAAATCCATCTACTGGTTTCATACGCGGTGTGAAGCAATTCCTCTTGATCAAGGACCTGAAAAAGAAATGGGATGGATTGATAACCAAGGTAATGTAATTTGATTTTGACATCAAGGTAACTAAGGTAGTCGGTGTAAGGGGTTGTTTGATTAATTGGTTTTAGACCAAGAATTTGATGAAAAGGATGTTTTAGCGCTTCGAGATGATATAGAACAACCAACTAATGCCAACCCAATCCTTGTTGGACTTAAGATATATTACACTTCCTCCAGACACTTTAATTCCCTAGATGATTGATCAAGTCTAGAAGAAGGTAATTCAAGCTTCAATCCATCCCATATGTTCTTGTTAATGGAATTTTGTTCAATAAATATGTAAATGGTGTTCACCTAAGGTGCATCAAAGCTGCATTAGGTATAAAAAGTGTTGCATGAGTTTCATTATGGAGAAGTGGGAGGTTATTTTTCTCTAAGAGTAAAAACCCTCATGATCATGAAGGTTTGGTATTATTGGCCTAATCTCTTTAATGATTGTTATTAATGGGTCAAGAAATGCAAGAAATGCACCTTATTTACAGGTAAAGAAATATTAACATCCCTTCCACTCCACCCCATCTCTATAAATGAACCATTCATGCAATGGGGGTTGGATTTTATTTGGGTAATCATTGTCCTTAAGGAATAAAATGAGGCAAACATTCTTGATTTATATGAAGGTATTGTGGCCAGATTTTGTGTTCCTTCAAAAATTATTTTTTATAATGTTGTGGCTTTCATTCAAGCAAAATTTTCTGATTGGGATGTTAGAAATGGAATATACTTGAGAAAATATTCAAATTATTACCCCCAAGGAAATGGCTAAGATGAGTCCACAAATAAGAACATGTTAAGGATCATAAGAATAACCTTGGACACAAATTAGAGAACATGGCATACAAAACTGAAATCATCCTTGTGGGTTGATTGGATTACCCCCAAAAGATCAACCGATAACTCTCCTATAAACTATTTTATGGAAAAGAAGAAAGGATAACAACATCTCTTGAATTTTAAGCATTGGATCTCATCAAGTAGATGGATTTCTTAGAATTTCAAGCTATGGAAGTTAGGTATATAGAGCTCATAGAGCTATAGGAGCTATGAAACTAAGTAGTACAAGAAATGGAAAACGATCAAGCTCAGATCAAAATGATTTTTCATAGGAAGGTGAAATCTAGGAGCTTCTAGGAATGATACTTGGTCCTAAAATGGATGTAGACAGAGCCAAACTAGTTATAAAATCAAAATTTTATGTAATATGGAGTGGTCCCTACATCATTTCAAGTTGTAAGAACAACAATGCTTTCTAGTTATCGAGATTTGATGGAGAAGGGTTACGAGATATCGGTTAATGAGATCTATCTAAAGCATTTCCACTGAAGTGAAGACCCTCCCTTGTACATACTAGATTAGTTTTAAAATTCCTCTAAGTAATTTCATCACATTTTCTTATTGGTAGCATAGTTTTAGTTTAGATAAGTGTTTTACATGAGTTTTGTAAATTTTGGAAGGTGACCCATTTTTCCAAAAAAATGGCACCCGATTTTGAGTTCATATGAAAAATGTATGGCCTCCAGATGGTAGAAAACTTTGTATGATGACCAAACCTAGTTTGAGGTTTTGAAACCACCAGTCTACCTTGGGTAATGTTTTTGAAACCACCGGTCTGCAATGGGAAGAAGTTTTGTAGTTTTATGGTCTAGAAATACGAGAATCTCAACAATTGCAAATGTTTGGGCTTCCAAGAATTTTGTTTCTACTTTTCACTCCTTCCGAGAAAATAATCTATAAATACGAGCATGTTGAAATGATGAGGCAAGTTTTTTGGGTGAAATCAAAGTGTGAGAAAATTTGTAGAGTTTTTTTCTTCTCTTATTTGTTCATGGTGAAGAGTTCTTGTTGATTGAGAGATTGTGAGCAAGTAATTACGATAAGAAGGAGTTGTAATATTTCTTAAAGGCCCATTGGGCAGTGAGTTGTAATTTTTGTAGAAGTAAATAGTGAAAGGGAGTGATTTGCTCACCCATCAGAGTTTTCCAACATTGAGTTTCTCCAGGATAAATCTTTTCTCCTATTGTCTCTATTTCTCTGTTTTATTCATCTTAATTATGTTTTGTTGTTACACATTAACTGGTTTAATAAAGAACTTGTATTTTTCATTCATATTCATGAGCATAGTTGTCTTTGGATTACTTAGGTTGAGTAGTTTACGAATTAGAAGGTCTCGTTACACAATTCTCATGAAGGATTGCGAGAATAATTATGTGGATAAGACAATTTCAATTGTTCCAAGGATCAGTAACAATAATACATAGAAACAAATGCAAAGCAACTAAAATTAGATTTGAGAAGGTTTCCAATTCTTCATTCATTTGTTCCAACAAATCAGCTATAGGATCAAATTTGCATACATTCCAGATGGGGGTTGTTGCTGCTCAATCTCCTCTTTGTCTTCAGGGAAACGAGGTGAAAATAAACATTTAAAACAATTTTCCACTCTCATAAAACCTAATTCAGAAAATTCTTATGATGAGATGGTCAATTCAAGCTACAAATCGGTTCAATCCAAATAGTACTTGGGTAGATTTAAGGGAGATAAGTCAGGCTTTAGATCATTTTTAGACTATTAGATTGAATCTATGCCCAATAGATGTTACCATGCCTCATCTAGTAGGCATATAGCCCCATTGAGTCACCAAAATGTTACAAATAATTCCCTCCCTTCAAGTAATTTTGATAACCTACATATTTATATAAGCTAAGGATAGGTATAATCGATCAAAAGTTGATAATTTCAATGTCTAAGGCTTCCCCTTTCTTTTCATAATTTGTTTGTTCCATAATTAACCCAAAAAATCAAAGAACTTAGATAGATTTGAGAAAATGGTTAATTTTAAGTGCATTGTAGGTTTTGCACGTCTGGGAGGAATAAGAGGAATTGTTCCTTAGTTTCTCATATTCCCAAATTTATGATTTGGCCACAAAATAAAGGATTTATGGATGAGGTAGTGTATTGAGGAAATGCGGATGGAAGGTGCAATGAAGGAAAAAGTTTTTTTGAGTCATGAATTCCTTACGGAGTGATCGAGCTACACAATAGAGGTCCAAGTGTATTGCGGGTAGGGAAGGGGTTGCGGGAACTAAAGGAACATGAGGAACAAGTTCCTTATGCAATCGAGTTCTCTAAAAAGTCTTGCTAGCCAAAAATAAAGGCAAAGCTAGGTAGAGTGTGTTATGGATGATGAATACTATGGAAAAACTAAGATTTTTGGGCATCAATGTCCAGTGGAATAGTTCCTTAGTTCCACCCAACGGTCAAATCACCAATTGACACACAAGACCCGACCACTACAAATAAGGTGGATAATAAAGGAACAAGTGGAACAATTACCTCACTTATGAAGTTCTTCACATACCCAATAAAACAAAAACAAAAGGAGATTAAAATTAAAGTGGGAATAAAATATTGGAAAACAAAGATTAATGTGGACTATGACAGGACATTTGGAACCCATGTTTCTCATGGCACCCCGTGGACCAAATTGGCCATATCTCACTCCCAGATGCTCCAAATTTGATAAATTTTATATCATTTGAAACGTCTCTTCATACTCTACACAATAGAAGTTTGAAAATATTATTTTGGGGGCTTAGTGGGAGAAAAGGGAGAAATACAAACTAACATTAATGAGCATAATCCTAGGTAGCTAAAAAGTGAGATCGATAATATTTTTGCCATTTTCTTCTTCTAGAAACAAAAGATCACAAGGGATTGATTTTTAAGGCTTTCGATACACCCTTTTAGAAATTTAATGTAGGTTATTGGTGGATAAAATTAGGAATATGAGTTTTTCCTGCTTCTCTCTCTTTCTCATTCTCTATAAATTATAATGAGAGGCTCCTTTGTAAGGATTGCACATCCTTCTAATGCTTGTGTATTCAATTTCAAGTGTTGCACATATGTGTATGATCTACAAGCCACATATATGGGTTTCTTCATGGTGAATATTTCCTTTCACCTTCATTGTAATGTATTGTGCATCCTTCTAAAGCAATAAAATACTTGTTTTATGGCTATTAATTTGTCATAGCTTATGTTCTATTGTAATTTCTTGTCTTTCATTACATTTGTAGGTATTTTTTGCATCTTTTGTTCTCCTTGTAGGATCTAAATCTGTTGTGCTCCTTGAAAATGGAGGTTTGAAGGTTGTTTTGGATTGTGCACTCATGTCTTCCCTCTCCTTCATCATTTTTCTTCCATTTTCCCTCATTTGAGAGTGTCTCTCCACCCTTTTCTTGGTGTTATCACCTCGTTAGCTTAGGATTTCCATTTTTATGCACTTCTCTCTCTCCTTGGTCCCTTAGAAGTATATAATAGGATTAGATATTTGCATTCCCTTCCTTAGGAGTAGTTTAGTATTAGGATTAGGTAGAGGAATTTGGCCTTCTCTGGAGGATTATCTCAAAAACAAGGTCCCACACTTAGAGACAATCCTATATTACCCAAAAACATTGGTTTCTAATCCACACATGCATGAAAAAATTAGAGGGTGTTGTTTTTTTGTGATAACAAGCCCCACGTGTCTTTTAAATCCATATTTGGGAAATAATAAAATCTAGGCCTAAATATAAGATCTCCACATTTTCCCCCTAAACTTAAGAGGTGGCTAGAGAGTAGGGATTAGGAGTTTGTCCCTAAAATTAGGCTGATTTTTTTCCATGTGGAACATAAAATTCATTCCCGCCATTATTCTTTTAGTGATTTTCAAGGGATATATGATTTTTATTTACTTACAAATAACCATAAAAATATAATGGGATCCTATAATATCTTAGCGGGTATTCTTTGAGGAAAGTAATTAAAAATGTGGGACCTTAAAATTGCTAGAATGTTCCTAAATTTTCTTAGCAACACCTATTGAGTTATTTATGGAGTCTCCTCCATGGGACCATGTTATTTTATTTAATGAAATTATAGGGTTCCCATTCACCTTAAGATCTACTATGTGGAGTTCATCAATCTTAGGGCTCATACTAATTTAGGTGAGCCACTTGGCAAGTGGTGTCATTATTCAACTTTAAAAAAAAAAAAATTACTAATATGTTAATTCCCTCTTTTTAAAGTATGGTTAATTCACATTATTTATGATGTTCTTATTTATAGAATATATACTTATGAGTCCTTATCATAACATTACCCTCACTAGTAGATTATTAGCTAGTTGTAAATTTTTTATCTCGTGAGAAAATTAGAAATGACCATCATTATCTTATTATCATAATAATTTGTAGTGGGGATTGGGATAAAACTTTTTCATATATACTTAAATTACCTTTGGGGCGAGTTAAGTAAAAAAACCTTTTAAGATTAACCTTAATATTTCCCCGATGACTACCATCTTGGTATATCCTTGAAAATAATTACCGTACATGAATAATTCCTAGCATGGTCATTATTTTTCCTTGATTATGACAATATAATGATTCTATGTAAAATAATTTAAATTCCCTCTTCATTAGATTGATCCATCAACAAAAAATTTAATGTTTCTCTCAAGAATTAATATTTACGTCTAGTATATGGCTAATGATGGGAGTGGAAATGCTACCTTTGAATGAATTTTGTGGTGAAAATTAACTTATAACAATTAGTATGTTGTTCATTAATCTACAGTCATTTAATTATCAAACCCTGTATAGAGGAAGATATAATTTCTTTAGAATTTGATATGGAAACCTGACCTACTTGTGGATTGGGTAAAAATATATTATGAGCATCTCTTAGACAGTGCATGCATCAAATACTCAAATCAGTCAACATATATTAGTGGGGGGTATGGAGGCGAGTTTCCTAAAACCTAAACTACTTCTAAGAAATATAAAACCTCTCAAAAAACTTATAACTTAGAAGTATCCCTGGAAATGATGCCAAAAATGGTGGTGCAAATTAACTTGGAGAAATTAGTATATCGTTAATTAATTTACAATCATTTAATTATCAAACCAAGGGATGTAGAATTTCAATAGTGCTAGTGTTGTATGCATAGTTACATATATTTGGGAGGTATAAAGATAAATTTTTGTCACTACAATTTGAGAAATAACAATGCTTGGAAACAAACTAGACTCAGATGAAGTAAATAATATGGTTAAGAGAAAGCATCGAAAGTAAAATACATATAAAGGAATGAATTTCTGCTAATTTGATCACATGATAAATCAAATCAACAAAAAAGGAGAACCTTAGAAAAATCCAAGTGGTCCCTTCCTTTGCAGTTAATCCCTCCTAAGGCTTGTGACTACAGATAATGAACAGAACTAAGAATTTTTATTACATTGGCATGAAGATTACAATTAGAAATACAAAAATTCCTATATCTCTTAATCAATCCCCTTTATAGAATTAATCATTCCTTTTTATATATCCCATTAAAGCAAAAGCATGAAGAAACAAAGTTCTACTCGGAGTTCTAATTAGATGAAGTAAAATATATCAACCAAACAATCTGGAGACTAGATACATACAAAAAAATGACTCAACAGTGTTTATATATCAATCACATAACTTAAGTAACCGATCAATTTAATAAACCGGTTCCTAAATCATGAATTTAATCACTGTCAGTTCCTTATTAAGTTGTAATGTATAATTAGATGTTGGAGTTTATTCCTCTCCTAGTTCTTCCATCAACATGCTTACAATCAAGTTTTATGTCCATGTTCCACAAGTTCTTGAGTATCAAAACTTCATTGACATGTGTGACCTCCTTTGGTTATGGATGATTTTCTACGGTCAAGTTCTTTGGCTGTATATGAGTTGCTCGGATGATCCCTTAGTTGTAGATGATTCCTTTTGGCTGCATATGGGTTGTTTTGTATGGATCCTTTGGTTACATGTGCATTGCTGCATATAATAATTTTCTTACAAGAAGAGGCATCACATGCATCATCAATCAAACATCTTATTGTAATTAAGAGAATAAATGTAACCTCACAATGCCACAAAATAAAGTTAACTAGTAATAACTACATTAATTAATATTCATGCCATAATTTCACATTATAATGATTTTTCTGAGAAGTATCACAAGGAAATACAAGTATGGGGCTATTAATTGCTCAAAATAATACAAGAGATTATTTGTTTAGAAAGGAAATTAAACAAACCATCAAAAATCAAAACTCCAAGAAAGCATTAACATCCTTCAAATAGGCTATAACCTAAGGTTGCACTTATCTAGACCCATGATGGATCTCTTCACATGAATTAAACACTATAAACACTTTTCATAAAAGTTATAAGTATGTTGTGGGAGCGTAAGAATTACAAGAACTAACTAATTATTATATATGTATCCTTACGAATGTTAGTTTACTTAACACTAAAAAAATACCCAAAATTTTTGTGATTATTGGGAGGATCCTTTTTCCATTTTGGGTTGCAAAATATTAGGCGTGACAGTTTGTATCGAGTGGAGGTTTAAACATTTGAACCTATGGGTTAACTTGATAATAATATTGTGTTCTTTTCAACATGTGGGTTGCTTGTAACAAGGTTTATCGATGTGTTGTAGGATTCAATGAGATTTTACTCATGTCCATTTTTGTCATATGTATGTGGCTCTAGATGATCGTATTGTAGAAGATTCCAAATCTTGTGTTACAGTTCAATGATATCCCAGAACCAGTAAAGGTTATCATTGGATGGTTTTTTTCTTAGAGAAACTTATGTGAAATAGTATTATGGGTGAAACTTAGGGACCATTTTGGAGGAGATCTAGCAATTGGTTAATTTCTTTGAGCCCTATTTCACCAACGATTAGGACACTTGGTTATGGTAATTGATAATGGCTACTGAGATATTGGTATTTTTGGTACTTTCAAGACTTATTTCCATCTGGGAGGGAATAAATCATGAAATTTATCTTATTGGATCCTTATTATTCTTACGTATTGAGATGTGCACTCAATGATTTCTTCCCCAACAGCAGCCCATGAAAGGATTTTTAGTGATTGTGATGTGGATGTTTTTGTGTTAGATTTGTAAACTTCAAATTTTAGAACCAAAAATTAATTTTTTGAGTTATTAAAAAACTTTGGGGCTCTTCTTGTAATTTTGGATATATAGTGAGATTTTAGTGGTATGAATGTGGCTACTTAGTCATTTATTTTTTACCGTTGATATTTTATGGAGTTTGTCTCTTTTTTGTGACTCAAAGAATTAGTTTTATAGGCCACTTGGCTAAACTATTGTCAATGAGGTTTCATGCCTATTAGTGAGGTTGCTCTATTTTTTCTTATTTTGTGCTCTTATTGTATGGGTGTATGCCAAGGGTGTCATGACTTGCATGGTTGGTGCTGCAGGACATGTCCTTGGTTTTGAGGTGACATGGCTCTATGTGTCTAGGACCACAAAGTGACCCAACCTCACCTTGATACTAGACACTCAATCCTCCTTTACTAGAGTGAAATTAGTGCTATTTGGGAGTATATAATTAGTTTAGGATTTCATGAATCATTCAAAGGAAGAGTTGGAGTTTATTAATCCTTCAATATCTCCTCATTGTCTTATTTTCTTATGGTTCATAGTTATGGACTTTGGTTATCTAGTTTTATTTCTTGAAAGAAAGTGTGGAACTCCTTCTCTATTTCATTATTATTTCTCTCTCATTTTATGTGCATATTTTTAATACATAGAATACATTATGAAAAGTATATGTTCATAGGATATGTTGTATATGGTTTAGAATCATTATTGCTCAATTATCTTATAGAATGACTAAATTTATTTAATTTTTTTCTTATCTCAATATGTTCATACATATTTGTATACATATATTTATAAGAATAACTTCAGCTATGTGATTATAAACATATATATTTTTAATTGAAAATTATGTTAATAATAATTTACAATTCGAATTGGTAAATTTATAAAATGTCCGAGAGGCATAACCACTTCTTACTTTGGTGTTGATATGTATTGTGTATGTGTGTGTGATAGTAATGGTTAAGTGTTTAATAAAAATAAATGATTAAATAAAAAATATTCAGACAAAAATGGCGTGAAGGGGGAATATTTACCTCCTAAAACACATGTTCCCAACTCTAGTTACTCGAGGCCATGGTCTCATCCTTTCCCAAACTCGTTTCCTATTCCACAAACCCCTACCACATGCATCACTCATAGCATTTAAAAACAAAGGTATATACCTTACAAGTCTTGGGCCCTATTTGAAACCTCTTTCACTATGGTGTGACCTTGGCCTTTTCTTCAAACTATGGTCTCAACCTCCCCAAATCGGACCACCTCTCTAGGGATTAAAAATGGGCCCTAAATTAAAATAAAAATAAAAAGTAATGACATATAAACCCACACTTCTTCCCCTATCATGGCCTCCCTAGTTAGGGCCTATACACTCCATATAGAGAATGGGAGTTTTCAAAAGAAAAGATAAAAAAATCATCTCTTCCCCTCTAAGCTCTGAAATCCTTGTAAAACACAAGAAGAATTATTATACTTTTCCTCTATGTGAATCCCTTTCAAACTAGAAACAAATAAAAAAATATGGATAACAAGAAAGGAAAAATAAGATTCAATTAGATTTATTTAAATTTTATGGTTCCCATTCACCTTGAGATCTATGGTGAGGATTGCATCAATCTTAGGGCTCATATTAATTTAGGTGAGCCATTTCGTAAGTCGTTCCATTATTCAAAATTTTCTAAAATTGACTACTAGGTTAATTCCCTCTCTTTTGTTTAAGTATGGTTGAGTTGCATTACTTATGGTGTCATTATTTATATATTATAGACTTATGAGTCCTTATCAAAATATTACCCTCACTAGTAAATTATTAGCTAGTCAAATATTTTTATCTCATGAGAAACTTAGAAATGAACATCATTATCTTATCGTCCTAATCATTTCTAGTGGGGATAGGGATAAACCTTTTTCATATATACTTAAATAGCGCTTGGGGGTGTTTTGAGTAAACAACACTTTTTATATTAACATTAATATTGCTTCTTATGAATACCAACTCAAGTAGATCCTTGAAAAGAATTATTGTACATGAATAATTCCTATGTAATGGTTATTTTCCTTGATTCTACCCAAAGTAAGGATTCTAAATTCCTACTTGATTAGATTTATCCCTCAATGAAAATTAAATTTTTTCTCTCATGAATTAAAATTTATGTCTAGTATATGACTAATGATGGGAGTGGAAATGCTACCTCGAATGAAATAAAAATCCAATAAAGGATTAACATCATTTAAATGGGATATAACCTAAGGTTGACCTTATCTAGACCCACGAAAGAGCTCTTCACATAAAGTAAACAATACTATAACCACTTTTTGTAAAATTTCTAAGTATTTAATGTGTGTTTTAGAATTTTTGAGATTAATAAGTATTATATTTGTATCCTTATGATTGTTAGTTTGCTTAACACAAAAAACAATTCCCCAAAATTTATGGGATTATGGGAAGATATTTTGTCTATTTTGTGTTATAAAATATATATTTTTTATTATTGGCAAATAGTTTTTTGAAAGGGACTATACCCTTGAGTACAACAGAGGGCCTAGGAGCCAGAATAGAAATGAAAATCAGAGAAAAAAGGATCAGAATCCAAGTATGACAATGAAGCCCAAAGTAGCCAAAAAACAGCTACCCAAACAAGACAAAACAACAAAAACCCTACACAAAAGCAGCAAAGAAACCACAAAAAAAAAACAAAAAAACAAACTAGAGCAACTAAAGCACCAACAACTACTTCTTGGCAGCTTTGTCAATGCTAGTTTTGATGTTCTTCCAGGATCTGAACATTCCCAAAGTTGTCATGTGGGCAGCATCAGTCTTATCTAGCTGATCAATGGTCCTTTTGCTTTCTTTATCATTGCCCCAAAGTGTTGCCGGAACTCCGCTGAGATTGGAGACACTTCTGACATGTTGCTCAATGAATTCCTCAATCACACTAAAAATGGCCATATTGTAGTCATGACGAGTTTTGGCCTTCCCTAAATGGGAGTCTAAGGAGTTCAACTTCTTGTAGATATCTTCAATTTGGTTGTTATCAATATCCACCTCCTCCTCCTTCTTCCTCTTTCCTTTCTGTTTTGTCAAGTTCTTAACCTCATCCTTCAACAACTTCATTTCAGCTTCTAAGGCATCCAGCCTTTTTGTAGAGCTCTCCATATGCACATCTCAGGGACTAGCACTGCTAATATTCAGGAGGTCATGTGCAATTTCAATTTCATGAGGGCCCTTCCCCGCAGCAAGAGTATCGAGGTTAAGCCTTCTAGAAGCCCTGGTGACTGGTCTGGCCAAGGTGGAAGCGAGGTGGGGGGCGGGAGCAGCAGTAGGGGGAATGGAAGATGAAGCCTAGGCGGCCGATAGGGGGTTGGCAGCAGTGGTGGCGGGGCGAGAGTGGAGAAAAGGGGCTAGCGGCGGCGGAACTGGCAAAGGGGGACGAGCTAGGAGAGGAAGGGAGACTAGGATACCTAAGAAGACAAAATTTATGCAATGAAAAATAAGCCCCTGGTGTAAAGGAACCACCCGGGTATGCTTTTGAAACTCCAAAATGGAGCACTCAAGAGAGTTCAACAAATAATGGGGGAAATAAACCCAGCGATTCCTACGGAAGTGATTGAGAAAAATAAGGTGCTTAGCAGGTATTGTGACAAACCTCCCTTCCAAAGAGATGAAGCGTATCATCATGCTAGTAACCTCATCATAAGGCGGAGGGATTGAGCTAACAAGCAGGCCCGCGGTGATATAGATCAGCTTCTCGGATCCTTCCACAAATCTCCTCTCTTCAACATCTCTGTCAACCCTTTTGTTAAAAAAATGGTAGCCCTCCATGCTAAGACCGGTCGCTTCAGCAATGAGCTCCTCGTTGACCAAGATCTTCTGCCCCCCATATTCCACAGTCTGCTCCTTCCAATCCTTCACAAAACACACTGAGATGCTTTGATCATGTCCCTGGACTTTCTCCATGAAGTTGGTGATGCTGCCCTTGCTGAGTATATTCCATAACTCAACATTATCCTTCCAGTTTGGGTCCACACTAGGTTCAATTTGGCAAGGGGGACCCCCATCTTCACTGTGCTTAACTGTTTGCAACAAATTCCAAAATCCTTGAGAGCGCTGAAGCCAGTCTATTTTTTACTGTTGTAATCCACACAATGTTGAAAATGAGAGCCGTTTCTATTCCCACGAACAATTTACTTAAATAACTTGTACTTCCAAATATTTATAATATTCCTATATTATTAAAGAAAACATGGGATCAATAAAGCTGAAAATAACATATTTATGAGCACTACATTATTGAAATACATGCCAGAATATTTATAATATTTTACGATAGAGTTATAAATTGTTTATAACACTAAAACAACTTTACAATACGTGTAAAAAATAACTCAAAATAGAGTGACAAGAGTTAAAGTACATAGTCATTTTCAAACATAACATGATGACACTCCATCCATATATAAGTACAAGACTATTACATTGACACCTAATCAACACACTAAACACATGCTTCATTGATTATTAGAATGAATTAAACTACACAAAATTAAATAATTAAACCTAGTTTATTCTAATTATATCACACCCCTCCTAATTTAGCATGATCTCAAGAGAACGAGTGAGAGGTTATATGAATGCCTCATGTTTTTCATGTGCGGTATATTTTTGTAAATATATGCACAATGTTATTTTGTCAGGAAAAATTGTAGTTGGATATTGTGATGTTTAACATGTTTGTGTCTCGTAATGAATTTTTACTTTTTCTTGATGCCCTCATAAAATACTAGATTATGAACATGTTTGAGTACACATTCATTTCCATGGTGAAATAAGTTAGGTTTCTTCTATGGAACACTTAAACATTTAAGCATGTGACATAGCTATATCTCTTTGTAGATAAATCATCTTAAAAATGATATTCTTATTCAATCTAAGATTTAGAGACAATATTTTTCCTCTCCCCTATGATATTAGACCAGAATACGAGAGAATACATACAAATGGGAACTTTATGTAATCAATATTTCCATAATGGTCTAATTTTGTATATATTATAAAAAGATTTTATCATTCATCTTGTAGTCCACACTGAAGTCAATTTTATATTTTATGTACCTTAGAATACACTTCTCTAATTTTAGTGACTTTCTTTTGGATCATGCATAAATCAAGAGAGATAGATCGCTACATAGATGATATCTAGCCTTGCATGAGTAGAGTAACTAAGACTCACAATTAAAATTTGATAGAGAGTTACATTCACTTGAGGTGAGGGATATTATTCACTTGAGGTGATTGATCTCATTGAGAAAAATAAAGTATTTCCTCCGAGTTGTGATAGGTTTTGAAATCCATCATCCTTAATTTCTCAAGAATTTTTGGGAATAATTCATTTGAATCATAAAATGTGATTCTATTTATAGCACACTTATTGTCAAAGAAAATAATGTAGAACCCTGAGATATATCATTTCAAACAATCTTGTAAAATTTTCATTTGTTGCATCAATCATACTCATTGAAATTATAGTGATTACTAGATCATCGACATAGACTATATTATTCACCAAATTCCCCATCTTAATTTTGAGGTAGAGATTGGGATTAAATATATTCCTATCAAATTTATTTAGAAGGAAAAGCTCATCATTCTTAATGTACCATTATTTATTTGTTTGGTTTAGATGATACACTAACTTTATAAGTCTACAATTTTTTTATTCCTAATTTGGTATGACCAAGACTTACAATTGAGTCATGTAGACTTCTTCTTCAATATCATCATTGTGAAAGGAATTTTTAACATACATTTGATGGATTTTACATTAAAATTGTATATCTATAGAAAAAATCATCCTTATTTTTTTATCTTATCCATGGGAGAACAATTCTCCTCATAAAAATTACCTTCCTTTGGTACACACCCCTTTAAAACTATTATTTACTTGTTCTTTTAATGTAGAGCACCCCAATTCAACACAATCCTACACAATCTATGGGATTTCTAATAAGAATGGCTGTATTCAAGATTAGAAGCATAAGGGATGAATAAAGGAAGCACAACATGTAATTCTAATGATTGTGTAGGAGCGCAAAAAGGCCTTTTGCAATAGTTAGTGAGAAAGAATGCAATGTGTGTAGATTACACAATAATGGGATGTAAAATAATTACATGAGGTTTGATGATATGTAGGGGTAAAAAAATTTACATAGGAATTTTTTGAATAAAGTGGGAGTTTGTAGACACAAAATCACGCACTTTGGTACATTTATAGGTCCTAAAAGCATACTAGCATTTACATGATTCCTAAGAAAGAATACTAGTAATTGGCGTTATCTTTGGCGTCTTTCTTATGTCTTTTAATTTCTATTTGGTATTATACACCCTACAACCCAGTCATAAATTTACTTATTTATATTTTATGAATTCAAACAATAGTTCCTAGCCAGGACAACAACACCTAGATGCTCATGTCCCCTATAGGCACCCCTAACCATTTTCTATCTTACTCCCTCCTTTTGGGTCTTTTTTATCTTTTGAGCTTATTTTCCAGTTATGGGTCAGCCTTCTAGTTGTCAAATATGAAATTTAATCAAGGGAATCATATAAATACATAGTTATGTGTTCAAAATGAAGGAAAAATCTCTAAGAATTACTATTAACACCTAAGCTTTCATTCAAAAGGCACCTAAATCACTCAAAAGCATTCATCTTGGATCTATTCAAGGGACTATAAATTTGTATACACAACATATGAAGGGGAATTTTAGTCTATTCCATCCAAAAAAATTGCATATTATATGAAATTTATCCTGTTATCTAGTGCATCTTACAAAAAGGTATCCTAGGACATTATTCTACACAAGAACTACATGGAGTCCGAGATGCGGTGCGCAGTTCTCGGTTATAAGTTAACTTTGTCAAGTGACCATCGGGGTTAGTTATAATCCCCATTCTACATCATTTTTATTTTATTTTATGTGGTTTTGGGATTTTGTAGGTGAACATCTATTTTCTAGGTTACAGGTACCTTCACCGATCAAGGGATGACTATTAGGTGATCAACAGGGAAAAATTGTGACACCCTTGTAACACATTGAAAATGAGGTTCTAATCATTTACTGTGATCACTGAGTTCCCATAAGTATCCTCCAACTCCCTAGAACCCTTGACCTACTATGGGCATCCATGTCCGGCTTTGTTTGTGAGTTCCAGATTTTACAGTGACTAGTGACAACCATGTTTATAGGTTGTTCATGAGTCACACCTACCCGAATCACTTCTGTCCATTTGGAAATCAGCTGAATCTCTTTATCCATCTCTCTTGCTTAGGTTTTTACTTTACATTATTATTTTCTTGTGCCATACTATACCATTTATACATCATTGTTTACATCATTTACTCTACAATAGGGTTTAATAAATAAATCAATTTTTATAATCATTTGGTGAACCCCACTCCGATCAGTCTTTTAGATCTTGAATTTGTAGATTTCCTTTTATTTCATGACTCAGAAGGTTTCTCAATTCCCATTGCATCGCTTTCTTCAAATGCACCCACCTTGCAAAGATGTTCTGCAAAAATCCCTAGACACTATGTATCTCATTAGAAATATGACGCCTTCACAAGTCATTGCCATCTTTGATCATCTCGTGATGAATTTATTAGTCCTATTTTCACAACCAATCAATCCATTTGCAAGTTAATTAAAGCTTTACATTATTTATTTCAAGATAAAATTAAGGCTATGGACTCATCGATTGCATCTCTCAAAATTTAAATCCAACATCTTAAGGTTGCTTCCCAATCCCATGCTAGCTCTTCTTCTACTCTTGATCCTAATTCTATGTCTTCTATATGTTCTCACATAAGTGAACCTCAAGTCTTACCACTACCGACACCTCTCAAGTTTGATCTCAATGCTAAGAAACATGATATTATTCCTAAGCTTCTCACTCACCAGTTGATCAACTTTCCAAGTACTCATTGCTACTCTCTTTATTGGCTTGTTAAATTCATAGGTCACCCATTTTACACTTATCACATACTTAATGAATAACATGACAACGATTTCTATGCTTTAAAATGAAGAATTAAGCACCTTGAGCATCAAGGTTTTATCTCATTTTCTTCACAAAATTCTGCCACATGCTCATCTCAAATTACTAAATCCTAATGGGCTCTCAAATCTTCTCTTTTTATGTCTAATGAGAATCATGCCATAAATTCTAATGTTCCTCATTTGGCAAGTTAAGATCTACCTATCCAACCCATTACAATTAAGAAACCACCTCTCAAAATTCATCCTCCATCCTCTCTTCCTATCAATCCTTCTACAAAATTAACCCTTCCAACTAAGAAACTACCTCTCAAAATGCATCCTCTGTGCCCTCCTCCTATCAATTCTTCTACAACATCACCAATTCCAACTAAGCAACCTCCTCCCAAAATCCTTCTTCCATCCTCTCTTCCTTCCACATCCTCTACAACATTACCAATATCTAAGCAAGACCAAAAATTCTAGATAACCTATTTGGGATTGCTTTATTGTCAACCCAAACTCTATCTCTCTGGTCATACACTTTTTCTACCTTTCATTCGACAACAATACGCTTTCTTATGATACATGTCAAACCCCGTCACAATGGTGTGTTCCCTCTTACTTTATCATATAGATCTCCATCAATGGAACACTGGGGGCATCGTACTTTCTCCCCCTCCTAAAATCATTAGTTGTCTATATTCTCCACATTTACACATCATACTTAGTGTTTCACATCTAATATTTCTTATCACACTTTGATACACACATTGTATCATCATTCTTCTATGATGAATTCTATTTCCATGGTTTATAATCGACTACTCGGGGTATAAATATGATAATAACCTCAAATCATTCATTCTTCACACATTGTGCTTCCTAATACATCTTTCTAGCATGTCTTTTGAACCATTTTCCGATGATACACTCTTATTCAATGGTTCATTATTGATTGTTGAGGGGAATTTCATAAATGAATCTCATCTCATAAACATTTATTGGAGGGACATTTCCCTACAATCTTCAAACATCTTGCATACAATTCCATCACACTCATATTCATTTGCATATTTTGGTTACACTTACTCTTTCTAGTTTATTCTACTTACATGTAAAATTTGTTTTCCATGTTAGACGGATACTTAGTATGTCAAGTATCTTTCTATATATATACACATACACATTCACTTGGTATTTTTAGGTGAATGAATATATCTTACAGATCTTTACATGCCTGCAATGATGTTTGGTTGATACCCTCCTAGTTAGGTTATATTGAAGAGTACTAAAAACATTATCTCATTTGTTTGGTTCCTCTAGTTACATATTCTATTGCATTTATTAACCAAACACACTAATATACTCATCCTTCTTAACATGCAAATATCCAACATAAAATATTGGGATGTAGAGAAATATCAAGAACATGTTCTTTATCTTTATTTTATAAGGTTCATTATAGGATTCTTATAGGTCAAATGTATACCCACTCGCATGAGTTGTTTTATCTATATTAAATCTCCTATCTCTCCATAAAATGAATCCCCTAGACTACACATACCCACACCAAGCTTATGAAACAAATAGAAACGTCCTAGCATGCCTACAACCCATAATTTGCTCTTGAAATAGGCCTAATGTCTTGTATCCGTTCTCGGACACATTTTGGACCGTAATTTCCATTAGACATCTGATATTGTAGATATAATACCTAATATAGATACTCATTCAAACCCTTCATAACATATGTAAAGATGGATTACAATTTTTTTATGGAATATGAGAAACTCTAACTTGGTTTCAGGATAATTAGGCATATAGTTCTAGCAATCATGTTGCAGCATGGGTCTAAGAGATACAAATCACCAAGAAATGGGATTTAACACTTCATGGAGGTCCCAAAAGATCTTAAATTCTATTTATAGATCATTAATCATCAAATTCACCAAGTATACATGCATTTTCCTCAATTTTGTTCAATGTTCCTTCATTCTCAAATCTGCAAGATAAATGTTAGCTTTATCTCCTTTGCACATGTGATCCAAGGATGAAACTTGACACTCTCCTTCCTCCTTCAGGATACATTGATATTCAAAGTTGGAGAAAATTTGACTAGATAAGATTCTCAAAAAAAGGATGCCCTAGTTTGGGCCCTAAGACACACAAATAGCTATAAAAACATTGGTATCATCTTTCTAGACCTCTAATAAATTTTAGTGGGCTGGTATTCACCTCCTCAAAGTTTTTGAGATAATAGTAAAGGAAGATATATCTTAAGTTTTTGGCTATAGATTTCAATTTCTTTTCCCTCTCATAGAATTTCATGGAAAGTCCTATAAAACATGAAAAATGCCAAGGAAAACATAGATCTATTTGGACCCAAACATAAAAGCCTTCTCATTCATTCTTATAGTCACTATTACATAAATTCTCATTCGAATTCTTCATGCTACAGATGGATTTTCTTTTATCCTAGACTCCTAAATCAACTCCAAAATTTTCTCAACAACCCCTAAGAAATATCTACTTAACACTGAACATGGAAATATGATAAACCTTATCCCAAGACACCTTATACGCTCATTTATAGAAACTTCCCCATGATAATATGGTCTTCATGACCTTATTTAAACTATGACCACTCTTACTAATTCAATATGACTCTTGATAACTTAATTACAAGACTCTTTTACTTTCACTTTTACTACTTACATACAAATTTGAATTCAAATAACTATAAATGGAGGAAAACAATTCTCCATCACTTCTAAATCATATAATCATATAATAGACTATATATTTATTATAAATGATGCTCCCTGCATCAGATTAACCATCTTGAAACTAATCGTGCGCTCCTTCTCATGACTTCTCATCATTTCTTTCTTCTTGATCATTTTTGCTGATGTCCATGACTTCTCCATCTCTATCACTTATGTATTCAAAAATTCCTGATCTCAATGTTGGTATACATTTCATGATTTTTTTGAATGATAAGAATTGCTTTGGTTTTCCATGCTCTTCAAGTGAAAATCATTATTTATTGACAATTATCCTTTTCCTTGTTTCCAAACATTCTTCATTGTACCTACATATGGAACAAACACATCAAAACAAAACACTTCTTCTCCATACTCTTCTCCTATCCTTTTCATAATTTTCCTCTTTTTTGTTCTCACAATATTCTTTGTCATTTTTATCTTCCTCTTGGCTCATTCCTTCATCTTCTTTGCTTGCATTTAAGACATCATTTATTTTCTCTTTGTCCACACCAAATGAATATTTTGACTTATTTTCATTCTCAAGCACCTCCATCCTAGGTAATTTTCATTATGCCTTCCATTTGTTATGCTAAAGTTCTTCTTAATCCTCTCATCATTCACTAGAATTTTAATCTTAATCCATTCCTATTTTGGCTTACACTTCCTTGAAAATTCTATGAGAGTTATAGTAGTTTTCTTTCCTTATTATTGGATTTCATCTTATAATAAGACAACCATGTTTCTTGTATATTGAATGTCCTTGCAAAAATATGTGAGGTTCTTTGATTATTATTGATCTTTATTAACTTCATTTTAAGGTCACCAAGAGGAATTCATAGAATGCAACCTAAATTTGTTTTTCCATGACTTTAGAAGCTTGTTCTTGAACTGAAATCTGCCTCATATATCTGTTTTACCTTTCAATTCTCTCTACGAGTCTTATTCACTTCGAGTTTCATGAAATCCTTTTTCCCTTGACATAATTCTTGTCCAAATTTAAGTATTAAATATTTTCTATATATATGCTTCTTCCTAAAGCTCATTATACACCCTTTCAAACCAAACTGTCATTTATCTTCATTATCTTGTTCTTAGGATTGAATTTATCATTATAAATTAGATATACCTCTTCAAGGCTTCTATCATGCATCCATATCCTAACAAATACATGTTTTAAATTGAAATATTGTTCTAAAAAAATTATTATATAAATGAGGTCTTAAAAACCTCTTACTTGCACCATATTGTCTCCCATGTCCATTTGATGTTTGTATCTGTAATTTCCTTTTTTCCAATCAACCAACATGGTTTTAAACTATATTTTATTTCTTGGACTCATCAAATTGTCATCTATCTTAAATGAACATTGTTCTAAGATCCTTTTTGCTTCATAAATCACTTGATTCTCATGAAGACCAAAAGGAAAAATGTATGATGGCCATCTCTTACCTTCAAACTGGTTTATTAACTCAATTATTTGTGGATTGTCATGGAATGAATATTAACTATTTTTTTTTTCTATTCCATCATTGTTCCATATTTAATGTCAAACCTCATGAGAACTTGGAGTTCTTCACTATTCCTTCTTACTTCTAGTTTGGACTGAGATGATCTTTTTGCTATTCTCACCTCATATTCATCATAGTATCCTTCATATTCATGCACCATACATGTAAATACACCATTTCCATGTCATGTTAGAATGAAAACTTATGTTTGTTACAACTCCTAACTTCTTTCTTGCTTTCTCCAATTGTTTTTCATTCTTCCTCTTATGTTTATTTACTCATTTATGGCCCTTCAAAGCTTATTAATGTTGATATATGATCCTTGAAAAGATCCCCATGTCTCTTTTTCCTTCAAAACCTCCCACATGATGACCTTATTCATGAAATTCTAACTTTTCCTTGTCCTTTTTATACTGTCTTCCTTGTATGGCTTGTAACCATAGGAACTTGCTCGTATTTTTATATATTTTCTCATTTATCTTGTCATTGAATGGACTTCTTATCATCTCTATTAATTATTCATGTTGGTATTCTATCATGTGCCTACCAATTTTATTTCTTATAGATGAAAAGGACTAATTTCTTAAGATTTCATACCTCTCGCTTAGAATCCATTTCTTTCCTCTTAACTCTTTATCCTTCAAGACTTACAATTTCACCTTCTTGAGTCACTGTCATGAACCATGTACTCATTGTACTTGAATCCTTCATTTCTCCATCTTGTGGACAAAGATTTTCCTTCGTGGGTCTTGATAAATTATCACCTTCATGCTACCTATCGTCTCTATTTTTCATGATCTTGGAACATTCCTTATGTTATTCCTCATTCTCTCTTTGAGGTCTATGCTCTTCAATTTCCCGCATGTGTATTTCTGAAACAAGTTTATTTTTTCTTATTTTATATTATCTTATTGTAAATTTTTCACCTCCAAGACCTATAAACACACACTTATATGAATAGTTAAATTAAAAATCAGAGGTTCATCTACCTCTCATAATGCCTCAAGGCTTCACACTTCTTATTCATTCATGCTCACACTACTTAAGTCTTCCATGAGAATATCATCTTTTCTTTATTCCATCTCTTCTTCACGAAGCTTTGGTCCTTCTTATGGTTCACAAATGAATACTTCTTCCTTTGTCTCTAAGAATTGATTTTCATGTCTCTCTCTACCTTTAACCCCTTCTTTTTCCATGTATCTATAAGATCTTAACTTCCTTTATTATTCCTTTATAAAGGAAATCATACTATGCCTCATGCTCTATAGGAAATTTGACTCTCTTTTTCATCTTCCATCCATTACCTTGGTTTTTAGTAACTTCATCAAGTAATCTAACCTCTTTCTCATTTCCATTGTTTCTATTTCCATTTCCAACTTTATATTTTGGAAATCTCCTTTCACCTTCTTGTGAAAAATTCCTCCTACCAAGTGCTTAATATTATTATCCATTCCTATCTTTAGACTCTCATACTTCCTTTTAGCTCAACATGCTCTTACCTATTTGATTTTAAATCTCTATGGGCCTTAGCATGCCTCTTCTTATTCTTAGCGGGTATTACTTCACCTTCAACTAGACACGTCACCTAAGTTTTTCCTTAGTATCTTGGTATCTATACAATTATTTTACCTTAGACTCTTACCTTTCCTTAGTCTATTGAAAGTATCATATATTGACCTAGGTGTATTGTACCCTAGTCTCTTGATACTATTTGTTCAATGCCTCAATGAGCTTTACCTGCAATTACTTCTTCATAAAACATCTCAACAAGATACATTAAATTCTTATCTTGTACCTTGCACATGGCTATCTCTGCCACTTTATCTCTATCTCTAAGCTTTACTTTGCTCCTTCTCTCTCTCTCTCTCTCTCTTAAGCCTTCAATGGAATTCAAGGCTTCCTTTTCATAATCCTCTTTCTTTCAAAATTCTTTAATAGTTGATATTTGTCTTCCTTTGATTACTAGTTTCTCCTTACCATTACCGGACTTATACAACTAAATACTCTTCTCCAAAGACCTCATCCAAGCTACGATACAACAAATGATGCCCTCTTAGGTCAAATATACTTAAGATTCCTAGAAACATTATCTTAATTTTTTGGTTCCCTATCTCCTTATTTTCTTTCCTTGATTAACCAATCACCGCTATGCTCACCCTACTTAACATAAAAATATCCAACATACAAAGTTGGAATGTAGATAAATATCAATAACATGTTATTTATCTTCATTTTCTAGGGTTCATTCTAGGATTATTATAGGTTAAATTTATATCCACTTGCATGATCTATTTTATCTATCTTCACTCTCCTATCTCTCTAAAAACATTAAGCCCCAAGACCGCACACACCCACACCAAGTTTATGAAACAAATAACAAATTCCTAGCATGCCTACAACCCATACTTTTCTCTTGAACTAGGCCTAATGTCTTGTATCTATTCTAAGATACATTTTGGTCCATAATTTCCATTAGACACTTGATATTGTAGATATAATACCTAATCTAGATACCCATTTAGGCCCTTTAAAACATATGTAAAAATGGATTATAGTTGTTATATACATAATATGAGAAATCAACTTGGTTTCGGGATAATTAGGCCTGTCTTTCTAGCAATTCTATTACATCAGGGGTCTAAGAGATAAAACTCACTAATAAATGGGATTTAAAAATTCATGGAGGTCCCCAAAATCTTAAACTCTATTTATAGATTTTTAATCATCAACTTCACTAAGTATACATGAATTTTCCTCAACATTGTTCAATGTTCCATTATTATTAAATCTAAAAGATAATTGTTAGATTTATCTCCTTTCAACATGTGATCCAAGGATGAAACTTGGTACTCTCCTTCCTCCTTCAAGGATAGACAAATATTCAAAGTTGGAGAAAAATTAATTGGATAATATTCTCAAATAAGGATGCCCTAGTTTGGGGCCGAGGACACACAAATAGCTATTAAAAACTTGGTATCGTATTTAAAGACCTCTAATAAATTTTAGTAGGCTAGTATTCACCTCCTCAATTTTTTTGATCTAATAGTAAAGGAAAATATATCTTAAATTTCTTGCTATAGATTTCAATTTCACTTCCTCTGTCATAAAATTTCATGCACAATCGTAGAAAACATGAAAAATCGAAGGAAAACATAGATCTATTTAGACCTAAACATAAAAACCTTCTCACTCATTCTTGTAGTTACTATTACATAACTTCTCATTTTAATTCTTCATGCTAAAGATGGATTTTTCTAATCTTAGACTCCTAAAGAAACTCCAAAAGTTTCTCAACAACCCCTAAGAAATCTCAACTTCACACTAAACATGGAAATATGATCAACCTCATCCCAAGACACCTTATAAGCTCATTTATAGAAACTTCCACATGATAATATGGTCTTCATGACCTTATTTAAACTATGACTAGTCTTACTAAGTCAGTATGACTCTTGGTAACTTTATTATAAGACTCTTTTACATTCACAATTACTACTTACATACAAATTTGAATTTAAATAAGCGTGAATTGAGGGAAAACAATTATCCATCACTCATAAATCATATGACCACCTAATATACTATCTCCTTCTTGTAAATTATGCTCATGCATCATTGAAATTTTACCTCTTACTAGTCCCACCGAGGATCCGGGAGAATCTACTTTATATAATCACATATTATAGAAGTTTTATTTATCTATTACTCACTATTTTTCATTACAGTTTCTTTAGTTTACGATGATGCATAAACACTCATGACATACTTTATATCTTTCTAACATGCTAATATGTGCTTCATGTGTAGTATTTTATTTGTATGACTATATATAACCATGACTATCTTATATATTTTGGTTACTCTTGTTTACCATTGTATGATATTGTTTACAAGCTATGTCGTTTTTATTGTATGATCATTGTATGCTTTTGGACGCTTCATACCCGATTTCTTGTGACATTTTGAGTGATGTAAATGTTTGAAACCTGATTTTTGCAGTCCAACTTGTTTGTATACTTGATTTTTACATAGACTTTTATTTGAATACTACCTTTTTTGCAAAAACACATGTTACTTAGACCACTTTGTTTACATGTTCCTTATCTTGTACCATGAAAATATCATACGCCCTGCAAGTATCTATTTTAGATTTGTTTCAGGTCATCTCCTTTTAGATGCATCCTCCTTCCATCATCACATGCACCCCAAATGAGGGGGGCATACATTGGGTGAATAAATAACCCCTTCAACAGATCATATCTATAATACACATTTGTACTATATAGAAACAACACAAATAATAGTTACAACATTGGCTTCAAACCAAACTTGGGTCAGCATCATATTACAAAGATCATTGCCCAACATCAAACGAAGTGTTGTGGTGCTTGTGTCCTCCCCTAGGCACTGTGTTTTGGGGGCATACATAGTCAACTTATAATATTAGCAAAGTTCACAAAAGTCTTGAGAAAATTTTTACGATTCAAAGTACATGCAATCTCCTATGATCAATTTCAATTAGAAAATTTGTTAGAATAAAAAGAGATTGAGTGGGGGTGAATTATTCCTTATAAAAATTTCAATTCATATTTCATATTTTCTTATTCAAAACTCACAAACATTAAACCATCCATTAATTTTTGAATACAACAACTTATCACATGTACAAGAACCATAATCAAGATAATCGATACAAGACACACAATATAAGTGGGAAACCATAAAGGGGAAGAAAAACATTGAAACACAATCTTATATTGATATTTTTAAAATTTAGTGAGGTGCCAACACCACAAGGAGCATCAACCACTATTTTAGTAGATCTAGAACCCTAGAAGGAGCACCAATGCCTAATTTTGTTAAGCATAAAATCCAATAGGAGGCTACAACCTCCCAAGATGATCAATCACCCACTCAACCACCTTATGATGATATGATATTTAATTTTTTTCTACCACAACTAATGGATACCACTTGGTTCAGCCTACACTCTTATAAACCCTCATATAAACTCTAGGTGATCAAACCTTCACAACTAGCTCTTCCTTCACTTCTCAAGGCTTCAAAAACTTGCACGCATGATTTTTTATCTTCCATGAACTATCACACACTTGATCTGACCTTAATTTATGCTTCAACACTTGAAAATATCTCTCACCTAGGTCACACTTCTTGCACACACACACATCTAGCTCATAAAATTACCCAAAACACCTCTTTTATAAGCTCCTCTTCATTTCAAATTCAAACACAAATATTTTCCTTCCTTTGGATTGACCCATGCATCATAAAAACATCCAAAATTCAAATCATAATAGGACCACAAGTTACCCAAGTAGGCTGGCCTAGATAAAAACAACATTTCATACTCCAAAAATGGTCAAATCCCTATGGGCACAAATATTAAAATGCCCTACCATCAAAACGGTACTTAGTCATTGTGGTTTTTACCCCATATTTGAATAAAGAGCATATTATCAAATATTTCAAATCAGCATTAATATATTTCAATAATATGATATACATATATATGTGAGAGGATCTGTAACTCCTACAACAACTCCCCTAACCTCTCACCCTAAATGTAGGTAGGTTGTTTAACCTCCACAATTCTCTCTTTTATTTTAATTCTTAAAGCTATACGTGAGATACATATAACAAATAAATACATTATTACATTGTCACACATTTTTGTACCAATATAATGAGCCACTCATACTTGCATCCATGTTAGGACTAATTCCTAACATTCCCCCCCTTAGTGCTAACATGGGGTGAGAAACATTGTTCATTGCATCCATCATTTGAATTGTTTCATGATTTCCCTCTCAAGGTAAATAACCTTTGTATGTCTCTTATAACTAAAAATACATACAAATGTATCTAATTATAATCTAAAATTTTATAATATAATATATATATATATATATATATATATATATTATATATATATATATATATATATATATTTCTATTATAAATGAAGGGATTTTCCCCATTAAAATTAAATATGTTACATAAAATCAATTCGGAAGGCCTTAATGTTGTGTAAGTTTCCCACTTCTCTTCTCACCTAGTCTTTCATAAAATCCCTTCTCGTAACCACTCAAAGTGACAAAATTGTCTAAGTTTTGGCCAAAATGTGTCGATGGGGCCTCACACAAAACCCTTTTTCTTGATATCTTTCTTATTGGAGCTTCGTAAGAAATATCATATTTGTGATGTAATGAAAAATTATTTTAGTGAGGAATCAATTCTTGACCACTTTCAAAAGATCCCATCATGAACATCCAATCATTAAAATATAACTTGAAAACAAATTGACTATAAGAGGCTTTTCTTGAAGCCATATCCCTAGTTGTAGGAGCATTTTTAAGAACCTTATCCATGTATTTAAGGCTTTATTATTGTACATATGAAAATTTAGATAAACCGCCACCGAGAGACAAGATGATCGCTAGGATTTTTACATTGCAATATGTTGGGAAGAGATAAAAGTTGGGATCCACACCACCAATGAAGGCCAAGATGAGGCATGCCAAAATTTGTGGCCAAGTTGTGACCAAAAGTAGATTAAGGTCTCGTAATTCACCCAAGATCGATCCGAGCTATGCATAGAGCCCTTGCTTTCAACAAAATGAGTAACAACGTGAAATATATCAAATATATTCATTATAATGGGCATAAAAATTGGACTTAATTACACGATGAATCCCTTTGGAGTTTTTGTTCATTCACAATCACCAAGGTATTTTTGGATATTGGTAATCATTCTCCATGTCCCTTTCATTTCCAACAACTATCTACAACCTTTTCGACCATAGGAACATCATACTCCAAGTAGCCATCAAAGTAATTAGTTTGTCTAGAAACCTTGGTTTCTTCATGAACATGAGTTAGCTGCATAAAACTAGGAGCCCTATATGACAGATCCAGTGGGCTATGTATAAAAATGATAAGATCAGAGCCATGATCCAATACACAACTAAGATTAGTTGTAGAGGTAAAGATGCCACACGGTTGTGATCCTTTAGTATTTTTTTTTTTTAAAATATGTTTTCACCAATGAAGGAAATATATATATATATATATATATATATATATATATATATATATATATATATATATATATATAAATATATATAAAGTATGAACACAATGAAGAAATTGGATGAAAAAACTACGAGAAGAAAAGAAAAATTTGAAAGAGAGAAGATAATGCATGTGAATGATGGATGACACTGGGTTCACTCCAAGGTCTATGGTATATGTTATTACCATTGAAAAATATGCAAGAAGGGTGGATGCTGCAAACTCTATATTTCACACAAGGTCTGCGCCATCAACTAGTCCTTTTTTTGTACCACTTGACTTTACAACAAATGGATGACACATAGATACTAGAAAATAGGTTTGCATGAGGTCCACTCTGCTCACCCATTTCCATTACCTAACTTGAAAAAAACCATTGAGTGGAGTGAAAGAATAAGAGAAACCCCTTTCAAAACCAGCTCTGATACAAGATGTGGGTTTTACCCCATATCTAAAGAAAGAGCATATGCTCAAATAATTCAAATCAACATTAACATATTTCAATAATATGAGATACATATATATGTGAGAGGATCTGTAAATCCTACAAAAACTCCCCTAAGCTCTCACCCTAAATGTAGGTACATTTTTAACCTCCATAATTCTCTCCTATTTTTATTCTTAAATTTATATGTGAGATATATCAAACACATAAATAAATTATTACATTATCGTACATTATTTGTACCAATATAATGACCCACTCATAATTGCATCCATGTTAGGACTAATTCCTATGGTCATGACCCATTAATAAAAAAACATGTTTAAATTAACATTTAAACATAATATGTGGTTGCAACTTATCTCAACCAATCAAATTATTTCATTTAATGGGCCCAATGTTCTTTGTACTTGTCAAAATAGTTGTTTCCTACACCCTTTAGGACCTTAAAAACTTATTTAGGCCACCATATCACTTAAAAACATACAAAATATGCCATGCGAGACATTCTATTGAAATTTTAGACCTTTTAGAACACTTTTAAGTAAGTTATAATTTATGAAACAATCAATTTCTCAAACCTTAACCACTTTTGTCTTCACCAAATCCAACTTCCCAAAAATATGTTTTCAAAGATCAGTTGATTACCACCATTTTAGAAATACCCAAGAATTATAAATGGATTAATTGGATGAATATTTCATCCCTCTTTTCATTCTAAGTGATATAAAGAACCACTTAATCCATCTCATGCCTCAAACAACTCAAAAAAATTCAACAAAGCCTATTCTATCCCGCAATGGAAGAGACCTTCCTATCCAAAACCCGGCTCGAAAACCTTATCAAAACTCATCATCATGATAAAAACATTATATAAGTGGAAATATCTCTTAATCCTATTTCCAACACAACTTTAATCACCTCATAATTCCACATGTAGCTCAATTTTGTCCATTTTCTTGAACACCGGTTTTTATGGCCTCAAAACCACCCTTTGACCGACTGATAACCCGAATGGAGCTCATTTGACCATGTACCTACATCAACAAGTCCTGAAACATATTTTTAAATTAATATAAACTCACATACATTCCATAACGTCAATTTAGCAAGAAACGTGACAACCTTGTCTCAAAACACTCTTCTTCAAAAAATGACTTGTTTGAGTGGGGCCAACTTATCACCATGACCTATACCACACCTTTACGGAAATATTAAGGAGTACTCTACATGTTCCAATAATCATCCATGCACTAGGAAGAAATTATGGCCACTTAGGAATCAATTCTTCCATACCGCTTTCAAGCTAGGGTTTCAAACTCAAAAATAATTGTTTACCTTCTCAACATTCACTCATAAAAACTTGAAGATGAAATGATCTCATAATTTTTTGAAAACTTATAGAATCAAAGTATAAACATCCCTGAAAGACAAAATTTCCCATGCAAAACACACAATTCATGGTGAGCATCAGAAGATCAAATTTGAATTGGAAATATGCTAGTTATTAACCTTGTCTCACCAAAACTGACATATCTTGCAAAATTAACATCATGGAAAGCTAAAATTTTACTCAAAGCATCATGACACATCATAATAATATCTCAAATAATTATAATTTCATCACCATCTCTCAAATTCTCCATCCTATCTCATTTTCATAGCTTCAACTTAGGTTTTGTATTGTAGAAGCTAGAGTCAAGTGGAAGAATGCTATAGCTCATCATGAAATCACTCAATATGACATAAAACTACTACGATACATAGTAATGCACATACATACATGCATCCATGAGTTCATATATCTCCAATCTCAATCACATAATCCCTATCATCCACACCTACTCCAAATGAGTACCTAAAACTTGGCCAATCACATATATCTACACCCTCCATGCAACATCACCTAGAACTGAATGGGATTACAGAGCAATCCATCCTCACTAAATCTCCCTATAACATCATGTGCACATCTAAATAATCATTTCAAAAACATACACATCATCATCTACCCTACTCCATCATTCTCTTTTCATTAATGTGGTTTTGCATCAATGACAACACCTCTTGGACCACATTCCAACACAATCAATTCAATCGGAAATAATGCAAAACAATTTGGGACAATTAAAACAATAAAAACTAAATCAAGATGTACCATCTACATTGGTGCTTATGGGAGTAGAGTAACACTAGGTGCCTCTCCCCAAAACTTGTTCATAGTGTAAGATCACCCAAGAAACTCACACTTGGCATGAGATCACCAAAAACTTTCCATCAAGTGAGATCGCCCAAAAATATCACACTTTGTGTGATATTTGCCAAAAAAATCTTTTCAAAATATTTTAGGACATGTTTATATCCTTTACACTATTTCCTTTACTACTAATTTTACACACTTTTACATACTTATCCATACTTTACTCAAATTTCTCATGAACATGACTTTGAATACTCTTTCTCTCTTCTTTTACATGTTTGTAATTAATAATAAACATGAAGCATCCTACAATCAAAAAAAAAGCATGAAAAAATGTACAATAAGCACATATTCTTCACCCCTAGGGCCACTTTCCTTTTCTAGTCCCCACCCTCCATTTTATAATCACTTCACACTTCACTAGTCTCTTCAAAGACTTATTTGTTGAAATCACTCTCTATAGTTTCAAAAGGAACACATATTCTAACTATTTTATGTTATCATGTATTCAATTAAAAACATAAAGTGGGGGTAAATGTAGACATAAAATCATCCTCTTTGGTACATTTCTTGGTCGTAAAGCATACTAGAATTTACATGATTCCTAAGCAAGAAAACTAGTAATTGACATCTATATTTGGCCTCTTTCTTCTTTCTTTTACTTTTTATTTGGAATTGTATACCTTACAGCCCATTCAAAAATTTACTTCTTTATATTTGTGATTTTAGACACCATATCCCATCCAAGAAATCAATGCCTGGTGCTTCTATCCCCTTTGGGAACCCTTAACCCTTTTCTATCTTACTCGCCCCTTTTGGGTTTCTTTTATATTTTGGGAATATTTTCCACTTATTGGTCAACCTTCAAGTTGTTAATTACAAAATTCAAAAAGAGAATCATATAAATACATAATTATGTGTTTAAAATAAAAGACCAAACTCTAAGCATTACTATTACCACCTAATCTTGCATTGAAAAGGAACCTAAATCACTTAAAAGCATTCATATAACATCCATTAAAGGGATAAGGGAATGCAACTCTCGATACACAACATAGGAAGGTGAAGTTTATTCTATTCCATCCACTCATTTTCATATTCAAGTAAATCTAGCTTGCTATCTAGTGCATCATGCACAACAAAGATCCTAGGTTACCATTCCTACACACAAGAACTACATGGATTCTAATGTGTAGTGCGGTTCTTGGTTGTTAGTTCACTTTGTTGGGTGATTTTCGGGGTCAATTTGACTCCCATTATGCATATTTTTATTATATTTTATGTGGTTTGTGGGCTTGTGTAGGTAATCTTATCTTTCTAGGTTATAGGTACCTTTGGTGATTAAGGAAAACTATCAAGTGATCAACATGGAACAATTACAACACCCTTGCGACACAAAGTGAAAACAATATTATGATCATTTGTGTAGTAATATGCACCCTTTCCCTACTGTGGGTGCACATGTATGGCTATCCTCATGAGTTTCAGATTTTATAGTAAAATGTGAACACCCTATTTACATGTTGTTCATCCGCACCTACCCATATCACTTCCGTCCATTCATAAATCAGATAAGTCTCTTTATACATCTCTCTTTCTTAGGGTTTTTAATGTTAAAAGCAAAAGGGACTGAGGGGAGGGGGTGAATCATTCTTATAATAATTTTATTTTCATTTACTAATAATATATTCATCCATTAGATTTATTATACAACATCCATGATCATGTGTGCTTATTAAGATATGAAAAAACTTCCATAAGAGCAAGAAAATAAAGTAATCAACACAAAAACACCATATGTAAGTGGGAAAACCTCATGGGGAAGAAAACCCATTGAAAATATTCTTATATTACTCAAAGAAAAGTAATTTAGTGTAGCACCAACTACACAAGGATCACGAACCCCTGATTTAGTGAGGCACCAACCCCACAAGGAGCACGAATGCTATAAGGAGCACCAACCCCTAATTTTGTGAAGCACCCACTCCACAAGGAGACTACAAACCCATAGGATGACCAAACACAAACTCATCAACCTGAAGATGTTTAATCTATGAAAATTCCACTACGACAACTGATGGAGATCACAATTTTATCTCACAAACCCTAGCTCACACACTAGGTCTTCAACCTTGCATATTCTTTCTCTTTCTTCACTTCTCAAAGATCTAATCACATGATCTCATATTTCCATTAATTCTTCAACCTGTAATTCTCTTTATCTACCTTCATACATACAAACAATACCTTTATAGGTCACACTACTCCCCCATGCATGACTAGCTCACCAAATGAGCCAAAACTCCACTTTTATATGCATTTATTCTTTCTAACCCAAATGAGGTCGGTCACTCATGATAATTTCGACCCATAAAACCTTATAAAATTCACATATTTGAATTAAAATAGTGACATATGACCCATATAGGTCTACCTAGCTAAAAACTATTTTTATGTGCCAAAAATGGGTGAAAAGCCCATATTCACATTCTTAAAATTGCCCTAACATGAGTACCATACTTTCTCATGACCCATGAACCTTTATACATGAATAAAATATCAGAAAAAATTCATACATGGTCTAAATAAATATCAACCAATCAAATTATTTCATTCACTACACCATTCATTTTACAATTCTCAAAAAAGTTATTTACTACACCTTAAACACCCTGGAAACTTCATAATGTCACAAAATGAATTCTAAAAAATTAAAACATGCAATGTGGTAACTAAAAGGAAATTGAAGAACCTTTATAACACTTATAAACATGCTATAAGTCATGAAACATATTACACTTCAAACGAAAGCAAGATTTGTCTTCACAAAATCAAATTGCCAAAACATCTATCTCCAAAGTTTTGATCATAAAAAAATGTGATTTCATCAAAGAATTAAAATTAGATTAATTAGATTAAAAATAAATCCCTCTTCACATTGCAGGTGATAGGAATCACAATAAAATCCATCTCATGCTTCAAACTACCTTAAAATTTCACAAAACCGGATGTTATCTTGAACTACCAAAAATATTATTGCTCAAAGAATGACCTATAAACCTTTCCATTTCACATCATAATGAGGAAATAAATATACTAATGGAACTACCTATTAATCCTATTTCCAAAGAAACTTGAATCATTTGAGGAATCATCATTTAACTCAAGATATGGCCAAAACATTGAACCTTGCTATTTGAGATCCCAAAACCGCACTTTAACCAGTCAACCTATTTGGACCTCAAAACCTCCTGAAATTTCATGACATTGATCTAAAAATTCCATGGAAATCTATAAATACTCATATGAATCACATAATGTCAATTTAGTCTATACCTTATTTTGAAACTTTCTCCTCGAACTTAAACTCTTCAAAATTGTTGTTTTCAAAGTGGGACCGATTCATCACCATGACCTTAAACTTAAATTTCTATAAATTTATAAAATTAATATAAAAATAAAATCATCACATTTTTCCTTTCAATCAAAATAGAATCATAATAATTTAGATTTTGCAAACTACTCCTAGTTAGGGTTTAATTGGGGTTTTAGACCTTCTTACATTCTTAACATTCGTTTATAAAAACTTAGTGATAAAATGGCCTCATTTTTTTTTATTTTGAAATATTATTAATTTACCTTAGGATAAAAATTGAACTTATCAAGGTCCCATGCAAAGCATATTGTCCATAACGAGCATCGAAGTTGCATTTCGAGATGGAAATGCACTAGATTTTGACCTTGCTTCAACAAAACAGACATATCTTGAAAAATTCACATGATGGGAACATAATTGTTTTCTCAAAGAATCATAACTCATTCCTATAACATCTCAAATCATCATAACATCAATACCATGGCCCAATATCTCCAGCCACTAAGACTTACGTAAGAAAACATGTTTGATCCTCACTATAACAACTAGGACCAACTGGAAGAGTGCAATAACTGAACATGGAATCTCTGTAAATGACCCAAACATACCTCATATGACATAATATACCTAATTATATGATTCTATGAGTTCAAATAGCCCTAATACACTCTATCACACCTCCAAACAAACATATATGCTCCCAATGAGCACATATAACATAGAGATGTACTTGTATTTATACCATACCACTACTGTGAGTGTTAAATCACCCTCTAAACCTTATATACATCATTTAAACATGTTTATTCATCATCCAAGAAGCTCAAACTATGGAACTACACCTCCTAGGCACTGTATAGGATTTCCAGAGCAAGCATACCTCATTCAATCTCCTCAGAAAGACTCAACCACATCTAAACCAAGATTATAACACTTCATACATCATCATAACATCATCATAAAACATACTTTTTTTCATTAATGTCATTTTTTATAAATGAAAACACTTATTAGGTCTACATGCCAACATTTACTTTACATGCTTATTTGTTTACGTTATAATGTACTTTAGCATTTATACATAATTTTTTACACCAATGACTCTACATTAGATCGTTTAATAAATAAATCCACTTTTGTTAAATCAAAGTTCATAATGCATGGAATAATAGTAAAAAATTATTGTGCGATGATATTTTGTTGCATGATGGTTGGTGGTTTTGTAGTAGTGTTGTAGCACAATTTGGATATATAGTGGGGTTTGATAGAATTGAGGAGTGTGAAGGACATGTGGAGATAAAATAGTGTTGAGGATGATAAGCAACATGTACAATGGAAATTCACAAATGAATTAGAAATTTTATTGACATCTTAAAAGGAACAATAGGGAGTTGATGGGTCATATACATGTGTCATTAGTAAAATAAAAGTGCCTACCAAAAGTGAATGGAAGGAACCAATGTTAAATTTATTCCAGCTAATATGATGACATTATGCAAAAAAAATACACCTAGTTAGATCAAAGTATCAACTTCACCCAATTTTAATTTGAATTAAAGATGGAAATAATGGAAGAGTCTAGAAGGAGCTATCACCATAAAGAAATTTGAAATTGATAGAAGATCGAGATCATGCAGATAAAGGAAAATATTTAAATTTTGAGATGTTTGGTGGCAACTGAAAGTTGAGATCCAAAGTTGAGTTATTGGAAGAAATATTTGAACCAAAGGAAATAAGTTAAAGACACATCCTTAGTAAGTACACTTGATTCATATAACTCAAGAAAGGCTCCACAAGATCCATTTTTGATTAACAAGTTTATGTATATTTCATTAAGGATTTCAAATCAATCAAAAATATGTTATTTTTACGTAATTGTTGTGTAACTCTAAGGTAATTTGGTTGAGATTTTGTCATCGAAACTTCTAGCCATAAATTCTTAGCATCATATTTTCAACACTACCATGTATTTTGTACCTAGTTTTGAAAAAAACATTTACATCGAATCGGATTCATTCTAGATGGAATAATATATTCAATTTTTATGTTTTATTTTTATTAGGGAATATATTAATACTCCTTGGATTCTTTCTAAGTTTTTGATTCTAGTGCTTCTTGAACCTTAATGGATTCATTTATTTCAAAAACTCTACTCATTAGGACAATGTTAAATTCTTCTCTTTCTTTGTTGTGATTCCTTGGTCTAAGAGTAAATGTGTTTGGAGCACCATCTCATTCAAAGTATCTTTACTACAAGTTCTATACCACTTAGGAATACATTGAGTTGTGGGTTATAGATTTTACTATCATCAATACCGTTATCACTATCACCATGTATCGTATCATCTAAAGTGATTATGATTCAATTTTATAAACTTTCTATTTGTAATTTTATGGAGGATGAACTTGAACCAATTATTTTTTCAAACATGACATACTTTCTTAGTTTTGGGTCCACAAGTCTATATCCCATTGTACCAGAGAGTTTTTGATTTCCAAATTTAACTTAATAAAATCAAATAACAAAACCAAAGCAGCCTCGAGAAGATGACAAGGTTTACCTATTTATGTGATGATGAACACGATGTATTTTGATAAAGATCCTTCTTACGCCAATGAAGAAACCTACGGATCAACAACAAATAAACAAAATAGATTAGATAAATGGATAAACAAGTTGCTTGTAAAAGGCTGATTCCAAGAATCCAAAGGGAATTCCTTAGAGGATGTCATCTCACTTTGATACAATTAATTAGATTGACAAAGATAATGATAAGGATATGTAATATACAAAGATGTATAAATAAATAATGAGAAGCTCTAAAACTCAAGATTGAAGGGAAAGTCCAAAGTGTAATTTCAAATATGGTCTAGGAAAGGTTGGATGTAATCTAATCGAAATTAAAGTAATCATACCAAAAGTCCTCTATTTCTTGTTGAATGTCATGGAGGAACTCGATCGATCATCAATAACAATGTCGGTTCAGAAAACATATTTCACACAATGTAAGCTTGTGAAGGATGTTGTACTATTCCCAAAAGAAGGGTTATTGAATAATACGAATGTTATAAGTGTTTGTGAGAGGATATGACCTTCGGGTAATATCATCTAAAGTAAATCCATTCTTGCAAGGAACAAGTTAAACCCAAAGTATTGACAAAAGTTGAGATTAGATAGATTAAATGATTAAAAGATACAATTTGACAAAGAATTACTAACGATTCAGGAGAATCATGGGTGATTGGAGTAAATCACCTGGTGATTATAGTAAAATGATAGAATTTCATAAAAATGATAAATAGAGCTCTAAATGATTATTTTTATTGTTTTTTATGCTTATATAGAATTTAAATGATGAAATAACACATATAAATACCTTTTGATGAGGTAAGTTGAAGGATACTACCAAACGTCGAGATGGAGTGACTAAATTTGATGACTAGTTATTGGAAGATGATTAATAAAAGACTATCAAAATGATGTATTTTCAAGAGATTGAGGTTAATAAATGTCTTTCATAATCTTTAGAAATGGTGTAGATTTTCTATTTAGTCAAAAATAAGAGCAAGTATCAACAAAAGGTTTTTGAAAATCCTTGAGAAAGGAGGAAAAATCCTATTTATAATCACTACCAGTTGTTTAAGATCGCGATGATCTGTGTTTTTTAGAAAAACATTTAGGAAATGGTTGGAGCCACTTCCTTAATGAGGTTTTTAGGTTTTGATGAGGGAAAATGGTTGGGAGGAGGTTATGGATGAGTTGGGGAGGTTAGGATGCTAGGATAAAATAGATTTGAGTGGTTTTAAGATGGTTAAGGTAATTTAGTGGAGGTGGGTAGATGGTAAAAGAGTGTAAAATTGTTTTGACTAGATGAGGAGAATTGGACTTAGGATAAAGTCATAATGATAGGTTTTTAGTTAAATAATGTGTGTTGAAGTAGGAGGGTTTACGAAAACCCAGTGTCTACATTTACCACTTTTTGTTTAGTAATTTATGATGACCAAACTGCTGGAAAAAATGGTGTGAGATAGTCTATTTTATATTTGGATGGGTGACCCCCCCTCAAACTTGGGGTGATTGTGATGCATTGCAAGGATCACCAGTTTTATTGAGTTGACTGGATAGGTTTGACATGTGTGTTTTATTTGAAGTTTCCCAAGATATGGTATTAGAACAAGATGGATATCACTATAGAATCAAGTGATAAGGTAACCAAAGGGTTTGTGTCCTATAGACATATGACACATAGGGATAGATAAAAGGTCATGGAGATAAATGATATGGGAACCGAGGGGTTTATGGCCTATAAGGTATGGCTTGATGATGTTAAGGTTGTAAAATGAATCCTATGAAGGAAAACCAGTTTTGGGGTCCTCAAACCGAGGAACATATACAATAATGTGGTTGTAAATAATTTTTAGTATTGAAAAATTATGGTTTCGATAGAGAATTTTTATCTCTAGCGATTACTATGAATCATAGGAGATTAAGGTGGATCGTCCAAAATCAAGGCAAATTGTCAGCGATTATAGTGATCGTCAAGCAATTCATGCATGACGTATATAAATAATTGATTTATTTAGAAAAAATTCATTTGCGATTCGTGAGTTTAGAGGGTTAATTGAGTGATTAAGGAGTGATAACTTAGAAATGGAAGCTACAAGACCATATGAATGACAAAGGAGGCCTAGCCTAGATGAGGTATGTATTTATTTTTGTCATTTTTTGTATTTTTTTAATTTTTTTCAAGGACCACATGAGGTCATATTTTTGAAATCATCGAATCACCGATTCTTGTGGTGGATCACTAGAGATTTATGTGGATCGCTAACGATTTAAATGCATTTCTAGTGATCAATTATTTTTCATAAACTTGATAACATTTTGATAGAAACTTGCACTAATTCATGTCTTTGTGTTTTGTGGATGCAAGTGAAGGCCAAATTGACTATCAGAGATAGGATTCCAATGTTTTAAAGGATGTCGAAAGGAACGATAAAGATCGTACCAAACCAAGAACAAAGATACTAATCAAACACCACGATCTATAAGATGAAAGCAATTCACAGAATTTTGTACATAAAACCTTTGCAAACAAATGAGCAACAATATCATATATTATTATGGAACTCAATGCAATACATTGAGAATGGGCCTTGCTTAAATAGGTAAGGAATAACAATCTAAGAACCATTCAAGGTCATAGATCAAGCCATAAATCAAGGAAATAACTAGTCATCAAAGAACTAGTCATCAAGGATCTAGTAAATACCATAGATCAAGGAAAGAACTATACCTAACAACTAGATAATATCTCCTAATATCTAAATAAGATAAAATAAATATCCACATACATAAGTGGGTGAGGATAAATACAATAAAGGTAAATAAAGTACCTAGGTGAACATGAGCTAAGGTAAATACCTACTCTAACACACCCCCTCAAGTGAAGCTAGGGGCCAAAATAGAAGTGGCATGTCCACAATATGAGTCCCAAAACTAGGCCTAATGAGGTACTCATGTATAATAACTAGGAAAAAGAGACACCACAAGGTACAAAACCAAGAATAATAAAGTAAAAAGAGTAAAACCCACTTCAAGGCATCTCAAGGAACTTGGATCAAAAACTCATACAATGCTGAAGAATTTTGGTGTGCACTATGGTCTAAATCCACTGCTCGATCACAAAACTCAAAAACAACTGACACTGGGTTTCACTAGAATAGCTCCATATAAGGAGACTATCAACGGAGTGATGTCGAAAGTGTAAAAAACACCAAACATAATTCGATCAACTGCTGCAAATAGGTGTGTCACGATCCAAGAACAATAACCAAAGCAACAAGGCAAGGACACAAACTCCAGAGTGTCATGATCCAAGAAAAGCCAAGGTAACAAGGCAAGGACACAAAACCCAAAGAAGCAGGATCAACACCACACCCTCCCATACTGTTGAATGGGTGGAGTGACGCTACAAATCTGTATGAGTTGCCCAAAATCAACTACTTGAACACTAACAAAATAACAATGGACTTCACGTAATAGATCCCCATAAGAGATACTGTCAACATGCCAAAAGTGTCGAAAATACAGATACAAAATCTCTCAACAAACAAGAGAGATACACTACACCTGCTAAAGAAAAATGCTCAAAACAAGAAGCATCACAATGTAGAAGGTATAGAAAGTGGAGCAAGAGGCCGAATGGTGGAGGAGCCATGCCTGTAGAGTCCTCTCAATGAATTCCTATGTCACCTCCATGAGTGATCAGATATCCACCCCAAATCAACACGGATGGATGAAGAAGATGCCTGCATATGACTTGGTGCAAAATGCACAATGGGTGCATGCAAAAGAACATCAAAATGTGTGTCAGGTTGATCATGTCTGACAGCTAAAATCTTAGGTTTCTCAAGCCTGAGTGAAGGTGTAAAACTCATGTGTTGCTCATGATCCTCAGAAAGATTCAAGCGAACAAAAAAAGGAGCTTTGTCAATGTGTGATCCCAATGAAGTATCTACTTGAAAACCAATGTCATGGCAAGAATTCCACTTAACATGTGGAAGAGAGGAAAAAATACCCTGTGAATGTCTATAAATGACTCGCTAGTGATACCCATAGAACAAAGCATGCGAGAACCGAATGCGGTTGTATGCTTCTTAAAAAATCCACGCGGTGAAAGGCGAAGTAAGATACACAACATGTGGTATTGTAATAGGCACAGATGTGGAAGAGCATGTGGTAATAAGCTTCATAGGTGTATGAGCATCAAGATTAGGAAAAAACTCAAATCCGACAGATCAATGTCATTGGGTACAAGAGAAACAATTGTAAGTGGACTAGGAGCATGGATATGGTTGTCCACAATATGATGGTGATGTTGTAGGCTAGCAAGTTTGTTGTGCAGGAAGTGTATTATTGTATCCTTATCATGAATAAGTGATTGTAGAAGATAATTTCACTTCTTGAGTGATCTATTTTATCCCACAAATTTTGCAATATCTTCTTAAAGTTCACATACTTCAGAGAAAAGCATATCATTCTCATAATCCATGATAGATACAAAATGTAACTCCTAAAATTTTAGGACGTCGGAGCTCTCGGCCAAATTACGTCCACAATTGATTACAAAACTCCTCCATATTTGGCACTTTATAATTATAGTGCAAGTCTAAAAATAAATAACTCCAATGGAAAGAGCATGAAAAAACAAGAACTTTTGCAAAAAATGGCACTCAAAACCGAGTTACTGATCAAAAGTTACAATCTTTTTAATATTTTTCTCTGTTATTTATTTTAGGTGCCGCTAAAACAAAATAAAATGTTGTTGCCTTCACCACACAAATAAAATTAAAGGGGATGAAGTTAAGCACCTATAGGAATCACAAGCTTTAAGCCCTCATATGACCATACCATATGACCAAGGGCTAAGGATTTTAATGGGATCCACATACATAAGTGGGTGAGGATAAATACAATAAAGGTAAATAAAGTACCTCGGTGAACATGAGCTAAGGTAAATACCTACTCTAACAGATGTGAGGGATGATAGGTCAGGTGATGATTGTTCAATCAAACTTAGATGATGTGGATTTTGTCAAGATGCATCACTATAGATGCATCCATAGGCACGAGGAGTTGTTGTTAGCATTAATGGAGAGGTGGGATTCTACCACATGTACTTTATGGTTTCCTACGTTTGAGATGACCATCACCCTTGAGGATGTTCACAGGATCACAAGGATGCCCATGCATGGAGATGGCATATCTTGTATTGATGTGAAGATGGAATTTGTCATGAGGAGGTTATAAGGGGAGGATTTTTATGATGTGAGGTATACAACGGATGGTTTTTATTATCAGACTTTATATTCTTTAGAGAGAGAGGGTCATTCTTGTATTATTATGATGATGATGGGGATCACATGTTTTTCTTTTCCCGAATCTAGTGGTGGTCGGTTTCCTTGGATGATGATGGGTGTAGTTGTAGAGATTATGGAGCACATGACCATGTTTACATATGAATCTTCTTTTGCAAGCACATACTTATAGGTAGTTATGTGCCTAGATAATTTAGAGGATATTTGGGATTAATATTACTTTTCTACTATAGTGTTGGGCCTTTGAGAATATTTGTGTGGTTGTTCCTCTTGGTTTGCTATGGGAAGGTTTGATATGATAGGGAGGTCAGCTAGTTTTATGAGATGATGTTTGGATGGAGGGAGTTTGGAGGAGTACAAATTGAGGATCACTATAAGAAGCTTCTTGCATGGTTATAGGTGGGGGATGTGATATAGAGGCCCTATATTAGATTTCCATTATGGGATGGACATGAGAGGTAGCTGAATGCCACTCAACAAGAGTTATGGGTTTGAACGATATGGAGGAGAGTGGAATCTTATTAGATTTATTTGGGTGAGGTGATAATTTGGTCTAATATAGGATGTGTCAAAGGCACCAATATTATATAGATGAGAGTAAGGGGATGTGGAGATTCCATTTCTAGCATTGGGGTTGCATTATGATATGGTTGACGAGGAGGGAGCTATAAACATTGATGACCAGGGTGATTTGGTTCCTATAGATGATGCCAGTGTGTATACGATATATACGATATGGTGGAGGGGAGAATATGGTACATGCTTTGGGAAACCCAACCGACTTGAGAATGTAGGTGGGTACAATCCCATGTAAATGGGGTACACCATGAGGATGATGGGGATGGTGGCGTGGGGGTGATGGAGATAGATATAGAGTATCTCTAAAGGCTACTATTACACACTTAACAACCGAGAAGGCTACGGTTGGGGAGGAGTGGGCTACAAAGTGGCCATAAAGAGAGAGAGTTTGAGGAGAGAGTGGAATGGTTTGGTAGTAGAGAGAGATGGGTTGAGGAGTGAGCATGATAGTCTTATTAAGAAGCTAGCATAGGCTAGATCTAATCGGGATAAATATAAACAACACAAAGTGAGACCGTAAAATGGCTCTTAGTATTATAGGGACATTGGTGTCGGTGCAGAGTTAGTGGCTCAAATTTAGGATAGTGGTCAGATTGGACCACTTGGTATCATTAGCTTGAATAACTTCCATCGGTTCATGATGAGTTGGATTATTATGATAATTTAGTGGTATGGAACCTACCTACCACACTTCATTACACAATGCATCTAGCTCGGTAAGGAGCAGGTCCAAAGTATCAACTTGGTGATTGTGGGTCAGCCACCTCGGAGCCCAAATAGAGGAGTACCGAGATAGAGGACCATATGGAGGAGATGGAGCTGAGGGAGATGATGGTGGAGGAGATGGTCTAGGAAGCATTGTTTGAGGGAGTGCCTTCTTTGTAGGTGGATAAATTACTAGATAGATGTATGGTAGTTGATATATTTTTATGTGTTTTTGTATACGGATCTTTGTGAATCCTACATTCAATATATAGTTTTGGGTATATGTAGTTTGTGAGGCTCCAAGAAGATATAATTTGGTATGATTCTATATACGATGGTGATGAGTTTGTCTTACGATTCATGTGTTGATTATTATATCTATGAGATGCGGTTTGTTCATGGTTACATTTGATATTGATGGATGTTTGATGTATTCCTATCGTGTGTTGATATTTTGAACAAGAATAAAATGTGGGATGATTACTTTGTACTTGGATTTGATGCATACATGATAGGAATACATATGGTGAAGGCACTTTTCACTTTGGCCTTTACGGTTGTTAACCTATGACTAACAATGTGTAGTCATACCTAAGATCTTAGATATGAATGTGAATTAAAAACATGCCTTCCTAGAACATAATAATCATTTCACATATGTAGGTTGTGTGGGATAATAGGTTCTCCTTTCAACAGATTTCATAAAGAAATGCCCTAGCTTGTACTTTTTAGTTTTGATGTAAACCGATCGATGCGGGAAGTTTTCTTTGTTGGGAAATCCAACCGGTGCAGGAAGATTTCTGGGATGATTTTGAAACTTGAATTTTTAAGTCGATCAATGCATCCATAGAATTTTTGAGTTTCTGTTTGAGCTAACGGAAAAAAAAATAGACCATTTTGAGGAGGAGAATAAATTTGTGCAAGAACTATACATGCATTCCCTATGACATGTCTTTGGTTGATACATAAGGTAGGTGAATGTAATGATTATGGGGTTCCTACAAAAGAGGAAATTTTCCACATGAAAGATGAAATGAACTCATCTTTAAATTTTTTGAGGGTAGTGACCAAAAAACCACACACTTTTAGATCATTAATATAGTAAGATGACTATTTGTTGGTGAAAGAAGATACTTGATGTGACTACTATCATAATAGTGAAGATGTTAATAGTAGAGAGGCTACAAGTGCAAGGATTTTAGAGGTTCATTTTTAGGTGTACAATCAAGGGATGCTAGACAATAAGCTCCCGACCCATACTTGTGAGTGATAATGTATGGAACGATCTAGTTAGGGGAAAACTTTCCACATTTACTCCTTTCTAGAGTAGTGACATTTTGATTTTCCTTGAGAATGAGATCACTTATATTAAATTCACATTCTTTTACATGTTTTTATATGCGTGTTTAATGTGCTCTTGATAGACATGATGGTGTTCATTATTTGTTAAATGTTTTTCATCTAATAATTCTAATTGTGCTAAACAGTTTTGTCGATAGTCTTTGTCGGGGATGAAATATTTGAGGGATATGCAAATTGATGGAATTTTAACTTTAAGGGGTAACTTTGAATTAGAGCCATATAATAGAGAAAATGGTGTAGCACCCATAGGAGTACATGTGCTAGTTCAATAATCCCAATGAGAAAATGGGATTTGGAGATGTTAATTCTAAGCGATTTTTCGAAGGTTTTCATGAGAATTTTGTTAAGTGTTTTGTTAGAAGCCTCATATTTTCCCTTTTCTTGTAGCTAGTATGGTGATGAAAATGTAAGTTTTATGTTGAATGTGTCATAGATTTTCTTAACGTCTTTATTTTTGAAGAATTTTCCATTATCAGTGATGATTTTATGAGGGATACTAAAGAAACATATGATATGTTGATAGATGCAATTGATAATTTTATTATATTTAGTAGATGTCAAGGGAATGGATTCTACCCATTTAGTAAAGTATTAAGTGGTTGTGATGATAGAATGATGTTGTTGTGACAAGTTAGGGTTGATTGTACCAATGAGGTCTAACCCCATTGTGAGAAAGGCCATAGATCTTGAGTGGGTTGTAAGGCTTGGCTAGGAATGTGAGTGAGATTCAAATGTTGTTGAAATTTTATGAATTTATTTACATATGCACAATAATCATGATTTATGATAGGCCAATAATAACCCAGTTAGATGACATACTTAGCAATAGCGGTGCCATTGAAATATCCATCAAATATACCAATATGGAATTGTTGAATATCTTTATAAGAATCGTGAGATTTAAGGCCTCTTCGCAAGATTCCATCGAATTTGAACTTACATATGACACCACCTATGATGAAGTATTGGGTAGCATGCTAAACAAATGATCATTTGGAATTTCTAAATAGATCTAGAGGAGTTTGGATTCGAAAGATAGTAAAAAAATTTATCATACCAAAGATTAATTGGATTAATTTTGATGATATTAATGAGAGTTCATTTTTGTGAGATGGTTGATCGAGTCTATAGACAAAATCAAATAGTTTAGAATTTTTAGTTGAATCTTTACTTGATAAATGGATGAGAGATGTTAAGGAAGCCATGGTGTCCAGTGAACTTTTAGAGGATCATGGGCTGTTTGGATAGTATAACGGTTGAAGGCTTCCGGGATGAATTCAAAAATGATTTATATTTTTATAGAATTTCATTTTTACATTAATAAATTCCTTTTATTCGATTGATGACAAAATGTGAGTCCTCATATATGTCCAACATTTGAACTCCCAAAGATGACGGCGGTTTGAAGACCAATGATTAAAGCTTCATATTTGGTCATGTTGTTAGTACATTAAAAGTTTAATTTGAATGATAAAGGAATATGATTTCCCCTAGGGAGGTATAATAATGATACCAGCCCCTACCCCTTTCTAGAATTTAGATTCATCAAAGAATAGAGTCATTTAAAGAGGGGTGAATTCTTGATCAATGATAGTATTGATATATTTTTAGGGAATTATACGTATGGGGGTTGATTTTCTAGGAGAGGATCCCCAGTGAGATGATCGGCAATGGCTTGTCCTTTGATAGATTTATCTCGGGATAAATTAAGGATCAAACTCATTCATGAGAATAATTTGTTGAGTGATGTGGTTACTGTGATATGGTTTGGATCACATGGTTTTAAGTGGATTATAAATAGTAACAACATAAGTATTGTGATTGAGTAGATAGTGAAATAGTTTGGAAAATGTGAAGTACAAAGAACAACACAACTTTTTTGGCTTCAATATAATGAGCATCATATTTTTGGAGAGTATGAATTATATTGTAAATGACATGTTCACAACCCTACTTATCTTGATGAGTGATCATGGTACCTAAGTCATGATTGGTAACAAATATATAAAGGTAGAATAGCTCCCCTTCTCACAGAGGTCTAATCATAGGTGGTGACGGGATGTACTATTTGAGGTCATAAAATGCCTTTGACGATTATGGTCCCATATGAAGTTAACTTCTTTCTGAAGGAGATGGTGAAAGGGATGACAATAATCTAAAACTTGAGATATAAAATGGTGTATATACTAAAGCTTACCCTGAAGGTTGCAAAGTTGTTTGAGGTATGATGGAGAAGATATTTTGTTGATAACATGTATTTTAGCGAGGTCTACTTTAATGCCTCAAATAGATACAATGAACACTAGGAGTTTAATGGTGAGAACATCAAATACACATTTATCAAGGTTGATATAAAGGAAATATCAAATAAGGCGAGTGAAAATAGTGTCAAAGAAGGCAACATGATCCTTACATTTCTTGGTTTCCCTCCAATATCATCAAAATACACTTCTATGGTTTTGTGGATAACATCATGAATAATGTATGTCATAATGCATTGATAAGTGGCCCATGAGTTCTTAAATATTAAGGACATAAAAGCAGTAACATAAATTCCCCCAAGGAGTGATGAATGAAATTTCGTGTTGATCATTGATAGCGATGAGGATTTGGTTGTAACCATAGAAGCCATCCATAAGGGAAAGTCTCTTGTGGTTGGATGTTAGATCAACAAGGTGATCGATGTTTTCAAGAGGGAATTCATATTTAGGACATGTGAGATTGATATTTCAGAAGTCATTATAGATGCGTAATTTCCATGATGCCTTAGTTATAGGCACAATATTTGAGACCCATTGTGGATATTAAATGGATATGATAAAATTAGCGAAGAGAAAGTGTTGTAAATCTTCTTTGATGAGAAGATCTATTTGAGGGTGCATCTTACGTAAAAAAATTGAATAGTTTTGTGTTAGGATAAGTGACGATATTATGAATGATAATATTAGGATTAATACCAGACATATCACTATATGACGATGAAAAGACTTGATTTTATTTAGATAAGAATGAGATTAAGTCATCTAATTCTTATAGATATAAATATTGAGTGACCTTAACTATATGACGCTCGTGTGAGGTCCATATGTTAACATTTCTAGTGGATTCATTGAGGAGTGTCGATGTGTTAGGTGGTAAGGATTTATGAAGGAAATGATCCTCTACCCCATGTGAGATAACATGGCTTGATCATCTTAACATTGAAGGATTTTAACGAGAGGGTTAGTTATACTTTATCATTTCTAGCTAGATGAGAGGAAGTGTCTTATTATCATGATTAGTTTGATAATTCAATGGTCATAATGTAATAATATTGACTAAAAAAGTTAGGCGAGGATGGAGACAAAGTGTCATCAATTTCCATAGCATTGTTGTGCGTGGATAAGGTTGATGATTTAGGTTCAACGATGGTTTTGGATGTAGCATGTGTGGAAGATTCAGATATGGGTTTTTCATAACTTAGAACATACTTTTCATGTGATTTTAGGGAATTTTGGATGATTAAATAATTGATATATCATTCATAATGACCGAATCAAGCCTTTCTTGGTGCAAAGCGGTGAAGATACATTTATGCAAAGACTTGATTATATAAGAAGTTAAAGTTGGATATAATTGGAATGGATCGATAGTGACAAGTAGGCTATATAGAGGGGTGGTCGATCCCTCGTAGATAATATTTATTTTAAAATGTGGGGCACCATAGAAGATGGTATCTCGATTTTGGGTTTGTACATGGGTTGTTTATTATGTATTTTGTATGTTTTAGGTGTGGGAAGTGAAATAAGCATAATGCAACGATACTCCCCAGTGAAAGGAGATTCATAACTTTCTTTGAAGAAAGAGTCATCTGGAATTTTAAATGATGGAATGGATGAAGCTGGTAGATCTTTTGTTGGGAGATCTCGAGATTCGAGATGATATGTCATGTTACAAGATCTGAAAGGATTAGGTTCTACGGGAAGTGTAAAGGTATTACCTTCATGTTCATATTTAATACATTGATGGAGTATCAAAGGATACAACACATAATAAATATCCAAGGTTGACCTAGTAGTATGGTGTATTGGACTCTCCTTCTACTAGATAAAAGAGCTCAAGGAGTGTTTTAATTCGACCTTAAGAGGTAAGATGATTGTACCAAACATAAGAGAAATGGTTTTCATTGAAATATTGAAGTACGAGATGGTGTCGGTGATAATTTTAGTGCTGAATATTCATAATATGGTGAAAATTTCATTTTACGAAAATTTGAAAATGTGAATTTTTTGTATGTCGAGTCGTGTCGTGTATGCCTAAAATTTATAGTATATATTTTTTAGGGGTTGGCTTCACCTACATTTGAAAGCATCTCCTATAAAAACCTAGGTGATTCACCTGGGTAGTATACTACCACCAGTACCTTACTACTAGTTGAGCTACCGGCATATCAAATACCGTGAACTTGCATACTCTAAGCACCAGTGCACAATGCAGATCTATTTACTATTTAGTAGTTTGTAGTCGGGTGACAGGTGTTATTTTTTAATGTGTAACTAATAATATTTGTTGATGCATGAAAAATGTTTTCTATGGATGGGTGATAAGGAGATACAATTGATGCGCAACAAGATTTTGGTTGTTGACACCGAGACTACTTTTTTGACACATGATTGTAATGATGTTGATGCACGACATAAATTTTCTTTGATGCGCGATAATGATATTTATTAACGTGCAACTTATTGTATTTAGTGATGCGCGACAACATTTTTACGTGGACACATGACAAGGAGACTCAACTGACGTGTGACAAGGGTTATGTTGTTGATGCCCAACACAACTATTGTTGATACATAAAAGTCATCATGTTGAAGCACAAAAAAAACCTTATTTGATGAGTGACATGGATATTTTTGATGCACGATAGTGTGTTACTATTGATGCACAACAATCTTGTTGTTGACTCATGCCTCGAGACATATTGACGCATAGAAAAGTTTCAACTTATCCGTTCGAGAACATTGGAAGGTAGTAGTGCTCAGAATGAGAAGACCTAAAAAGTAACCAAAAAGTCTCGAAGTATAATGTTAAAGTTTTTGGAAACTTTTCTCGCTTATAGATACTACAACCTCCAGCACCCATACAACTACCACTAGAATGAATTAAAGTATAGAATGTGTGGAAGGTAATATTTATTTGGACATGCATTCCTCACAAAGTATCAACCAAATGACACCTATAATGATAACATGCTAGATCATGAAGATATACTGTTGGGATGCCCGAGATTGAAGATATTGCTATGCAACCATGAGTGCATTAAATATTACACATACAAATACTAAGTAAAATGGAGCTAAAAATAAAATGGAAATTTGGGTTCATGAAAGAGGAAGCGGGTGATTGTGGTAATGCTAAAAATTCTACTCATAAAAGTAAAACATTAAAAATGAATAAAAATATGTGGACACGGGGAGGACATACAAGTTTGATTGGGCTCTGAAAAAAAATTTTTTTGTCGAACTTGTACAACCGCAGGTAATTTAGAATAGATCCCACCTAAATGTACATGAAAATTGGGAAAGCAACCAAAAATGCAATTGAAGTGGGAACAATAGAAAAACACTGTGGAAAAATATATTTTACGGTGAATGAGAGAGGATGGCTAGAAAATCAAAACACATAGGTAGAAAACTGAAAAAGAATGAATTCATGTTAAATACGTAGTAAAGTATGAAGCAAAGAAGAAAAACAAATAAATCTCGTGGAAAAGGGAGGAACGATAACATTGAAAATTGGTAAAATGAATTAATCAAATCTTCATGCAAAACTCATACAGCTTCTCTATTGTATTTCACATGCTTAAGAAAGGAAGACCAATTTCATATTTCCTCAATTTTAAAGTTTTATATCAATATAATGGAATGCACAACGTTCCTCGGTCTCATTCATTATACAAGAGTAATGGGAAATGACAAAATGCCTTTTTATGATAAAGAAGGAAGATTTCAAAAAGAATGTAAAAAAGTTAAGTTTATCTCTCTTTCAATTAATGAAGTGATAACATTCGACAATCATGCAAGGGTATGTATCCACATCTATACTTTAGAAACTCATATAAGGACACCGCATCTATGGGGTGTTATGAAAATGGTTAAAAACTACAATGCCGAAAACCTACATAAAATAGTTGTTCCTCATTTGAAATATATTGCTAGAATGACTGATTATGAAATTACTACGAAGTTGGTATACATTGGAGAAAATAGTGCATCAATCATGCAGGGTCACTTTGAACAAGGCTATGTGTTATATTGCAAACAAAAGTGGCCCCTTTGTATGTTAGCAATTCCTTTGTATGGCTCGAGATAATGAATTTATTGTATAAAATGGTAAACAACTACGAAAATGTTTCTAAAGTAGAAGACCTTATAAGAGAAATTCATGCATCTATGGAAAGCAACCCAAATTGATTTTTTGAGTTTTAGAAATTTGCAATCGAGTTAAAGATGGAAAAACATTTTGAAGGATGTTGAGATGAGATCGATTTATTTGTATGAACTTGCATGTAGATTCGTGAGGAGTATCCTTCATTGGTTGGTTTCATGCACAAATATCGTCATGAAGTTGATAGGGTGAGGGACTTGTTGTTCCATTTAACTGATTTTGAGACATTTCTTACATTGGCTGGTATTCTTCAAATGTTTTAGGATATCAATACTGATGAAGCATGCACATGGGAGATTAATCTGTATTGTGGATTTTATACGGATGAGAAAAATGGTACATCAAAATCTTGATATCTTGTACACATCCAAAGATATTTTTGATACACCTATTTTCAAGAATTGGAAAGATTTATTAGATCTTAAGAAACCTAGTAACTATTTGAGATTTAATATCAACAATCACATCTGCATCAATGTTAATGAGAAGGACATACCACTACTTATTTTGCAGTAACATAAAAATATTACAAGATTAGAAATAGAATAATTTCTTGTGACACATAATCTCTTTGATTTTGTTACAGTTGAAACAAGAATATAGCTTAGAATAATTTCATAATCCTTATCATCAAAAATTATAGAACGTTTATCCAAAGATTAAATTCTTGAAGCAATGGGTGTGATAAATCCTAATTTTTGGAATACTGAAGGTGCTCGTGCAGACTTTGTAAGAAAGCATTTCCATAAATCCATGTGTACAATAATGGAACATTTCACCAAGAGTTCAGAGGTCAAGGGTATGGAAATAAAAGGTATACTGAATGTTGATTTATTAAAGTCTCAATCAAAATTTTTACAACAATGAGGAACCAATATATAAATTTAGACGAACCTTTTGAGAGTGGTGCTATTACAAGGCTCGATGAGGAATCTATCAAAGTATTGTCTTACAAGAAGACATCAGTGAATATTTCAGATTATATGAGTTATGCCAAACAATGATTTTTGGGTCTATGGAAGATGAAATGGTTTTTAGTGCTTTATCATTTATAAAATAAAAACTGAGAAACATGTTGGATAAAAATATGTAAATTTGCATGAGGTGTTATGTTTCTTGCTACTCCTTGGAAACCTTTCCTTTCGAAAGAGAAATTGCACATTGGAATTACCTATTTGAAATAAGAGGTGTACATAATACACATATAAGTACAAGTATTCACAATGATGAGAATAGAATTGGTGCATCGCCACACTCTAGACGAGAACATCGACTTTGAAGTAGTTATTAATAATGGATTGTTTCATCTTTAAATAGGTATCTCTTTGACCTTACTTTTCTTGTTTGTCACCATAAATTTTAAGCGTGGTTACTTATTCAATTTCATATTAACATATTTGAATATAATAGTTTGTAGTTATAAGTAACAATGAACACAATTGTAACTATAGAAATGCAAATATTGATTGAGGAGGCTTTTTAACATATTCTGTTTCAACTCTTGTTATCATTAAAGATGTTACGGATATATATATTTACATTTTTTAAATACAATTATTTATATATATATATATTATATAATTACTATTTTTGATTTTCGAATACTAATTTCCATTTTAAAAATTTGTTTGCTACATGCATTTGTTGAATACTAATTTGTAAGGCCTTCAAAGTTCATATCTGCATATTCTTCCACTGTTATACTCTTCCATACTTCCACTGTCCAAACATGCATAGGTTCTCATTTGAATTTTTTAAATCTTTTTGTTTTAAAAATTTGTTTGTTACATGCATTTGTTGAATACTAATTTGCAAGGCCTTGAGTTTAGATCTGCATATTCTTCCATTGTTATTCTCTTCCAGACTTCTAGACTTCCATTTTCCATACATGTATAGCGTATCATTTGCACTTTCTTTAATCTTTTTGTTTCTTCCTCAATCTGCTTAATCATTATTTAATTTTTTCTTGAAAATGTGGGTTGACATCCATCCAATCAAGATCTCACTTCTTGGGACTGAAAATTTTAGGAAACTCACCTATCTATAGACTAATCCATTTTTCATGTTGCGTTTTCTTGAATAAAAATTCATCTAGCATGATGCGAAGGATGATTTCTCATATTCCTTCCATATGCTTTGTCATAGCCATCTAAAAGAAAAGAGGTAGCTTAAACCCTATCATATGACATTGCTTGAGTTTTTACAATCATGTTTAATTTTTTTGTATTTGCAAAATTCTTTGATGAAGTGTTTAAAATTTGTGGGATGAATATCAAATTACATGTAAAAATCACACATTCAAATTTTACAAGTAGAGAGAGGAAGATTTTTCTATATTAAGATGTTTCTGTCATACCACATTCCAAATTTTCTTAAAACAATTATCCATTATCATCATCCATGATCGTGCTTGAAGCTAAATCTATGTCCACATATAATTCATCATCATCCATATCTATTTTAATGTCATCATCCACATCTAATGTCATCATATCATTGATTCATTACAAGTAGAGAGAAGAAGATTTTACTATATTAAGATGTCTTTATCCTAACACATTCAAAATTTTATTAAAATAATTATCCATTATCATCATCCATGATTGTGCTTGAAGCTAAATCTACATCCACATATAATTCATCATCATCCATATCAATTTTAATGTCATCATCATATCATTGATTCATTACAAGTAGAGAGAAGAAGATTTTGAGAAGGTTTAAATGTGTAGAAACTTGATATAGAGTTCAAATTTTACAAGTAGAGAGAAGAATATTTTACTGTATTAAGATGTCTCTGTCCTAACACATTCCAAATTTTCTTAAAACAATTATCCATTATCATCATCCATGATCATATTCGTTCTTGAAGCTAAATCAATGTTCACATACAATTCATCATCATCTATATCCATTCTAATGTCATCATATCATTACAAGTAGAGAGAAGAATATTTTGAGAAGGTTTAAATGTCTCTATCATACCACATTCCAAATTTTTTTAAGACAATTATCCATTATCATCATCCAAATTCCATTATTGTGCTTGAAGCTAAATATACATCTACATACAATTCATCGTCATCCATTTATAGTCTAATGTCATCATCCACATCTAATGCAATCATCATTACAAGTAGAGAGATGATTCTGAGAAGGTTTAAATGTGAAGAAACCTAACACAAAGTGTTTGAATTTTACAAGTAGAGAGAAGAAGATTTAACTCTATTAAGATGTCTCTATCATACCACATTCCAAATTTTCTTAAAACAATTATCCATTATCATCATCCAGATTCCATGATCGTGCTTGAAGCTAAATCTACGTCCACATACAATTCATCATCATCCATATCTATTCTAATGTCATCATCCACATCTAATGCAATCATCATTACAAGTAGAGAGAAGATTCTCAGAAGGTTTAAATGTGAAGAAACCTGATACAGAGTTTGAATTTTACAAGTAGAGTGAATTTTCTTAAAACAAATAATTAACCATTATCATAACGCCATCACATTCATATCAAACATAAACACCATATACAATCTAGAAATTCTATATATAATATATAACAAGATATAAAAAATCCATATTGCAACATACTTAAAATCAAATACATATTCAAGTTTCATACTTCAATATATAAAGTATTTCAAAATTTCAAATTTAAAGTTTCAATTTTTCAACCCTCAATCATTAAATTTTTCCCCAGACAAACTGGCATCTTCGTGCCCCTTTCCCCAATGGCTTTCCCTCATGTATTATTTTCTTGAATAATCCCAAAACTAATCAGATCTTCCGCAACACTATCTAGATTCTTTACGATTGTTTGTTCTTCCTTTGTCGCATCTCCATGGGATACCAAACTAGTATCTGTAGTTGCCTTTGCTTTGAAAAAAATCTCAGGGTCGAAGCCATTCTCTTTAATTATCCGCTTAAGTGTATTGTTTTGTTTGTTAACTAAAACAATATTTTATTTCATCTTCATTGTTGCAAATAAACTATTCTTAGTGGTTTCCAAGTGAACTTGGAACACCTTTTCTTGACTCTTCAAATTTTCATATTTCAACTGCAAAAAAATAGTGAGCTCAATTAAACATATTAGTAAAATAAGAAAATTTCAAATTAACAAAAAATATTGTTTCAAAGTGATAATACTTATGACCACTTTATCTCTTTCGGCATTTGCAATTGTTTCAAGATCATTGTCCTTGGACCATTTTTGAAATAGCCTTGGCTTTGGTGCTAATATTTTCCAATTTGTTTAATGCTTTATCTAAAATATTATCTTTATAATTGTTTTTATATGTGACAGTCCCACCTCTTGCTTGGGTGAGTAAGGCATCCATCTTCGTAGGTTGATTTTGGACTACAGTGTATAAACTTGTCCCTTTGCCAATGATTTTCATAACAACTTATTATCTCATTGATTAGTACTTTTTCCCTTCTCTCCCATTCTATGAGCTGACTGATATGAGGTACAATAAACTCTTGGACATGGGATTGAAAATCATAACCAATCAAGTTATCCAAAGGAAATGATAACAATTGTTCACCATTTGTATCTGAAGAAGATGATGTTGATGGAGAGGTATGGGGGCTTTCAGGTTGAGCATCGTCTGCTACCTCTTTTTACCTTTGGGTGGCCTGATCCTATTTGCGATAAAATAAATCAATATTCAAATATTGAAATTGAAAGTGAAATGTAAATTTTTTGAATAAATTATGTTGAAATAGAAATATACTTGTTGGCCTTGAATCATCTCACGTGTATTGAAAAATCTTGTTGGGTCATTGCTATCAATGCCCAAGTAATCTTCATCTAAAGTTATATTATTTAAAATTGATACACCGGTTGCACTAGGCAAGCCACCGAGAGAGAGGGTTAGAATTAGAAATGAGGAGGCAATGTTTAGTGTCCCACTAGGGGCTGGAGGAATTGGCATGCATTTACCAATGTTATTTTTACCTGAACCTCTAGTTGGAATTTTGAATCATAATGGTGGAGGATGTGGTGGTTCTATTGTTTGTACAGATGGCAAAGGACTACAATGTATTGCAAATTCCAAGAAAAATCAACAAAATCATTACTAAATTATATGAAAAACTATTAAAACTATGCAAAATCTATGAAATTATATGAAAAACTATTCAAAACTTGTACTAAAGCAATAAAATCATACCTTATTGTTGAGGGTAACTTTGTCATTGTACTAAAGGTGGTCGTGTTAGAGTAGTAGTTTTCATGTTTGAGTTGTGTGTGGCTAGGATGGCAGAGCACAGTGTTGAGAATCAAAAATTGCACATGATTGAACTAAGTGAGTTGGTGAAGACTATTGAGAAGCATGTGTATAGTGCAAAGTCCTTGCAAGTGCAACAACAATCAATTGCATGTCAATTCAATATGGTAAATGGTAAATTGTAAATAGAAAATGGTAATTTATAAATAGTAAATGTTAGGGTATTACGTCTCTATCATTTAACTAATGCAAATTATTGGGGGTTCGTCGATGAGTAATCTTCCATTTCAGATTGTGAATCTCCGGCGTGTCGGTGTGTTTGTGGCCTCTTCCTCATGATGCTGATTTTTTTGAAGGGCCTAAAAACTCTTCTTTGCATATGGTCAAGATTTAATCAGAAGTACATAATGTTATTACTGCATAAAGATTCAATCAGAAGTACATAATCAAGACAATAACCAAAGTTTAATGTTGAAATATAAACTATATACTTGTTCTTGAAATGGAATTGACAAATTTTTCATTGTCTCGTCCTTGCAAGTAGGAGTTGGTTTGTCTTTTAAATTAAAAATAGCCTCGTAATAAAGGCCAAGGAGATAGTTTGTGGAGTGAATAACTGGTTTTTTAGAAACTGATGCATTTGTAATGTCATATTTTATCTTATTAGATAAAAAGGTGCACCAATCAAATTTTAACTTTCCGATCGTTGCAAGAATGTATGCAATAGCCCAATTTGGAATATTTGTTTGCCGACCCTGCAAAACAATTCGGCTTGAAAGAAAGAAATCATGGCAACAAGAAAGTGGTGTGTAATTCCTTGCATATCCACACCTCATCTTGATTTATTAACATGAGCTAAAAAAATTCATTGGAATTAATATCAATTTGAATTATATCAAAATAAAAAATTTCAAATGAAAATTGAAAACAAATTACACGTACAATCAACATGGAAACCAAAAGTAGATTTGAGGTACTTCTTATCATTTTCAATGAGGGTTCTTTTGGTTGTTACTATGGGTGAATTTTTAAATGGAAGGCCTATCAACTAATGGATATTAGCTAGATCAACACTAAATTTGAATGTATGACCATCATCCATGTAATAGTAAAATTACCATCTTTTGTATTGTATGAGGACATAAGGTAGTTTAGAACGTCATGATCAATCTCAAACTGGGGCATGTTAATGAGCCCATAAAAATCACATGCTTCTAGAAAATCCTTGTATTCGTATTCATTTCTAAAAACTGTATAAATGTGGGGGCACATCAAGTTCCTATATTGTATCTTGCCCTTGGGTAGGGCTTGGGTGGTGACCAATGCCTGGTTTACTTGATTTTCCATTGGATCTTGGTCTTGAGCTTGGGTGCACTTGTAGTAGCCATTGTATTTGAGCTTGATTGGAGAATCTTGTGTTTGGTTGGACCACTGGTGTAGAGACATACAATTCCTATAGCAGTAAGTGCTGGGAGAACGAAGAAAATTCAGGAGCCATGAAGTGTAAACGTGAAAATGAGGGGCAGTGGGGTATTTATAGGAAAAAATTAGGGTTTTTTTGAGCCTTGGGCGCATGATAGCAAATTTTTTTGATGCGTGATAACAAAACTTATTGTCATGTGTCAACAAAATTTGTTGACAAATGACAACAAGTTTTGTTGTCGCGCGACAAACAAACTTTGTAGGCGTGCGACAACAATAATTACTATCACGCATCAGCAAACTTTTCCAACACACCACATCAACATGTGTTGTTGTGTGTCAAAAAAGTTTGTTTACACATAAAAACAAGTGTTTTTGTCACACATCAACAATTTTTTTTGTCATGCATCAATAAAAGTTATTGTCATGCATCAACGAATTTTTTTTCGGTTCGACAACAAGTGATTGTTTACACATGACAACAAATCTTGTTGTTGTGCATCAACAACCATACAAATATCATTTTGGGAGATAACTATGCGTCAATAGTGAACAATACTTTTTTTTTTGCATCTGCATAATTTTTTTCCTCAGGGCCCTCACTCTCACTCAAATAATATCAAGCAAAAATTTCGTTCTCAAAAATTGGAAAATTCACCTTTCCGTGAAATTGGTTCTAGGTATATTCATCAAGGATTTTCCACCTCCATTTTACCATAGGATTCTTAAAATGAACCTTGGATGGTGTTTTGGCGATAATGGTATTCAAAGTAGTTGAATTTGGTTGAAGACATATGATGATACGTTAGTAATACTAGCATCGTGATCGATCATGACTCTTTTTACTAAGATATCATTAATTATGGTGGTGATGAAGAGGGGAAGATCATGATCCTATGTCTATAATGATGGTATTTGAGAGGTTTCAAAAGATACATTAGTAGATGTTTTAAGAGTGCCTACTATATTTGTAAAGAGTTATAGATCGTCTGAGGGCACTAATATGGATTGAAGAGATTGAATCATGGCTTATCGGGTGAAGGTGAGGTTTGAACCAGATCATAAAGAGACATCCTTAATGGAGCTTGGTGAAGTTTTTGATAATGATGCTTCATACTATGATGGTGGATTGTGTAGGAGGAGAGACAAGGATGGAAACTTTGGCCTTAGCGGGTGATGTTTGATTATATGACTCGGGAGTGAGGGAATAGAAATTTTTCAATTACCTTTATCTAAGGGGTTAGGTTCATGGGTACGTGCTCTAGTGTTTTTACATACTGCGTCAATTTGATGTGGAGGGGTTTCCTTGGAAGAATCCCCCTTTCGGTGGTTACAGATGGTTTGTATGTGATCATTGTAGATGTTTTATGAGTTTTTTTATGTGACTAAGTATGGAGGAGAAATCCTTTGTTTGTGAGGATTTTGATGGTAGCAATAAGGGCCTTATGATCTTCTATGTGATGTCTTGGTGTGTAATTATAGTCATATAAGGCTTCAAATTCATATAAGGAAGGCTCCCACCCTTGAAAACTAGATGTTATGATAGATTTTTGGAGGATCCTTTCAAGGGTTGATTCGTAATATCCTTTTGAGTTGGATGTTGAAAGAAGTGACTTTTTTTGTAAGGTACTACCTTTGGTGTGCTTTCTTTGAATGTATGTTGAAGAAGGGAATTTCATTATGTAACAAAGTGAACTCTAATTTAAATAAAGGATGTTGTCCTAAAATGGAGGGTGGGGGTTTTAATTTTCTGTTGAAGAATAACATGGTGATGTGCTATGATTGTTGGTTTGTTACATGAATGGATGCATGGTTGTATGATAGGATTTTGGGATGCATGTGATCATCATATGATATTTTCACAATGTGTATGATGGGTTTCTTTTATAAGGTTTTTGAAGAGCTTGTGGATGAATTAGATGTGGACATAGTAGATGTAGACGGAGGTGTTTTATTTTCAATGACGGGTATAACATATGTTCATGCTTATGTGGATACTTGGTTTTTGTTTCATTGGTAGAGCTATTGGTAAACGGTTGGGATTTGGATTTTATGAAATTTTTGATAGTATGATCGACTTGAATAGAATTAGATTGCAGTTAACTAGTGGACGAGGAGTGATTCGGGAAATGTTATTTAAAGACATAATTTTTTTATTTTTATGCATGTTGTTTGGATTTTTGGCACTAAATACACCCAATGGAAGTGCATAAAAACTAGCAACTAGGGAAATTTCACCTTTCGATAGGGTGAAGTTTTTTCTTCTTTGTGAGAGGGGAAGTTCCCTCATATGATGTGATTTTTTTATTTTTGGTGCTTTTACGGAAAGCATGAAAGTGAGGAAATTTTGAGAAAAAAAAATGAGAAACCCTATAAGTGTTGGTAAAGAAAGATAAACGTGAGACACAAAGTTTGAAAAATCTATCTATCAAGGACACACCTATCCTTCTTGGTTTTCCAAGATTTCCCTGTAAGGTTTGATGAATGAGAGAAATGAGAACCTCTCTATTTGGAGGAAGGGAATATGATAATAATACAATATGAGAAGAAAAAGTCTTCATCTCCTTCAAAATATGTTGATATGGCACAAAGTCCATGTACGCGATATCCGATTACAAAGTTTGGTCACCCAAGAATCAATCATAGTATGAAGGAACAACAACATTAATACTTTAATCACAAGTAGATTGATAGATTTTGCAATTGAAAACTATTAACACAACAATAAAGAAAGCATTGTATTTATGAGGGAAAATTTGTGTACAAAAAGTCATGCAATGCAGTTTAATCCAATGGAGGTAGATAGAAGAGTTTTCCTCAAGTATAAATTTTAATGAGAATGAGAGGAACCCCTTTACAATTACAATTGAGCCTTTTATAGGCATTGTGTTCCCAAAAGTAGTTATAAAACTACCTTCTAAACTAACCCAACTCTAATCTACCCCAAACCTCAAGTTGACTCAACTTGGGTTATACATTACATTACAATTATGGTATTTAATTAATTTTATGGAAAAATTAATTAAATACATTACATTATAGCTTACACAAGATTGACATTTAATTAATTCAAAATCGAATTAATTAATTATATTCTTAAGAATCTCTCACATTCAAACCCATCCCCATGTTTTAATATGTTATTACATTAAATTTCTATATTGATCTCAAGCAAGGTTACAAGTAGCTTACAAAATATTTCCTTGAGACTTCTTCACACCATCATGATATATCAAAGATTCACAGCTAAGCTTTATATGCAAAAATGACATGTATTAAATCTTTCCAACTCCTCACACATTTCGATTACTTCTTGCATTGTCTCCTATGTGTTGTTAATTATTTCAATAGTCTCCGAAGAATCCCACGACCCAAGATCAACCTTGCTAGCTAAGGAAAGTGATCACGGAGCTTTACAATCTCAAAATAATACTAGCCTAGTGTAATTAATCCTTTATAGGAATCAATCAATTCTTATAGCTTCATCATACTTTTCCCGGCTTGTGCGCATTGATCTTATGTACCCAATAATAGGCCACTTGAAGTTGTGCCATGACCTATTCCTTTGAGATCTTTCATCCAAGAGAATTCATTTCCTGGTTTTCTACATATGAATGTTTCCCCAATTGAAGAAATCCAAATTCACCATTTCCTAGAACATACATGATGTTTGTTATGCTCTCAAAATTTCCCCTCTTTTGAGAAAATACAAAGTTGAAAATTCTTGAGTTAACGCCTTTTTCTATTGTTCTGTTAAAGGGCAAAAGTCAAGGAGTTTGAAAATCTACGTTTTTGGAGTCATTTATGTGGTTTTCGGGTCTGTCGAACATTTTTTTCCCATGTGTCCCAAGTTCATTCAAGCTCCTTGTTCACCGATCAGCCGCTTTACTCGAAAGTCTATTTTCTTGCGGGCCCGTCGAAACTTTTTGTTCAAAATGTTTCAAGTTCACTAAGACTCACTTTTCACCCTATCACCCACATCGGCTGCATTGTTCACTTCACGTAATTTCATCACTCATGTCCCGAAAGCATTTGTGCATTTTGTTCACCTATCACTGCATCAACCGAGTCGCTCTTTCACGTCCATGTGTCCCAAATGAACCAAAGGCCATCTGGGCTAATTTTTCCCGCTCTTCTCGAATATCTTACTTTTTAAATTGGTAGATGTGTATTTAATGCACATTTATTCCATTTCTCTCTCCTAAATGGCTATTTAATAAGCTTCCCCCTACGCATTTTTGCACACTGCTTTCTCGTTATCAATTGCTCATTCCTCGCAATCAAAATTTATGTGTGCGTACCCATTTTCCCCTGTAATTTCATCAAAAATTTAGGCTGTGACTTTGTTTTTTCGAGTTACTATCAACATTAAGATTAAGTTCCAAGGTCAGGAGCATGTTTCTCCGCTCGAGTCTGTTGTTCCCGATATCGGGGATAGTGAAGTTCGTCACCTGGACTTTAGAGATTTCTAGACTAGGTTGATGACCCGAACCCCCTCTCCTATGGCATAAATGATCAGCGACAATGGCTTGGAATATGCCACCGGTTTCTTGATTTTAGTGCAATTTTTCGACACGGTGCTCGCTGCAGTGCTCACTTCAATCCTGACTCGAACGAACTAATGAATGTGTATGGGGAGCTCATCACCAAGCTTTGACACTTGCTACCATTGACACACTCGCCCTAAGGATTCCTGAAATGGATAATTCTATAGTCATCTCCCAAAACCAGGCACAGTGCTCTTCGACCAAGAAAATGAAAAATACAAGGCGAGGGTGGTGAAGTCTTGGCTTAAAAACCCTAAAAAGGGGGCATCCCATTTATCCAAAGCTCTGTTCGAGCCGATTTAAATGAGGAGTACATCGATTTTAAAATCTTATTAGCTCGGGTCATGGGCTTACCCTCTACTAACGAGTTCCATTTTTGGATGTGCCCACTTCTCAACATCGTGTGTGAGGGTACTCAAAACATCAACTAGGCAGAAATCATCAGCATGAACTTGGCGAAGAAGCTGTCCAATGTATAACAAACCAAGAGGTTTTACATGACTTCTTATCTAATGTATACCCTAACAGGATCAAGGCAATGGTTTGGCTTCACATATATTGATGCTCATAAAGGTGATCCTATATATGCTTATTGCCCTCAATTCACCTTAGACACTAGAAATCGAAACTTGGGAGGGTGAATGATGCTTTCACCATGTACATCGTAAGACTTATGGAGAGTGACACTGTAAGGAGGTTCTCTGATGAAGCCATGAGCCTAATAGCAAGATACGTGCCTACTTCATCCGGTTCAGAAATTCTCCTATATCAAAGCTAGCAGTTATGAGAGCACCCTCTCAAGCTCCCTATGTTCTATAATGATAAAATGGCCTTGATCGAGATATGCGAGGCAATTAGAAAAGTTACATAGAACCCGCGAGGATAATAAAATAACTAGTTTGTACTTCCCCATATCCTTGGGAAACTACACTGTAAAAAACGGCTCTAGATGCACAAAACATAGAGAGATCCCTAGCTCCCATCACTATTCATTTCTTCAGGCCCAGAACTTGTTTTGACTTGAAGAAATTTATTGAAAAAAATATCAAAATCAATTACCATCATAGAGCAGAAACAAAAGACTATTAGGCTAACTATGTTGATGATTTTGAGGCAAGGAGGAGACATTATGGCAGGTTTTATCTTCAACTGATTTAGGAGCTTAACCTATATCAAATTCCTGAAGGGCTTCAAGATGACAACTCTAACTTGTTATCCTATGAGTATGATACCTTGATCAAGCACACTCCCTTGGAGGACTTGGATTGGTTCAAAAAGGAGAAGGATGATCTGACTAAAATCATAGCCCCTGTCCTAGTAAGAACCAAAATCTAGTTTGACATGAGAGTTCGTGAGCTTAGAAGGAATTTAGGTGAGTCCTTCTCTAAGGACACCTCAACACTAAGAAAGGAGGCATAGACACCCAGTTCGGAAGCACCTGTACAGACTCCTCCTGCCTCATCAACCAAAGGGCCTACATCCTCCACTCCTTCCTCATCCACCCAAGTATATCAGAAGAAAATCAAGGAGGTCAAGAAGGAGCTGTTGAAGAAGATCCCCTGATGAAGCATTCAAAATTTCCCTCAGGACCAGAGAATATTATCGTTCTCAGTGAAAGTGAAGAGAGTGAAGTGCCAGTCTCAGGGGTGTTCCAGAAGCCCCAATGGATAAAGAGAAGGAATTTCAAAGCACTGAGCTTCCGAGCACCATTGACTCCTCTGTACTGAAGCCTCGAGTGCCCCACTCATATCCCAACTAGAGACAACAACAGTGCACACTTTGAGTGCCATGAGTTCTCTTTCTCTCGGTCCTCTTGCCCCACCTTCTTCTTCCTCCTCCTCTTTCACATGGGTACAACCTTTCGTTGAAGGTAGGAAGAGGAAGTCTTCCTCTGAGTCTGGGACCCAACTTTGATGTTGTGGTGGCCTTATTTGGAACCACTCGTATCTACCGCCAAGAAGGCCGGGACCACCTCAAGAATAGTATCGATGCTCAAGGCCAGCAATTCCTGGAGATATCTAAGCCCAAGGTTGATAAGCCAAAACAAGATTTGCAAGCATCTGATCTAGAGCTCTTGAGGATCCCTATGGGAGAGTCCACCCCTGAAGGTGAGATTCACAATCTTCAAGAAACTTGATCACCAAGGTCATTGGGAGAGTGGAAAAAGGGCAACAAACCATAGAAAAGCTGGAAGAGCAGGCTCAGGTTCTTGCAAGTTTTATCAAGTCACTGTTGTCCAAAGATAAAGTTTTAGACCCCACCCCACTGACTACTCTTCCACCAGCTATGACCCTCACTCAAGACAAAGTCTAGAGTATCAAAGATATATATAGATACTCCATCTATGGAAGATCCATGGAGTCCATGGTGGATGATATGCTCATTGCAAGGTTGAATTTCATTAGTGAAGCCTTCAAACTCAATGAGAAGGTAAATAATTTGCAACAGAAACTCTCCTCCACCATTGGAAATATAGATAAAGAGCATAAACTCTAGAGAAGCTGTATAGTATACCTTCTCCTCATGGGGAAATATCTTAATGGCAAGCAAGGTCTTTGATGATGCAAAATATAATTTTTCAAAATTATGGGTATATAGTGTGGAATGGAAAATCAAGGTCTTTGGAAGAGGATTTGCGAGAATTGAGAAATAGCTGGCAAAAGGGTGAGGCCTTCAAGACTTTGGTGGTATCTACTTTTAAGGATATCCATTGCCACCTCCATGATGAGACCTTAGGTGTCTCTCTCCCGTAAGAAATTAAAACCCAATTCGAGCTTTTATCAAGGAAAATCATTCAGAGAGGATTCTATCACCAAGGAAAAGGTAAAGGAAATCTGATCTCTCTAGTTTACTATTGAAGAAGCAAGTAAAGATTACCATACACACGTCAAATTTGATAAAGAGATGGAGAAATGTCTCAGATTTTGGATTCGGGCCACTTTGCCAACATGTCGGTTCCACGTGGCGAGAGACATAACAGAGGCGTTAAAAAGGTTTAGACAAAGCGGATCCTAAAATTAGTGGGCCCTTCTCAACCGTGAACACCTATCTTCTCCTCCTGACTTTTCTCCCTTCTTTCTTTCCTCATCTCTAATTTATTGTAATTAGTTGGGGTTTTTCGTTAAGCATCCCTTTAACTAAACATTAATTAAAAGAAGTAGTTACCGAGGGTAACTAATTTGTAAAACTATATAATGGTCTCTCTTTGCCATTTTAAAAGGGGGACTTGGCTCATTTTGAAAGTGTATGAAATAGTAAAGCAATCAATACAAAAGGATCTCCTTTATTTTTCCATTTGATTCTATTATTCGTGGTTATATGTTTAATATCGTTAGATCATTTTTCTACATTATGTTAGGAAGCTTTGCATTCTTGTAGATGTTATTTATGGAAGTGTGTGTCTTTTTAATTGCATCCCATTTATTCAAGTACAAATGGTCTTATTCCAATTCATTATATTTTGGCATGCGTAAGGAATTATTTTGTCATCTATAATTTTGGAGAATGCTTTTCTACCCATTTCTACGTCTTCATTCCTCTGTACTTTTGTGTTGATGATCTATTTTCAAAATGCTTTTATGATATCCAAGTTCCTGCAGTAAAACTATGCCCCGTACATATGTAAATAGGTTTTGCTCTTGAATCAGGGAACCTCTCCCATTAAAGAGGAATGAATTTTTTTCCTTGACTGCTTTTTCTTCTCAAAAGTCTTTTTGACTACCAACAGCTTTTGGTGACTCGATGGGGAACGTTTCTTGATGTATTCTAGTTCCATAACCATTTATTGATCACATTTTGATCTTGAAACCCCATGTTTTACTCGCGGGAGAAGGGCCCATGGTATTGAAGATTCTCAGTTTCAGCTTTTGGAACAACAGAGTTTTCCTTTCCCTTCAAAAGAAGAAATAGAAGAGCTCATTCAACAAGCATTCCTCTTGAAAAAGAAGAACCTTTGCGGGTGGTATTCCTTCAGAGGAAATTAGTCCTAATCTTCATGCTCGATTCTTCTTGGTGTTTCAGTTCCCCTTCAAGCCATTTTTCCAAAAATTGTGGTACCATTGCCTTGGGGTAATCATGTTGGGCCTCTCGCCATTCCTCAACCTTTACATGAGTTACCCAGAGGTAACCAGAAGAACTTTCCCAAGTTCAAAGGTGATGGAAAGGTACATCATGATGAACATATCACGACCTTCATAGTTGCATTAGGAGTTCTAGGAGTGGAGCATGAAGATATCTCAATGAGGATTTTTGTTGAGACCTTGCAAGATAATGCAGCTGATTGGTTCTATCACCTTCCGGCTGGGGCTATCACTAGCTGGAACACCATGAGGGCAAGGTTTGAGAATCGTTTCAAACTGGCGAAGACGTGCATGCTTTGCTGGCCCAAATTTCTCAAATAAAGAAGGAATCACAAGAGCCCATGAGAGAATTTGTGGCTCAATTCAACAAATTGATTAACAAAATCCCACCTGACACTCAACCTGTAGATCAAATTCAAAAATGCTTCTTCCTGAATGCCCAATTGCCTGAAGTTAGTTATGCATTGAGGAGAGCTAATCTTGCAACATTGGTGAGGATCAAACTCTTGTTGTTAGTGTTGAAGATGATTTAATCATGTCCAGGGAAGTTGAGAAGAGACCCTTCTAAATCTAGGTCTTTTCCTTCCTCCTCTTCCACTCCTGGGCCTAATACTGATCCATTAGTACAAAAACTTGCAAATGATCTCATCGCCATTAAGAAACAATTGGCCCAACACGCCCCCTATGCAGATGTTCCAAGGAGGAATTTTCAGCCCAGAAATCATTTGCCTGCTTCTCAGACAAGGCTAGCACTTGAAGGACCACCTATTAAAGTCCCTGTTAACGCAACCTGTGAAGTTGAAGAGCTGGAGGATGAAGAGGTCAGTGAAGATTGTGAAGAATTTGTTGAAGAGGTTGATGAAGAAGCAGAGGAACTTGAGGGATCTCGAGTTAATTTCTTCACTACTGAAGGTGTTGATGAAGAATATGATTATGACAAAGTAGTGGCGGACATGAATAGTGAATCATACACTGTCATGACTTGAGAGAAAACAAAAAAAAAGGAGAAAGTGATGCAGCCTGCCAAAAGATCCAAGGAGCATCGCGACTATCCCTGTAATTGTAAAAAGAGGATCTCCTATCCCCATTACGTCCACACCAAAGGTGAGTCCTGCCAATTCTGCTACTAAAGTTACCTCTCCTTCAACTCCTAAAACCGATAAGCCTAAGGTTCCAAGTGATGATAGCTTGTCCACTTATGGGTCTTTCGATAGCATTGATCACCTGAAAAAGACCAAGGTTCAAATCTCAAAGGCTGAGTACTATCAAACCCATCCCAAGGATTTTGCCAAAATGGTTCACTTTGTCAATTCCCATTCCAAAACTACCTCTAAAGGCCTTTTACCCACTCCATCTTCTGCACCACAACCCAATCTGGTAGCCGCTGTCACCTCACCCAATGACAAGATCAAACCATTCTATGTGACCCTCCTTATAGCTGGCCATAGACTCAGGGGCATCAGACAATGTAATGCCTGCCAAAGTAGCCCATGCCTTAGGCCTAACTCTCACATGCACTTATGGGTCTTGTTATTCTATGGAGAGTAAGGAAGTGCCCCTAGTTGGAAGAATTAAGGATGCACAAGTAGCTTTTGCTACTTTGCCTGAGAAGAAGGTTTTGGCTACTATCACAGTAGCGTAAATTCCTCCTTCATATGGAATCTTTGCTAAGTAGAAATTTCGTAAAGATGTAGGAGGAGAAATTCAAATGGATTGGTCATATGCCCTCATACCTATTAATGGGAAAATGAAGAAGTTGTTTCCTGAGAAGCAATCGAGTATATTGTACAAAAAATAGATGATCCCAAAGCACAAATACTTTATGAGGATATGGGGCATGGAAACTATATGATTATGTCTCCAGAGGAGATCCAACTTCCCAAAAGATCACTTAAGGATCCTAATGGTGTTTGGATATTAGAGTTTGATGGAAGTTGTTCCTCAGCTGGTTCTGGAGCTGGTGTAGTATTAGTGTCTCCTGAGGGAAAGGTTTTTCTTTCTCATTCAAATTACAATTTGAAAATACTAATAATACAACAAAGTATGAAGCTCTCATTCTTGGGCTTAATGTGGCAAAAGAAAAAGATGTGAAGAATCTTCTAGCTCGTGGAGATGCAGAGCTGATTGTCAAGCAAGTTAGAAACCTTTTCTAGGTAAAGAATAGAAGGTTGAAACATTACAGGAATCAGGTGTGGGACTCCATCAAATTTCTTGACACCTTCTCCATTGAAGTAGTGCCTAGGGAGAAGAACACCAGGGCTGATTCACTAGCAATCTCAGGGTCATTGTTGATACCTCATCCTGACTTCTCTCATGATAGGTTTACCATTGAAATGATCCATATGCCCAATGTACCGATAATACAAGTAAGCGGAAAGTTTTTAATGATGATCAGCATTTACTTTCTTTCTTAGAACTCGTGTGGATAAATTTGAACAGTTGTACTTTGAGGGAAGTGACAATTTGTCTCGTGAAATTGTGCCTTCCAATAAAGAAGATATCAATGAAGAAGAGATGGATCAAGATGGATGTATCAAACTCAAAGGGAACAAGATTCCAAAGGGACTGGTGAGTTTAGAAGAATTGTTTGATAAGCATGACAGGTATGTGAAGTCTAAAGCTTCTACTAGATCACAATAATCAGTTGAGTATGATAAAACTAATATTGGGAGTTCCATTGACCCTAAACTCATGAACATTGGGAAATGTTGCACGCTGGAGGAAAATAATAAAGTAATCAATCTTTTAAGGGAGTATAAAGATGTTCTTGCTTATTCTTATGAGGATCTAAAAGTTTTTCAACCCAAGGAGATGTAGCATTTCATCCCTCTCAAACCTAGGATTAAGCCTTTCAGCAGTAAACAAAGGCAATACAATCCTAAGATAGCTAACACTATTTTTCAGGAAATATAGAAGCTATTAAAAGCCAAAATCATTTTTCTATCCACCATTCAATATGGATTGCCAATATTTTTCCCGTTAGAAATTAAAATGGTGAGATTCGTATCTCGTGTTGTCTTTAGAAATCTAAATCAAGCTTCTTTAAAGGACAACTATCCTTTACCCATGATGGATCAGTCTTACATGTTGTGACGAGGTCTGCGAAATGTTGTCTATGCTTGATGGCTTTTCAGGATATAATCAGGTAGAAGTTAATGCCGCAGATCAACACAAGACAGCCTTCACTACCCCTTGGGGTACCTTTGCCTACAAGAGGATGCCTTTTGGGCTCATTAATGCTGGTGCCACTTTCTAGAGAGCTATGGACTTGGCCTTTGGAAGTTTAAAAGGGAAGTGTATTGTCATGTACCTTGATGACTTGACTGTATTTTCCAAAGTAAGGGCAGATCATTTTTAGCACCTGGAAACGGTTCTTTTGAAATGTATAAAATATGGGATCTCTTTAAATCCTAAGAAATCTATATTTTGTGTCATAAAGGGAAAATTGTTAGGGCATGTTGTCTCTAAAGACAGTATAAAAATTGATCCTGAGTGAGTTCAAGCTATTCAGTAGATTCCCCTTCTAACCAACAAGAAGGGAGTGCATTCTTTCTTTAGTAAGATTAACTTCCTGAGAAGATTCATCCCTGATTTTCTGAGCTAACCTTGAATATCTCTCAAATGATGAAGGGAAAAAAGACGTTTGGCTGGTCTCTGAAGGTAAAGAAGCCTTTGAAGGTATTAAAAAGGCTATTGCTAAAACTCCCGTCTTAGCATGTCCAGATTTCAACAAAGATTTTATTATCTATTGCTATGCCACAGATAACACCCTGGCTGCTGTTTTGACTCAAGAAGATTCTAATGATCATGAACTCCCAATTGCATTTATGAGCTACATTCTAAAAAATCATGAGTTAAAATACACCATAATGGAGAAACATGCTTTCGCAGTGGTTAAAGTTGTCAAGCAGTTTCGTTTTTACATTCTTAACTCTCACTCCACAGTATTTTTGCCTGACACAACCATCAAGTCCATTCTCACACAACAGGAGTTTGGATCCAAGAGAGGGAACTAGGTGGCCAAGGTCCAAGAATATGACATTGACATCAAACCAACCAAGCTCGTCCGTGGAAAAGGCCTGTGTGAACTCATCGCTGAGGGAGCTAGACATGAGTTACCCGAGGATAAAGTTGATCTTCCTACCATTTTGTTTCTTGGCTCAATTGATGAATGGTATGTGTTGGTGCAAATCAACAAAGACCCTAGATGTTGATCGATTTCTAGTTTGACACTTTAGACATCTAGTGTGATTGCACAACATTGAATATTTTCCCTAAGTGTGGGACTTGTAAAAATGGGAAAAGAATCTCTAGATTAGAGGTTGGTTCCTCAACTCCTCTGATCAGGTGTATTACTTGCAAGTTGCAGAGGTTTTGAATTCAAGATCCTACTCTAAATTCCAAGGGGACAGAGATAGAGAATGCAAAAAAACTGAAACTAATGCTAATAAGGTGATGCACCAAAGGAATGGTGAACATTCTTTACTTCTAAAAATAGACACAGGTCATAGAAATGCAACAAACATCATGCACAAATTGATAAAATGTAATGAAAGGTCAGAAATGAAGCAAAACAACACAAATAGAGGATTGAAAACTCATTCACAGAGCTTGCATTGTCATTTCCAATATAAAAACACATGCATTACAACATCTGAGAGGTAGAAAATAGGTTACAGTCTTTGAAGAGGTCTGATATTCCACAAAATCACTTTTCAAGGTGAAAAGGGAGCCTGCAATACATGAAAATGTCCAACCCCTCAAAAAATGAGCCAAATCTGGCTTTTACAATGCAAGAACCAAGCCCAGGAGAGAGAAATGTGGGAAAATGTGAGAGGAGCTTCAACCACCGACCAAAATGTAATAAAACAGCATGGGCATCCTTACAGGTCCATTCCCTGACATTTTTCACCATGCTGGGAGAGAATGCGAGCCATTCTTCATTAAAAATGGTGGTTGAAACGTCATTTCTGTTCATTACCACGTGCTCGAGGCATTTTTCAATTTTATCTCTCCAAAATCCATCAAAATACAAAATTGAGCCACGGAATCTTGTATATAATTTCACCAGCTTTCCGTTGATATAAAGAACATGAAAAACCAAGCTCTGGATCGAAAGTTATGGCCATTTGAAAATTTAGGGCAAAATAGGGCCAAAACGGGTTGGTGGGCCAAAAATTTGAAATTTTCCCACTTTTTGCATTTGGGAAAATTTCCCAAAAACCCCATGCCCCAAAGACTCCTGGTTCCACGTGGTAGCATCCAATTGTATGTGGGCCTTCTGTGCTTCATTTTCCACCATTTTGGCCATTGGAAAATTTTCCAAAATCTCCGTCGGCCGATGATCTGAGGACACGTGGCAAGAGGTGATTTGCCGAGGCATTTCCTCTTAAATTTTTCATCACTTTGTTGACCATTTTTCTGACTTGGACACATGGCAAAACCCCATTGGCTATGGGATTTCTCCTTCCCTTTTTCCCTGCGGGCCTGTCTCTCATTTTTACCGCCACATGGACACGTGGCACGATCTCATTGGCTCGCATTTAGGGGGTGGACTTTTTCTTTGAAAATTTTCTTTGATTTTTCTTGGGAAAAAATCTCCCAATTCCTCCCACGTTCCACTGGTCTAGTGCCATGTGGCGAGCTCCCATTGGACGTGGGCCTTGGGAGAAAACATTTCTCTTTTGCTCTAACCTTTGGGAAAAATTCCCAATCTCTCCCTGTGTTCAAGCTCAAGACCCCTGGGACACGTGGCCTGTCCTCATTGGTTGTGGGTCTTGGGGAAAAAAATTAACTTTGCACCCTCGCCGATCACTTTTGCCAAATTTCCAATCTTTCCTCCACCCTCCGCCACTCCTTTCCTCTAGAGACATGTGGCATAACGTGATTGGGTGCGGGCCTGGCATCGAAAATTTTGCTTGTATCAACCCTTAGGAAATTTTCCTAATTTCTCCCCGCCTGGACACGTGGTAGGATCCAATTCACCGGCGAGCCTACGGGGTGAAAATTTCCTTTTGAAAACTTACCGAACACTTGGTAAAAATTCTAATTTTACCTCCGCCTTCCACCCTCCTAAGGACACGTGGCCTCATCTTATTGGTTGCGGGCCTTTCAGGGGAAAATTTCCCACAAAATCTCCACGAGCCATAACTTCAAAAATACATGGAGTTAGGAGGAAAACTTTACCTTTCTGGAAAGCTGAGAAAAATCTCTATCCAATGGTGCCATTTCCAGAAGTTTTGAGTGCCTAAAAAGCAAAAATTTATGACTAAGGCACAAGGGAGGGAAGAATGAAGGGAGTTAGCCACAAAATGTGCAAGGGGCTCATTTTGGATAAAAATTTTGGCGACTCAGAGGGTCATCTCGCCTCTTTGGATGAAGTTACTAGTTGCTCAAACAATCTATTGGGCATGAAGTCATATTTTTCTCGCTTGGTACTCCAACCGATTAGAACATTGCATGGAGGAAGATGGAAGGTAGAACACCATTTGATTAGAGAAAGGCCTGCAAACACATTTCTTGGAACAACAAGCTTGTGCCAAAGCACTTAGGGAAAGCAAAGCTAATCTACAACAAAACAATGTGCATAAGCACTTGGAGGAATGAAAACCTAAGATAATATGTACAAGGTGGAGAATTCCCTTCAATAGAAATGCTTTAGATGGATTCCATTGACTGGAATTTACAATTCTTCGCTATCTAATAAAGACAATTGGAAAGCATTGTTGTCCTTACACTTTGTGACCATGTATGGGCCACTCCAAATGGCATCAAATTTTGAATGCCTTCCCGGCTTTGATCTATCTGCATCCCATTTTAACACTAGATCTCCCACTTGGAAAGATTTATCCTTGGCCTTTCTATCAAAGGTCTTCTTTATCAAAGCCCGATCCCTCTCCATTGCTTGGGATGCCTAAATTCTAATTTTTGGAGCTCTATCAATTCTGCATATCTAACCTCCATGGGCCCAAACTCCAAAAACTTCAACTGTTTCATGAGTTCCAATGTTGGCAACTCAAGTGACATGGGAAAAATTTCCTCTCTTCCATAAACAATCCTGAATGGAGAATTACCTGTAGATCTCTTGGGAGTTATTCTATCAGCCCATAAGGCTGATTTCAATTTGGTATGCCAAGACCTCTGATTTTCATCAAGAGTCCTCCTAATGATCCTTAACAAGTTCTTGTTTGTAGATTCAGCTTGGCCATTACCCTGAGGGTAATAATTTGATGAAGTGCTTAGGTAGATCCCATTCTTGACAGCCCATTCAGTTACCTTGGACCCAATGAATGCCAATGCATTATCTGATATTATTGTAGCAGGTATGCCAAATCTGGTTGTTATTCCCTCATAGAAGTCTAGGATGCTAGATTCATTTGCTTCCTTGAGTGCTACTGCTTCAGTCCACTTGGTGAAGTAATCTATTGCTGTTAGAATCCATTTGTGTCCTTGGCTTGAATTTGGATTAATGACTCCAATGAAGTCCAAACCCCATTGCATGAATGGCTGGTCAACTGAAATTGGATGTAATGGAAGGGTAGCTAGTCTCTCCTTACCCATGAAGAATGCACAATTCTTGCACCTCTTGATCCATGCATAACAATCACTGAAAATATTGGGCCAATAATAGCCAGCCCTCATGATCTTTAGAGCTATCACTCTTGGTGCAAAATGACCACCAACTGATCCACCATGGAACTCTTCCAACACCATGTGAATCTGATTTGTACCAATGTATCTCAACAAGACTCCATTCACATCCCTTTTGAACAAAACACCATCAACAAGGGCATATGGGACAACCTACAATCTGAAGTGTCTTCTTTTGGTCTTTTTCATCTCTAGAGGGTATAGACTTGTGCTTAGGAAGTGCATTATGTCTTGGGTCCAGCAAGGAGTGAGGACACCATCATTTTCCTTTTGAGTGCTTCCTTGCTCATGGCTATCTTGCAATGCCAAAACAACCTCCTTCTCATTGCATGCTTCCTTGTGTTTGTTCAAGACCAGCTGCTCACACAATCCTTTTCCTCTGACCAACTTGGTGACTTTGATCTCAATGTCATACTCCATGACATGAGTAATCCAACCTGCTCTCTTTTCATTCAAGTCTTTGTTGAGGAGGAAGTCCTTAACTCCCACATGAGAAACCAACAATTGAACCTTGTTGTTTGAAACTAGATGCTTGAATTTCTTTAAGCTCCTGATTACTGCAAGAACATGCTTCTCAATGAAAGAATACCTCACCTCATAGTCTTCCAGGCTTTGGCTAAAGAAAGAAATTGGCTGCTCATCATTGTCTTTGTTCTGCTATACCAAAATTGCAGAAATAGTATCATCACCCCCAAATGCATAGAGGATGAAATCCTTGGAGAAATCCGGGTTAATGAGAGTTGGGGCTTGAGAGATGGCTTCTTTGATTGCTTCAAAACTTTCCTTTCCTTCTGCTGTCCATTTGAAAGCCATGATTTTCTTTAACATCTTGGTGATAGGCTTGACTAGGGCTGCAAAATTTGGGACAAACCTCCAAACAAAATTTATTCTCCCCAAGAAACTTTGAAGGGCCTTCTTGTGGCTTGGCAATGGTAGTGCTCTTATGGCTTCAACTCTTTCTGGATCAATTGCTAATCCTTCTTTAGAGACAATGTGGCCAAGGAGCTTTCCTTCATGGGCTAGAAAAATACACTTTTTAGGATTCAAGGATACTCCAAATCTTCTACACCTTTGGAACACTTGTCTCAAATGAAAGAGATGGTCTGCTGCATTTTTTGAAAAAACAATGATATCATCAAGATATATCAGCACCATGTTGTTAATCAAATCCTTGAACGCCATGTCCATTTCTCTTTGGAAAGTAGCTCCAGTGTTGGACAGCCCAAATGGCATTTTCCTATATGCATAAGTTCCCCATTTGGTTGTAAAGGTTCTCTTGAACTGATCCTCTTCTTTCACCATAATCTGATTGTACCCTGAATAGCCATCAAGTAATGAAAACCTCTCGGAGCCGGCAAAAACTTGTAAATTTTTTTCCATAGAGGGAAGTGGATAATGATCCTTGAGAGATACTCTATTCAAATCTTTGAAGTCAACACACAATCTGATTTCCCCACTCCTCTTTCTAAATGGAACCAAGTTGGCCACCCAACTAGAATGCTTGATAGGGAATATGATTCTTGACAGAGCTATCAAATTATTCAATTCTTTCCTCATGAGAGGCTCCATGTGTGGATTGACTGGCCTTTATTTTTGCCTGATGGGTTTAGTACTTGGATCCAATTCAATGGTGTGTTGAGCTAACTCGGGATTGAAACCTTTCAAATCTTCATAGCTCCAAGAAAACACATCAGGGAACTCTTGAAAAAGTTGTATGAACTCATACCTTTCTGCTCAGTTGTTACTTTACCAACTTGGAGTGATTTTCCTTCTTCCACCAAGATGGACACTGAATCTTCTCCCTTGACTTGGATGTTTGCTTTCTCCTTCCTAAACTGATCATTAGGATTGAAAATGGACTCCAAAGTAATAAGTCCCTTTGGTAGTTTGTTGGTTCTCAGCTATACCACTTGGTCACCATATTGCTGCTCCAACTTTTCTTGATTTTTAGCTGAGAACTCAGCCTCTTCTTGCAAGAAATGGATGATTTGTTGATCATTTTTGAACACTTGCCAACTTACATTGTTGTCTGGCACTAAAGGCCTTACAATCACATGGATGTTTGGTTGTACCTTATCCTTTTGGATTCTTTCAACAACATCAAAGGCTTCTCCAATTGCTGCAAGCCTGTCAGCAGCTTAGTTCTCTTTTCTAGGAATGGATTTGATGCCAAAGCCCTCAAAATCTTCAATGAGGTCCCACACCCTATTTTTGTAGCACTTGAGTAGATCATTCTTGACAGCATGCTGCCCTTTAACTTGGTTGACAATCAACTCATTGTCACCAAATAATTGCAAGTTCTTTATTCCTCTCTTGATTGACCAATGCAATCCTTGTATCAAAGCTTCATATTCAGCAGTGTTATTAGAGCATGCAAACTGAAATCTAAAAGATGAATAATACTTAACTCTTTGGGTGAAACAATCATAACCCCCTCCCGCACCTTGCCTACTCCTTGATCCATCAAAATACAACTTCCATACCTCATTTTCATCCTTGTGGTTTGGCTTGGTGATGTTAGGAATAGGTTGATTCTCTTCGCATGTAATAGACTCCTAGCTCAGATTCTTCTATTTCTTGATAAGGATCAAAAGCATGCACCTTGTTTTCCCATTCATCAAGAGTCAGATCTGGGATACTTCCAACCTTGGTGTCAGCTTCATCAGTGCTTGGATAATCTTCTTGATCAAACGCTGAACAATTGGTATTGATTTGGCTTGGAGTGTAAGGCTCAATGTGAAAGTTTGCAATAGGCTCAGATCTGATTGTGGCTTTAGTTCCATATCTTGTTCTGAACAACATGTGTGTCCAATTAGTAGATAAGTACCCTCCAATCTTGGCTGTGAAATCCCTTAACAAACATAGGGCAAAGAGTGTTGGAAGATCTATTAGTGAGACATCTTGTAAAAACAACGTTGGGGCATGCATGCAAAGTAAGACTCAAGTTTTTTATCACTCCAATTGTTGTTACTACTGTTTCATCCAATTGCACTACCCCTTTGGATATGACTTCATATTGAAGTCCCAACTGATTAGCTATTTGCTTGGGCATTACTGAACTACTTGCCCTGAATCAATCATGCAATTGTGTACTAATTGGTTTCCAATGATCAATGAAACATAGAATGGAGGGGGCTTAAAAATTTTACCTTGCTGTCCTCCATGATTCCCCTCAGGATGGGCAACATTTGTGAGTACCTTCTCTTGCATTTGGACTTGTTGATTTGAAGTTGACCAGTCCTTCATGGCAGCTTGTAGCAAATCTCTTTGGCCTGGGATGGATAGTGATTCCCACATTGATATGTTTACATTTGTCTTCTTCATCTGATCAATGATGTTGAATGGAGATGAAGCATATCTCTATTGTCCCTTGGCCTACACATTCATTCCTTGCACATGGGCAGCAGGAACGGCATTTCAGCTTGGCCTAGAACTGTTTTAGCGCAGTTCTTGCGTGTTTGGAACTGCATTTGCTTTGCCAATAATGTGTGGAGTGGCAGAAGGTTGTGGATTACTTGGAGCCAATGGCTGTTCTTCACCCAAATTTCTCCTTTTTGACCTTGTGTTGGCTGCAACACTTTGGGAAATTGTTTGATTCATGCCACAAAAATCTTCTACCTACCAATTTACAAGTGTGGTATCATTTGGAGCTGATTGTTGCTAGAATGTTTCTTGTTGTTGGTTATTTCCTTGACTCCCTTCACCCTCCACACCAGTAGTTGTCACCATTAATGCTTGATTTAAGGCACCATTGAAGCACATAGACTGGTTGTGAGGTTCATTACATGGGAAACACCAATCATACTCTTGAGCTATGTTGTTTTGCACTGGCACTATTGCTTTAGAGGCAGATGTAGCATTGGGATTATAGGGCTGAAATGGTCTATTGGTAGGAGGTCTTGTTTGATTTTGATTTGCAACTGGATTGGGTGGTCTTTGAGGCTGGTATGGCTGCCTGTTAGGCTGAGCTTGAGGCTGGAAAGAAGGTCTAAAACCTTGGGCTTGCTGCCTCTTGAGTGTAACCAGCTCATTGCCTAGATTTTGCAATTGCTTCATGACTTCTTGAAGTTCATTTGAGGCACTAGAAGATGAAGTAGAAGCTTCACTTGAATTCTGATTTCTAGGAGTGGGAATAGGAGCTAAAATAGGCACTTGAATAGTACTTGGGCTCTCTAAACTTGGATACAATGGCATTGGGGGCCTAGGAGCTAGCTTTGCCACTTGAATCAAACAATTTTCAGCTCTAATGGCAATGCTATAAGCAACAGGGATAGTTGTGCCTCCCATGGATTGAATTAACATAGAAATATCAGAATTTAAAGATTTAAGGTAATATAGAAAAGCACCTTCTACTGCTGGCCTTATTGTCCACTGGAATTCTCTCCTAAGTCTTTTGAAACCTAAAGTTGAAGTCACCAACAGCTCATTGGGAGCTCTCTTGATGGTTGTCAATTGTTCCAAAAGGGACAAGTTATCTCCCTTTTCTCCAAACTGCTCATGGAGGGCTATACATAGCTGGTTCTAATTTTGAATAGAACCTGAGGCAAGACTCTTGAACCATTGCAAAGCTTTTCCCTTGAATGAAGATGCTCAGTTTGACAAAGAACTTGAATCTCATTAATCTCATGGATTGCACAAATATTAGCAATACCCTTGACATGATCACCAAGAGTGGTCTAATTCTCTCCAATAAAGTATGGAATGTTCTTCAATGCTACAACTGGGATTAGATTCTGTGCACTGAAAGCAAGTGGGCTGCTGCTAGTGAAATTGACATAGGGGTTGTGTTGTGCCATTCTTATTGGCCTTAAAACCCTTGTTGATTGAATGAAAGGCCTACGTGTGGAGGAGTTGATAGAGTTCTGTTTGGTGGAGATAGAGACCTTTGAATTCTCCTCCCTCTTTGCCTTCTTCTTAGAGATAACTGTAGATACTCAAACAACACCTCTTCTTCTCCAACTCTTGACCTTGTGGTGATTCTTCTCATGAGTTTTTGGGTCTACACTACTAAAACCAGCTGATTCTTCTTCCTTGGAGTCACCAGATGTGTAATTTAGGGCTCTTTTAAGCAAGAAACTTGTAAAAATGCACATAAATTTGTTGCAATGAAGATGAAGACCTCTAAGGTCCCACCGAGTGTGCCAAAATTGTTGGTGCAAATCAGCAGCACCCCTGGATGTTGATCAGATTTCTAGTTTGACACTTTGGACATCCAGTGTGATTGCACAACATTGAATCTTTTCCCCAAGTGTGGGACTTGTAAAAATGGGAAAAGAATCTCCAGATTAGAGGCTGGTTCCTCAACTCCTCTAATCAGGTGTATTACTTGCAAGTTGCAGAGGTTTTGAATTCAAGATCCTACTCTAAATTCCAAGGGGACAGAGATAGAGAATGCAAAAATCGAAACTAATGCTAATAAGGTGATGCACCAAAGGAATGGTGAACATTATTTACTTCTGAAAATAGACATAGGTCATAGAAATGCAACAAAAATCATGCACAAAACTGATAAAATGTAATGAAAGGTCAGAAATGAAGCAAAACAACACAAACAGAGGATTGAAAACTCATTCATAGAGCTTGCATTGTCATTTTCAATATCAAAAACACATGCATTACAACATCTGAGAGGTAGAAAATAGGTTACAGTCTTTGAAGAGGTCTGATATTCCACAAAATCACTTTTTAAGGTGAAAAGGGAGCCTACAATACATGAAAAATGTCCAACCCCTCAAAAATGAGCCAAATTTGGCTTTTACAATGCTATAACCGAGCCCAGGAGAGAGAAACGTGGGAAAATGTGACAGAGCTTCAACCACCGACAAAAATGCAATAAAACAGCATGGGCATCCTTACAGGTCCATTCCTTGACATTTTCACCATGCTGGGAGAGAATGCAAGCCATTCTTCATTAAAAATGGTGGTTGAAACGTCATTTCTATTCATTACCACATGCTTGAGGCATTTTTCAATTTTCTCTCTCCAAACTCCATCAAAATACAAAATTGAGCCCATAATCTTGTAGATAATTTCACCATATTTTCGTTGATATAAAGAACGTGAAAACCAAGCTCTGGATCGAAAGTTATGGCCATTTGAAAATTTAGGGCAAAATAGGGCCAAAACGGGTTGGCGGGCCAAAAATTTGAAATTTTCCCACTTTTTGCATTTGGGAAAATTTCCCAAAAATCCCCATGCCCCACCACTCCTGGTGCCATGTGGCAGCATCCAATTGGATGCGGGCCTTCTACGCTTCATTTTCCACCGTTTTGGCCATTGGAATTTTTTCCAAAAATCTCCAGCTGGGCCGATGATCTAAGGACATGTGGCAAGAGGTGATTCACCGCGGGCATTTCCTCTTAAATTTTCTGTCACTTTGTTGACCATTTTTCTGACTTGGACATGTGGTAAAACCCCATTGGCTACGGGCTTTCTCCTTCCCTTTTTCCCTGTGGGCCTGTCTTGCATTTTTTGCCACCACATGGACATGTGGCACGATCTCATTGGCTCGCATTTAGGGGGTGAACTTTTCCTTTGAAATTTTTCTTTGATTTTCTTGGGAAAAAATATCCCAATTCCTCCCACGCTCCACCAGTCGGGTGCCACGTGGCGAGCTCCCATTGGATGTGGGCCTTGGGGAAAACATTTCTCTTTTCTCTAACCTTTGGGAAAAATTCCCAATCTCTCCCCGCGCTCGAAGCTCCGACTCCCCGGGGACACGTGGCCTGTCCTCATTGGCTATGGGTCTTGGGGGCAAAAATTAACTTTACACCCTCACCGATCACTTTTCCAAATTTCCAATATTTCCTCCACCCCCCGCCACTCCTTTCCTCTAGAGACACATGGCATAACATGATTGGGTGCGGGCTTGGCATTGAAAATTTTGCTTGTATCAACCCTTAGGAAATTTTCCTGATTTCTCCCCTCTTAGACACGTGGTAGGATCCAATTCACTAGCAGGCCTGCGGGGTGAAAAATTCCTTTTGAAAACCTACTGAACACTTGGTAAAAATTAGAAGTTTACCTCCACCTTACGCCCTCCTGAGGACACGTGGCCTCATCTTATTGGCTGCGGGCCTTTCAGGGGAAAATTTCCCAAAAACTCCGTTGAGCCATAACTTAAAAAATACGTGGAGTTAGGAGGAAAAATTTACCTTTTTGGAAAGCCGAGAAAATCTCTATCCAATGGTGCCATTTCTAGAAGTTTTGAGTGCCTAAAAAGCAAAAATTATGACTGAAACACAAGGGAGGGAAGAATGAGTGGGGTTGGCCATAAAATGTGCAAGGGGCTCATTTTGGATAACAAGATGTTGATATCACACACTTTCTCACATATGGAGAATGTCCCTCTCATTTGACCACCAAAGAGAGGAGAGTTGTTAAGTTAAGGTCAGCCCAATATGTGTTGTGGGAGAATGCCTTGTTCAAACGAGGGTTAGATGGAAGATTTCTAAAATGTGTGGATAAGGAACAATAGAGGAAGTTACTTTTGGCTTTCCATAATCAGGCATGTGGAGGGCATTACTCATCAACTGTCACTGCTCATAAGATTCTCCGTGTAGGATATTATTGGCCTACCTTGTTCAAAGATGCATCAAAGTGGATTGATAAATGCGAAGCTTGTCAAACCTTTGTGGGTAGACCCAAGTTGGCTTCTTTGCCCCTTAAACCAGTTGTGATCGAAGATCCTTTTCAACAATGGGGTTTAGATTTCATTGGGACACTTAATCCCTCTTCTAGTGCTGGTCACACCCACATATTAACTGCCACATTATTTTACTAAGTGGGTAGAAGCCATTCCAGTGAAGAGTACTACTTCAGAAGTAGTATGTAGTTTTATCAAAGAAAACATCTTGGTGAGGTTTGGTGTGCCAAACAAGATCGTGACAGATAATGCTTCAAATTTTTCTTCAACTGAGATGATGGATTTTTGTTATGGATATGGCATCTCCCTGGCTCACTCCTCGGATTATTATCCTCAGGGGAATGGACAAGCAGAATCAACAAACAAAAATCTGGTGGCTATAATAAGGAAATTAGTTAATGAATCTCAGAGGAACTAGCACAAGAAACTCTATGATGCTCTTTGGGCAGATAGGATCACACCTAAAAGAGCCATTGGGATGTCTCCTTTTCAGGTAGTATATGGAGTGGAAGCTCAATTGCTAGTAATAGTGGAACTACCAGCCTTGCATTTAATGAAGGCCATTGAAGACACTAGTTTCAATGATTATTTGGATAAAAGGATCATGTACCTTCATAAATTTAATGAGGATAGGTTGAGGGTCACTGATAGAATATTTGCTCACCAAATGAAATTAAAGGCCTTGTTTGATAAAAATGCCAGGTTTAGGGATTTAAAAGTTGGGGACATTGTTTTGTTGTGGGATAAAAGGCACGAACCTCGTGGTAGTCATGGCAAGTTTGATTCTCTTTGGCTCAGACCTTTCAGGATCAAGCACTTTGCTAGAGAGAATTATTTTTACCTTGATTATATGGATGGTTCTTCCCTCCCACTTCCTTATAGTGGGTAGTACCTGAAATTGTTTAAGTCATAGGTGATTAGGAAGTCCTTTGTATATTATGTATAGCGTGTGTGTGTGTTTCCCTTTCCTTTTCTTGTTTTGGTGTGTTGTTCGGTGTTGTCTTCTGTATTGGTTTGCTTTTGACTCTGTTTCCTAATGGATAAGGCATTGATCTGCTTCCCCTAGATTTTCTAAGAATTCTTGCCTTGTCTCATTCCTTTAGACTTTAGCCAAGTCATCCCCAGAAGGAGCCAATCGGTGTCCCGACTCCTCTCAAAATTTCCCCTCTTTTGAGAAAATACAAAATTGAAAATTCTTGAGTTAACACCTTTTTTTGTTGTTCTGTTAAAGGGGAAAAGTCAAGGAGTTTGAAAATCTACGTTTTTGGAGTCATTTGTGTGATTTGCGGGTCTGTCGGACATTTTTGTCCCATGTGTCCCAAGTTCATTCGAGCTTCCTGTTCGCCAATCGGCCACTTTACCTAAAAGTTTGTTTTCTTGCGGGCCCGTCGAAACTTTTTGTTCCAAATGTTTCAAGTTTTCTAAGGCTCGTTGTTCACCTATCGCCTGCATTAGCCGCATTGCTCGCTTCGCGTACTTTTGTCACTCATGTCCCAAAAGCATTTCTGCATTCTGTTCACCTATCGCCCGCATCGGCCGAGTCACTCTTTCACGTCCCGCGTGTCCCAAATGAACCAAAGGCCATCCAGGCTAATTTTTCCCGCTCTTCCCAAATATCTTACTTTTTAAATTGGTAGATGTGTATTTAATGCACATTTATCCCCTTTCTCTCTCCTAAATGGCTATTTAATAAGCTGTCCCCTACGTATTTTTACACACTAATTTCTCGTTATAAATTGCTCATTCCCCTATAATCAAAATTTCTATACGTGTACCCATTTTCCCCTGCAATTTCATCAAAAATTCAAGTTGTGACTATGTTTTTTCAAGTTGCTATCAAGATGAAGATTAAGTTCCGTGATCAGAGCATGTTTTGTTGCTTGAGTCTGTCATTCCCGATATGGGGATAGTGAAGTTCATCACCTGGACTTTGGAGATTTATGGACTAGGTTGATAGACCTGAACCCCTCTCCTATGGTGCAAATGATCAACGACAAAGTGGCTTGGCATATGCCATCGGTTTCGATTTCGATTGTAATGTGTCGACACAAAGTGCTCACTGCATTGCGACTTCAATCTCAACTCGAACGAACTAATGAATGTGCATGTGGAGATCATCGCCAAGCTTGACACTACTACCATTGCACCTTGCCCTAAGGATTCCTGAAATGGATAATTCTATAGTCATCTCCTCAACTGTGCACAAAGCGCTCTTCGACCAAGAAAATGAAAAATACAAGGCGAGGGTGGCGAAGTCTTGGTTTAAAAACCTAAAAATGGGGCGTCCCATCTATCCAAAGCTCTGCTCCACACCGATTGCAATGAGGAGTTGTCATATTTTATAATCTTATTATCTCGGTCATGGGCTTACCCTCTACCAACGAGTTCCATTTTTGGATGTGCCCACTTATCAACATCGTGTGTGAGGGTACTCAGAACATCAACTGGGTAGAAATCATCAGCATGAACTTGGTAGAACAGTTGTCCAATGTACATCAAACCAAGAGGTTTCACATGACTTCTTATCTAGTGTATACCCTAACAGGATCAAGGCAATGGTTTGGCTTCACATATATTGATGCTCATAAAGGTGATCCTATATATGCTTACCGCCCTCAATTCACCCTAGACACTAGCAATCGCAACTTCAGGAGGGTGAATGATGCTTTCACCATGTACATCATAAGACTTCGGAGAGTGACACCGTAAGGAGGTTCTCTTATGAAGCCATGAGCCTAATAGCGAGATACAAAGTGCCTACTTCATCCAATTCAGAAATTCTCCTATATCAAAGCTAGAAAGGCTATGAGAGCACCCCTCTCAAGCTCCCTATGTTCTGTAATGATAAAATTGCATTGATCGAGATATGTAGGTAATTGGACAAGTTACAGTAACCCGCAAGGATAATAAAATCACCGGTCCGCACTTACCCATATCCTTGGGAAACTACACATGCAAAATGGCTCTGGATGCACAAAACATAGAGAGAGCCCTAGCTCCCATCACTGTCCATTTCTTTGGCCCAAAACTTGTTTTGACTTGAAGAAATTTATTGAACAAAATCTCAGAATCAATTACCATCATAGGGCAGACACAAAAGACTATTGGGCTGACTATGTTGATGATTTTCGGTAAGGAGGAGACATTATGGTAGGTTTTCTCTGCTCAACCGATTTAGGAGCTTAACCTATATCAAATTCTGAAAGGGTTCGGATGACAACTCGAATTTTTATCCTATGAGTATGATACCTTGATCAAGCACACTCCCTTGGATGACTTGGATTTGTTCAAAACAGAGAAGGATGATCTAATCGAAATCATAGCCCCTGTCCTAGTAAGAACCAAAATCTAGTTTGACAAGAGAGTTCGTGAGCTTAGAATCCATTCAGGTGAGTCCTCCTCCAAGGACACCTCAACACCAAGAAAGGAGGCACAAACAACTAGTTTGGAAGCACTGCATGTAATCCTCCTACTTTGTCAACTAAAGGGCCTACATCCTCCACTCCTTCCTCATCCACCCAAGTATATCAGAATAAAATCAAGGAGGTCAAGAAGGAGCCTGTTGAAGAAGATCCCCTAATGAAGCATTCAGAATTTCCTCAGGACCAGAGAATATTATCATTCTTAGTGAAAGCGAAGAGAGTGAAGTGCCAGTCTCGTGGGAATTCCAGAAACCCCAATGGATAAAGAGAAGGAAGTTCAAAGCACTGAGCTTCCAAGCACCATTGACTCCTCTGTACTAAAAGCCTCAAGTGCCCCACTCATATCCCAACTAGAGACAACAATAGTGCACACTTTGAGTGCCATGAGTTCTCTTTCTCTCGGTCCTCTTGCCCCACCTTCTTCTTCCTCCTCCTCTTTCACATGGGTACAACCTTTCGTTGAAGGTAGGAAGAGGAAGTCTTCCTCTCAAGTCTCGGGACCCAACTTTGATGTTGTGGTGGCCTTATTTGGAACTACCACTCGTACTACTGCCAAGAAGGCCATGACCACCTCAAGAGTAGTATCTGATGCTCAGGGCCAGCAATTCCTGGAGATATCTAAGCCCAAGGTTGATAAGCTAGAACAAGATTTGCAAGCATCTGATCTAGAGCTCTCGAGGATCCCTATGGGAGAGTCCACCCCTGAGGGTGAGATTCACAATATTCAAGAAATAGTCACCAGGGTCATTGGGAGAGTGGAAAAAGGGCAACAAACCATAGAACAACTGGAAGAGTAGGCTTAGGTTCTTGCAAGTTTTATCAAGTCACTATTGTCCAAAGATAAAGTTTTAGACCCCACCCCACTGACTACTCTTCCACCACCTATGACCCTCACTCAAGACGAAGTCCAGAGTATCAAATATATACACAGATACTCCATCTATGGAAGGGCCATGGAGGCCATGGTGGATGATATGCTCGTTGCAGGGTTGAATTTCATTAGTGAAGCCTTCAAACTCAATGAGAAGGTAAATAATTTTCAACAGAAACTCTCCTCCACCATTGGAAATATAGATAAAGAGCTCAAACTCTGGAGTAGTTGTATAGTAGACCTTTGCCTCATGGGGTAGATTGATGAAAATATCTTAATGGCAAACAAGGTCTTTGATGATGCAAAAGATAATTTTTCAAAATCATGGGTATATAGTGTGGAATGGAAAATCAAGGTGTTAGAAGAGGCTTTGGGAGAATTGCGAAATAGTTGGCAGAAAGGTGAGGCCTTCAAGACTTTGGTGGTATCTAATTTTAAGGATATCCATTGCCACCTCCATGATGAGACCTCAGGTGTGCCTCTCTCACTGCAGGAAATTAAAACCCAATTCAGAGCTTTTGTCAAGGAAAATCTTTTCAGAGAGGATTCTATCACCAAGGAAAAGGTAAAGGAAATCTGCTCTCTCCATCTGCTATTGAAGAAGCAACTAAAGATTACCATATACACGTCAAATTCGACAAAGATATGGAGAAATGTCTTGGATTTTGGATTCAGTCCCATTGCCAACATGTTAGTTCCACGTGGCGGCAGAGACATAGCATAGGCGTTAAAAAGTTTAGACAAGCAGATCCTTAAATCGGTGGGCCCTTCTCAATCGTGAACACCCGTCTTCTCCTCCCGACTTTTCTCCCTTCTTTCTTTCCTTATCTCAGATCTATTGTAATTAGTTGGGGTTTTGCATTAAGCATCCCTTTATCTAAACATTAATTAAAATAAGTAGTTACCTGAGGGTAACTCGATTTGTAAAACTATATAATGGTCTCTCCTTTCCATTTTAAAAGGGGGACTTGGCTCATTTTTGAAAGTGTATGAAATAGTAAAGCAATCAATACAAAGGATCTTATTTCTTTGTCCATCCGATTCTTTTATTCATGGTTATATGTTGAATATCGTTAGATCATTTGTCTCGCATTATGTCAGGAAGTTTTGCATTCTTGTAGATGTTATTTATGGAAGTGTGTGTCTTTTTAATTGCATCTCATTTATTCAAGTACAAATGGTCTTATTCCAATTCGTTATATTTTGGCATGCGTAAGGAATTATTTTTTCATCTATAATTTTGGAGAATACTTTTCTACCCATTTTCGCGTCTTCATTCCTCTATAATTTTGTGTTGATGATCTATTTTCAAAACGCTTTCATGATATCCAAGTTCCTGCACTAAAACTATGCCCTGTACATATGTAAATATGTTTTGCTCTTGAATAAAGGAACCTCTCCCATTAAAGAGGAGGGACTTTTTGTCTCCTGATTGTTGTTCTTCTCGAAGTCCTTTTTGATGGCCAACAATGTCATATCAAATAGGTGTTGATCATCTTCACTGATCACAGTTTCCTCCAATGCTTCAAGGCACAACTCCATATCGAGCTAGCGTAAGTCCATATGAGCCTGGATCAAATCCCATATGCATGCAGAATAGCTATATAGATTCAAATATCCATTCATCAATTTCAACTTCTTTGCCTTCAAATTCAGAGTCATCCTCATTTCATTGTTTAACATTATGCTAGTTTTCTGAGAAAGAAACTTATCCCCAAAGTATAAGTTCACAGTGTTGGTTATGGAAACAACATTACGACCTTCATTAATAATGGATAAAATGGCTGATGTTGTGATTATCAATTTTATTCCACTTGCCCCTCATAATGAGAAATATCAAAATCGTATTATCATATACATTTGTATTCAAAGTGTCGCGTAAAATTTAGGAGAGAGCATATCCATTCATAAAGTATGGATCACATGCACACCAATACAAAGTGAAAGTTCCTTGAACATAAGTATATTATCAATTTTAGACCTTGAAAATTCCAGTCCATCATTGACCAAATCCATCGACCACATCAAACATGGAGAGAACGTGTTATGCTACTCAAAAAATGATTAGTTCCTTGAGGCATTCTGTCAAACAATTCGTGTGCACACTAAAAGGGAAAATATGTCCTTAACACATTCATCAATGACCGGTTCTAGCCATCAAGGTATATGTGCGGAATAATTTCTTGAATTAAATAAATTTTGTAAAACCAGTTGTTACAAATGTCTTTGGCCTCATGCAAAACATCTCTACATCTGAATTTTTCTAGTAACGGTTGAAGTAAATTTCCTTATGCTCAAAGTTTTTCTTCCCTTTGATGTATTTCCAAACCAGAATTCCTATTTTATCCATGTAGAAAATAATTTGAGTTCCTCCTTCCACCGCAATGAGTTAGAACTTATATCCTTTAAAGGATCATCTAGTAAAAGTAAAATCATTCTTTGTGGAGAAATACCCACAGATCCCGAATCAAAATTACAAAACTCATTGCACAAAAATAGTAATACAACATTTATGATATTTATAGCACATGTACCTATTGTGAACCGAAATCACAATATTGTGCATGATAAATCTTCACACAACTATCGGTTGTAAAAACAACAAGTAAGAAACCTCCATTAGGAGTTGTTCTCGCTCGGATCGGAAATCTATCAAACATAAGAGCACACATCCCTTCATAAACAAGTAGAATGAATCCAAAGTAAACATATCTTCCTCTAGCCTACCAAAAGCAATAGCCACAAAATTATCCTCTAAATATACAACCGAGTTTGGATAGCACGATGATGTCACCGTAGTGCAACTCGAAAATGTGATGCCATCTTACTTACACCATAAGAAACATATTACTTCCCTTGAGCAGCCAATTCCATATTGTAATTTTTTTCGATGTAATTTCTCTTCCACTAAACCAAAATAAAGGAATTGATTGATATGAATCCAAGATCTACGATATTATACATTTTACTAACCACCTATGTTTTCTCGCCTCCTGCAATGATAGCGTTACCTCATGACCATCCTTGATTTTTATTTTCTCCGGGCTTGCGTTAAAAATTTGTATTTACTTTGAACTCAAGGAAATCTATACGGTGTGGAAGAAATAGAGATGTGGGGAGCATAGGATTTAAAGAACAAGTTTTGCATGTTCTAAATGTTAGGATATTAATGTTTATGTTATACTTGTGTATTCAAATAAGTATAAATGTTAGTAGTTATATTATTGTTATATAAACAATAATATATTATTGGAGTTGTTTTAACACTTCGTATGATTTTAGTTGTGTATTGTTAGACGAGTAACAATCATAACTAAATAGGATTATTGTTAGAGAAACTTCCTAGTTTATAGGAGTTGCATATCCCTATATATTTGTAATGGTGAATATTGAGGTATATATAGAAGAAATAATATTTGTATGAGTGAAATTATAAATTAAATTCTCCGAGTTATGTGAAGTTCTTCCGTGTGCAAGTCTAGTTTTTAGTTGTCATTTGGTATCGTGAAGCGGTGAATATATCTTGACGTAAATTAGTATGGGCTTGTGAATATTTATTAAGGGGCTTCTCCAAATTCATTTTTGCCCCTGGTAATGAGATATCACGTTTGAGTAAAGAACAAGTTTGTAGTTTGAGAAAATTGGCGTTGATTTTCTCTAGGCATCAATAGTGAGTTGTAATCTATCAGCTTTGATTGACAAATGATGCAAATCCCTGCAGTGGAAGGTGCGTCTTGGACTCACCTAGATAGCCACACATACATTGATGCCTTCAGTAATTCCATTCGCATCACTCAATGGCGAATGCAATAAGAGCAATGTGAATAAGAAACTTCTAAATAGTTTGTGTTCTGTTGGAAATATCTAATCTTGTTCTAGATAAAGTTTAAACTTTATGGAATTCAACTTTATGTAAAAGATATTCACATTTATTGTGAATATTAACTCCTCCAAAATATCAAAAGATATTGTATATAATATCTAGAAAATATCAAGAGATATTATATATATCTAGAAATATCTGGGAATATCTATAAAATATCCAAAAGATCAATAATATCTAATATAAGATATTATGAGATATTATGAGATATTTTCTAAGGTAGAAGGTTGGAAAACTTCTATAAATAAGAGGTTTCATTTTGTAATTCAAAAAGCAAGAAAAGCAAGAGAAGGCACCGAAGTGCTCTGGAGTATTTTTAATACAAAGCCTTGTTTTTATATTTCTCTTGTGAGTTTGTGTGTGTTCATAATATTGTTTCTATTTGCAGCACACACCCTCTAGGTTAGGAGTTAGATATAATTCCTTCAAATTGGTATCAGAGCTAGGTTGAGCTTAAGTTATAAGTTTTTATTTCACTCTATTAGTCTAGTTCAAAATGGCGGGTATGAGCAGCAACCTCACTCAAGCCCACATCCCCATATTCAATGGGAAGAACTACAATTATTGGAGCATAAAAATGAGGACCTTATTTTGTTCACTAGATGTGTGGGAGCTAGTTGAGAATGGGTTTCCAGAACCTGCAGATTTTCAAGCATTTCAAGCACTAGCACAAGCTAGATAAGGATTTGTTGAAGGAGAACAAGTAGAAGGATGCAAAAGCCTTGTTTCAAATTCAACAAGCAATGGACGAGTCCATATTTCCGTGTGTTGCAGCAACAACTAGATCAAAGCAAGCATGGGAAAGTCTTCAAACAAATTATCAAGGTACTAGTAAAGTAAAAGTTACAAAATTACAAAATCTTAGAAGAGATTTTGAGAATATTTGCATGAAAGACTTAGATTCAGTAGATTTATTTTTCACCCACGTGATGAGTGTAGTAAATCAAATTAGGTCTCATGGTGAGACTTTAGAGGATCAAAGGATTGTAGAGAAAATACTGAGAAGTCTTCCTAGCAAGTTTGATGTGATTGTTGTTGCAATAGAAGAATCAAATAATCTAACCCAAATGTTTGTAGATGAATTAATGGGATCTTTAATATCCCATGAGAAAAGATTGAATAGATCAGTAGCTCATCTCTTGAGAAATCCTTCAAATCGTAAGTTTCAATTGGTAGTAATAGAGCAAGAGGAAGATCGAGCTTCAACAGAGGCAAAGGAAGAGATTTCCAAAGAGGATCTGGAAGAGCAAACACATCTTATGAAGGAGGAAGAACAAATTCAAATTTCTACACGACAAGTGCTAAAGACTAGGAAATAACAGAATCATACTTATGGTCAAAGGTATGACAAGTCACATGTTCAATGCCATTACTGTAAAAGGTATGGACACTATGCCAATGAATGCAAGAAGAAACATTTTGATATGAGTAGACAGTATGCACATTTTTCTGAATAAAATTAGTCTAAAAGTTATAACAATGGTTCAATGTTTATTACATGCAATGTTGCTCAAGATAGTACAAAGGATATTTGGTTTCTAGATAGTGGATGCAGTAATCATATGACTGGATGTAAGGAGATGTTTGCAAACATAGATGAGTCAATTACATCTGAAGTTAAGTTAGGAAATGATAATAAAGTTGTAGTAATGGGAAAAGGAACCATAAATATTGAAACAAAGAAAGGTGAGAACAAACACATTCCAGATGTGTATTATGTTCCTGGTTTGAAACATAATCTAATGAGTATTGGGCAGCTAGTGCAGAAGGGATATAAAGTCTATTTTGAAGATGATGCATGTGTTATTCTAGATAGAAATCCAAGTAACAAATTGATTGCAAAGGTTGAGATGACAAGAAACAAAATGTTTCCATTAAGAATTCAACATGATTTGTCATCTAAAGAGCTTTCTTCACTAGCATTTAAAGTTTCTTTAAAAGATCAGACTTGGTTGTGGCATTTGAGATTTGGACACTTAAGTTTTGGTGGTTTAGATTTATTGCAAAAGAAGCATATGGTGAAGGGTTTTCCTTTGATGGAGCAACCAAACAATCCTTGTGAAAGTTGTATTCTAGGGAAGCAACACAGGGAAAAATTTCCTATTGGAAAGTCATATAGAGCTAGATCTCTTCTTGAGATTGTCCATTCAGATCTATGTGGACCTATGCAAACACCATCAATTGGAGGGAGCATGTATTTTCTGACTTTTATAGATGATTTGAGTAGAAAAACTTGGGTTTATTTCTTGAAACATAATTCAGAAGCCTTTAGTGTGTTCAAAGATTTTAAGACCATGGTTGAAAAGCGAGTGGTTACTCTATAAAGGTGTTAAGATCAGATAGAGGAGGAGAGTATGTTTCAAATGAGTTCTTAAATTTTTGTAAATTTCATGGGATTAAGAAGAAATTTACAACAAGGTACACACCTCAACAGAATGGTGTAGCAGAAAGAAAGAATAGAACAATTATGGAAATGGAAAGAAGTATGTTGAAAGCCAAAAATTTACCAAATGAGTATTGGGCTGAAGCAGTAGCTTGTGCGGTTTACATCTTGAACCGATGTCCAACAAAAATTGTGAAGGATAAAGTTCCTCAAGAAGCATGGAGTGGAAAGAAACACAAAGTGTATCACATTTAAGAGTTTTTGGATGTGTAGCTTATGCACATATTCCAAATGAGAGGAGAAAGAAATTGGATGATAAAGGAGAGAGATGTATTTTTGTAGGTTACAGTGAGCAATCAAAAGCCTATAAATTGTATAACCCCATCACAAAGAATTCTATTATTAGTAGAGATGTTCAGTTCATTGAAGAACAAGCATGGGATGGAAGTGTTGATAAGCTAACAAATATCACTGCAGGAATACCTCATCATCAGAATGAGTTTGATGAAAAGATCACACAAAATGTTCATCTAGCACCTCAAGGGATCAGTGCAGTGATGTCTTCTTCAAATAGCACTCCAGTTTCAAGAAGCATCACAAGAGGTATCTCAGGTGGATCGTCATCCCCTCCAGCAAATTTACATCCTCATGAAACATTAGAGCATGAAGGAAATTCTTCAAATTCAAAGTCTCACAGCAGTGACATATCAGATCCAACATTGGCAACACAAAGGTCTCACTACAGGGACACCCCAGGGAAGACAAGAAGCTTAAGGGAGATTTATGAACAAACTCAAGGTGATGAGAATGTTGATTTATATTCTGATTTTGCATTATTTTCTCATGATGATCCTATATATTTTGAAGATGCATTTGAAAATGAAAAATGGGTAAAAGCTATGGATGAAGAAATTGATTCTATTGAAAAGAATCGTACATGGGATCTTGTGAGCCTTCCAGAAGGAAAGAGTGTAATTGGTGTGAAATGGGTCTACAAGACAAAATTCAATGTAGATGGAAATGTTGAAAAATATAAAGCTAAGTTAGTTACAAAGGGTTTCTCACAACAACCTGAATTGATTATAAAGAGACTTTGCTCCAAAGAGCTTGACTAGACACTTTCATAATTGTTTTAGCATTAGCAACTCAAAATAATTGGAAAGTATATCAAATGGATGTCAAGTCTGCATTTTTGAATGGCATACTAGAAGAAGAAGTTTATGTTTTACAACCTCTTGGATATGAAATTGTAGGTCAAGAACACAAGGTCTGTAGATTGAAAAAAGCCTTGTATGGTCTGAAACAAGCTCCAAGAGCATGGTATAGTAGGATTGATTCATATTTTTTGAAAAATGGATTTAGAAAAAGTGATAGTGAACCAACACTATACATCAAAATGAATGATCAAGAACAAATTCTAATTGTATGCCTATATGTTGATGATCTAATATTCACAGGAGATTTTTCAATTGACTTGTTTAAGACAACAATGAAGAAAGAATTTGAAATGACAGATTTGGGTCTAATGAAGTTTTTTCTTGGCATAGAAGTCAGTCAATCAGAAAATGGAATTTTTATATGTCAATCAAAATATTCCAATGATATTTTGAAAAGGTTCCGGATGATGAATTGCAATCCAGTATCAACACCAGTTGCCATAGGATTGAAGCTAAGCAAAGATGATAAAGGTTGTGATATTGATCCAACTATATACAAAAGACTTGTTGGTAGTCTGATGTACTTGACTGCTACAAGGCCTGATATCATGTATGGTGTAAGTCTTATTTCCAGGTTTATGGAATCCCCAAAGGATTCTCATTGGCAAGCTGGAAAAAGAATTTTAAGATATGTTAGTGGAACAAAAGATTTTGGTATTTTATATACAACTTCTAATATTTTCAAGTTAGTTGGTTACATGAGCATGTGGATCGGGTGCAAGAAGCATAGATGACAGAAAGAGCACATCCGGCTATGTTTTCCATTTTGGTTCAGGAGCAGTTTCATGGGCTTCTAAGAAACAACCTATTGTCACTCTCTCTTCGGCAGAAGCAAAATATGTGGCGGCCACAACAACAGCATGTCAAGCAATATGGATGAGAAGAGTATTATCAGATCTAAAGCAAGAACAAGAAGGATCAACAAAGATATTTTGTGATAACAATTCAGCTATTGCATTATCAAAGAATCATGTTTTTCACAAAAGGAGCAAGCATATTGATACAAGGTATCATTTTATCAGAGAGCTAGTCAACAATGGAAAAATATTTTTGGAGTTTTGCAGGTCTGCAGAACAATATGCTGATATCTTCACCAAGCCATTACCAAAGGACACATTTGAGCATATGAGAGATTTCTTAAGCATCATAGGTCAAGATTTCTCCAACAATACATGAAGAATCAAGATTAGAAGGGAGTGTTGGAAATATCTAATCTTGTTCTAGATAAAGTTTAAAATTTATGGAATTCAACTTTATGTAAAAGATATTCACATTTATTGTGAATATTAACTCCTCCAAAATATCAAAAGATATTGTATATAATATCTAGAAAATATCAAGAGATATTATATATATCTAGAAATATCTAGGAATATCTATAAAATATCCAAAAGATCAATAATATCTAATATAAGATATTATGAGATATTATGAGATATTTTCTAAGGTAAAAGGTTGGAAAACTTCTATAAATAAGAGGTTTCATTTTGTAATTCAAAAAGCAAGAAAAGCAAGAGAAGCAAGAGAAGGCACTATACGTACCCAAAATTGTAAAAATCAGTATCGCCGAACAAAGTGTAACAAGTGCCCCAATGATGATACAGTCTCCTCGCAGGTGTTTGAGATCCGGAAAAGCCCTCGAGTATGTGTTAACATCCCACATGCCCTGCTTAGCCCCCACATCCTTTGTTTTCCCCTTTTTCCTCTTTTCTTGGCCTTTTGCCCTTGAGCACAAACCGCCGCCCGCCCGGGCGGTGGTCTCGTGACTACCGCCCTGATTAGGGTGGCGGTCCTGTAACCGCCTCCCTGCTCAGAGTGGCGGTCCTGCACGTGTTTTCCAGAAAGCGCTTTGACGTGACTCATGTAAAAGATCAACGTTTCACCAGCTTTCCTTGCCGACTTGGGCATGCATTTATGTTTTTGGTCCCCTGGAATAGTGTTTGGCCATTGTTTATGGTTTTTAGAGTTCTGTTTGGTTTTGATCTTTGGGTGAATGGAGAGTTATAAATAAGTGGCTTATGCTCAAGAAAAAGGTCTGATATTTTTCTCTCATCTCCTAATTTCAGTAGTTCAGTCTGTTATCTTGTTTAGAAGCCATAGTTTCAATTCATTTGCATGCTTAGTTAGCATTGTTCAACTGTTGGTAAGCCACATATCCAGCTTGTGCAAATGGTGTTATTGTTTTATCCAATCCATTGGAGTAGAATAGCTTAGGAAGCCATTAAAGTTGCAGGTTTTGCTCTTCAAATAGGATAGTTTCGGTGTTACAGTCGCTTTTTGTTGCATGACTTACAAGTAAAATCCCGCTAGGAATCGCATAAGCCACTCGTACTCTTGCGCTATCCCTCTCCTACTTGCATTTTCAGATCCGCATTCCGAGTTTTCCTTGTCCTAATATCTATTTCGTCGAGGCTAAGGCTAGCATTACACGCTTTTCTCGGATCCACGTGAACATGAAAGAACTAGGAGATCACACCGAGGGGACAAGATCACACACATTATCGATTCGCCACTTCTCTCGCGGAATCCGGTTTTAACTTTCAAAGTTCTAGTTAGAATCATATCAAATAAAATAGTTAAATTGCTTCATTTCAGTAAATTCTATTCTCGATATTGCCAGGGAAGTCTGTGAGGATTGATAGTTTATGAGAAACTATGATTCACTCCTCACTTCTGAGGTAGGATCGAGAATCTTGCAGATAGATGAGCTATTTCATTTGTTTAGAATAAATCTACAAATTGCACAGGAAAATAACTACACTCGGTTATCTTGTTTGTTTTAAATTGTTATTTAGTTGTTATTTCTAGATACGTTTAAATAGCTGCTTTCCTTAAATTCTTAAAAGGTTTCTCAGAAAAATAGAGGTTATATATGTTTTAGATTTATTCCACGTAGTTAGAATTTGCTTTGTTACAGTTAGATTTACATTTTATTTTGTATGACAATCACGGGACCTCGGGAGCCCAGGGAATACATATTTGAGCCAATCGTGCCTCAACCAAACCTCATCACAACAATAGTTGACATAGACCAAAATCTCAGAATACAAGTATTCCAAAGAACAACAGATTTACAACTGATCAGTTCTCAATTGAGAGGGTTAAATATAGAAGATGACCAAGCACACACGTTTTGGTCAAACCAACCAAACTACAGATTACCCTAGGCAAACATTTGCATGACTGTAGAAGGGTTCGAAAGAGAACAAACCTTTGGTTGTGATCCTTTGATCCCACAACCAAAGTGTAGGAGACTCTCACGCTGCACATAGATACCCGGTTTAAGGATCCAGGTACACACAAACACTGTGAGATATTATGAGAAGATCACACAGTTATTGGTTCTAAACATAGAAGCTGAGAAAGCGTATGATTACTAGATACTAGGGATTAGGACTTGATTTCGTATATGACCATAACAGGACCGCAACAACCAAGAGTCTACGGTTGTGACCCACAAGTCCCACAGCCTAACGAATCCATAAGTCAATCAGATATAAACACTGGCCTATGCACACTAGTATTCCAATCCACTCCACTTCCACCCATCATCATCGAACAATTGTCCTTACTAGATATAGCAGCTAACGAAGCTAGAGAATTCTGGACTAGGCCAGAGAATCATCCATAGAGTCAATTGTTTTCACCATCCACCATATGACCTTATCTGGAGATGTACACGAAACTATCCCAGGTCATTTTCCACATATTCCACAACCCATAGATCGAATCACGCCAGAGCTCGATATTGATTGGAGCCTTCGAGCAATCATCCTTGCCGATCAATCTATCACACCAGTCCAAGTTAGAAGGGCCTTCTTTGCCTTAGATTCACAAATTCCATTAGTGCGTGTCGAAGACATTAGATTACCTAACTAGTTTTTCTGCATCCCACGCATATTCCACCCCACCGGCTGTCTCGGCACGACCTCGGGAGGTCGGGTACGTGGAAGAGTTGCCTGTAGATTCCCATGCTCGCTTGTCACTTTTCCGGCGTACAAAATTGGTGAACCCAACGTGAAGCAAACAAAATTAGTGAAGCTGACGTAAACTTCCTACTTTCTCATTCGGAGTCATAGTATCACGTGTTCTTTCACAAATCACCTTCACTCCTTCCCATTATTCTATGGGTATTCATATACCCCCCGAATATGTCGGGATTCGATGCATATGGCAGACCCCTCTTGGGTCTTGAGGCATACTACGCCCAACAGAATAGACAATCATCACCTTCGCTCTCAATATGGGGCGACAACTATTCAACTAATCAGTTATCAACACAAACCCCAAGAAACAGATATAACTCATCTTTTCAAATGGGGAGTTAGATCAACCCCCTCGAATGCAACAAACAGAGCCTTTAGGCTCGAACAATATGACATTTACCGGAGAATCTGGTTCATCTCCTCAGATGCTACTTAGACCACAAATTAGTAGACAATCAGACCCATACCTAGTCTTAGATGATGAACAATCAATACGTTATCCTAGGAGTGAACAACATTCTCGGGGTATGTACCCACCTATAGGAGGTTTACAAATACAACCCGAGGTCTCTTTTCAAGAAAACACCTCTATGCCACTGCATATAGGAAATACTCTTAGAGAAACTTGGCAAGATAGCGATCAGTTCATAGCAGGATATCACATGCCTATACAACACCAGGGTATACAACAAACGCGCTAAGGCAAAGCACCGTGACTTCACCAAATGAAGTCATTTCAACGTTAGTAGAAAAAGTGAGAGGGTTAGAACTTGCTCAAGCAAGTCAAAATTCTCAGTTCATGCAAGCAAGAAGTTCCAATCCTCCATACCACCCTAGCCAAGTAGACCTCCTCACGGGAGTAGGCACGTTAGGCATGCCTCCTCAGCATCCACAAAGCAAATGCCAACAAGGCCCATCATCTCTAACACCGTTCCTCCCGGTCTAGTATCAAACAATCCATTACTAGACAATACCCCATCATACTTAAACATGTACTCCAAATCACCACAAGGAGATATGTTCTCCTCTCTCGGCATGTTTGTTCAAACACAGGGACTTCCCTATGCCCCTACCAACGCATACGTTGCACCGTATCAACAACCCATCCCACCGCCACTCCCTCAGCAACCACCATCAATGGTCGAAACCTATGCGATAGGGACTTATTCAGAATATCTGAAGGAGCCCTTAGACTTCGCCATACAAAGCGTCATGCTCTAAGACCCCTTCCCGATTTACCCAAGTACAAAGGTGAGGGAGACCCAAACACACATATCAAGGCTTACGCTACAGCCATACGAGAATTACTCCCTTGGGATGGGGTTGTTGCTAAAATATTCCCCAAAACTTTGGAGGGCATCGCTCTTGATTGGTATTATAGAATACCTGAAGCCTCCATCCATTCATTTAAACAACTCGTATCAGAGTTCATTAAGGCGTTCGACATGAACAAACTGTTGAGAACAGGAATCAGGGAATTCTTGCACATCAAACAAGAACACAACGAATCTGTCACCCATTTCATCCAGAGGTGGCGTACAGTTCTTTATTCTTCAGCAAGTGCTCCAAACATGGATCAGATGGAACTATGTGATTTATTCCTTCATTCTCTCAGCAAAGAGGTGAAGGAAGAAGTCCAGAAGTTCCCACTAAGAACTTACGATGAAGTACTTGAGAGCGCTCTTCGAATAGACCAAGCAGCGATAGATAGTGGTCGTAAGACATATGGAGCAAACGGGAGGTTAATCACCTCCAGCCAGAACACTACAAATTATCCCGCTACCACAAATGTCAACCAAGGACCCAAAATCCTTAACAAAAATTGGGGTGTAACAACGGATGGAGTAACCGACCAGCCCAAGAAGGTAAATGTTGTCAATACTCCATCACAAACAAACAACCAACGAAACAACAACTTTACCCCGACAATCAATACAGTGGATTTTAACCATCCACAACAACAACAACAATGGCGAAATCCTATACAAGGGCCAAGCCAAAACTCATTTGGTTATCAAAACCAAAGCCAGAAACAACAAATGCAAAATTTTAATCCTAATAGGCAACAGTTTGATCAGAATTTTAGGCCACAATATACACCAAACCAACAAAACAGGAATTACAATCCCAATTCTTATTGTGGTTTCCACAAAATTCGGGGTCATGATACTAGAACGTGTCGTGACTACAATAAATTCATGCAACGTTTACCAGAAGAACAAAGACAGTTCTTCACAGATTTGTTTTTGGCAGATCCCATCTCATCACCACCAAATATGCTCGCAGGGGCAGTTTCCCCTCAGAATGCTCCTCTCAAGATCTTTAACGATCCACTCCCAAATCATGATAATAACAGACTAAATCCAACTGGGATAAACAAGGGTGCAATGCTGGGAAACAATGATCATGAAGCCTCGACTTCACTAAATCCATCAGTTGCGCCACAGTTAGGAAGTCAACCGAGACCCAAGATAGTCAATTTGGTAGAATTAGACATTGAACTACCTATCGAAGCTATAACAAGAACACGAGAGTATTTCTCTCAACCAAGCCCAAGTCATCTGCCAGAAACAGATAAGAGTCAACAAATAGTAGAAAAACCCGTAGGTGCCTATGATTTAATTAGTGACCTAACAAAGACCTTCTCGCACATTTCATTTTTGGATTTACTAAAGAACTCTCCTCCTCACAGAGCTTCTCTTTTAGAAGCATTAGGTCTAGGTCATCTAATCAACATCACCCCACCTCCTAAAACACAAGTAAATCACGTAGATTTTGATATCCACCCTCCGGGGCAGCCAGACAAGGATGTCGAATTTATATTCGAAATAAGTAAAATGCCTACAGACACTGAGATTGCACGCCGAGGTGATCCAACCTTACACTTACAAGTATGGGTTTATAATAACTACGTAAAACGGGAAATGGTTGACGATGGGGTCACATTTAACATAGTTCCCTTCTCTTTCCTCCAAAAACTAGGATATGGGGAAACAAACTATTCCACCACTCGAAATACGTTGAGAGGCTATGATAGCCTTAAAGCCACTTCGATAGGAACCATAATACTACCGGTCACCTTAGGACCCAAAACAATCCTGACTGAGTTTTATATTATAGATCGGGAAACTAATTATAATATGATCCTCGGCCGACCATGGATACACCAAATGAAGGCAATCCCTTCTACTTTATTTCAAGAAGTAAGATTCTTGCATCTAGGAAAGGTATTTGTAGCCAAAGGTGATCCAAAACCTTTCGATTTGCACCTAGCTGATTTAAAGAAAAGACCAGGTGTGCACTCAGAATTTGAACTTCCAACAAACCAACTTAATAAACCCACTGACCCAAAACCAGAGGAGAAGTTGGTACCTACGACGGATCTTGAAACTATCAGCATAACCAAAACAACCCCAACCCCCAAAGATAAAGCTAAAGAAACAGGTATCATTAGGAACTACTACAAAAATCGTTGAGTTAATAGAACAAGATTCACCAATGTTCTTACCATTTAATTCAGCAGGCATAGGATATTCCCTAGGTGTTGGTTCCCTTCCAGCAGAGGACCTCTGCATGGTAGAAGTAGAGTGCGCAAACGCAGCAGATGCCCCAACATCTATACTCCCGGCTAAGTATTGGACTCTCCATTTCGATGGAGCTAAATGCCGTTATGGAGTGGCAAAGGGTATAATTCTTACTTCACCGAAGATAAAGTCCTCCCATTTTCCTTTAAGTTAAACTTTGAATGCACAAACAACAGCGCTGAGTACGAAGCCCTCCTCCTTGGCCTCACCTTAGCCAAGAGAATTGGTGTTGACAACATCAGAGTCTTAGGAGACTCGCAATTAGTGACAAACCAGGTTTCCAAAGTATACGAAACCAAAGCCGAACACTTGCAGCTTTACAAAGAAGCCGTATTAGATTTAAGCAAGGCGTTTAACTTCATATCCATTGAAGCAATCCCGCATGAGAGAAAAATCTTCTCGCCGATTCAATAGCAACTTCAGCATCACGTTTTACTCCAAGTAATGAGTTAGAAGATACCCAGTTCACGGTGTCCATTCGTGATGAACCATTGATAAAAACAATGACAAATCCCTTTCAACCGGAAGTGAATCTACCGTCCTAGACCGTATTGATAGTGATGCGGCTACTTTGGATTACTTAAACACCTATGCAGCACTACATCTCTCCTATCATATGCTAGATTTATCCTTAATTCCACATTCGTCTTCCTACTTCGGAAATCCCGTGATGGATCATCCCTCACAAATGGAACCTAGCATATACGCAGTAGAAAATGGGGATGATTTGGATTTACCTCCAGCACCACCTGAGTTCGAAGAGGGTAATGCCTCTTTGATCGAAGAAACAATCGATGTCAACATCGGGACAGAAGATGAACCGAGAATATTGAAACTAGGTTCCTCGTTAACCCCAGAAGAAGTAGAAATACATACGCGGATCCTCAAAGAACATCAGAAGGCATTTGCATTTAATTATAAGGAGATGATAGGAGTTACACCCCACATTGCGGTGCACAACCTCATCACTAAATCAGATGCAAAGCCAATTAAACAAAAATCAAGACCCATGAAACCCAAAGTAGCTCTCATGGTAAAGGAGGAGGTAATAAAACTCCTCCAGGTAGGATTCATCAAGCCAGTCGACTACTCCCAATGGGTATCTAACATCATTCCCGTTCTCAAGAAGAATGGAAAGATACGCATCTGCATAGATTTTCGAGATATCAACAAAGCATGTCCTAAGGACGACTTCCCATTACCATCCATAGATGTTATTGTTGATGCAACAACTGGTTTTGAACTTTTGTCTCTCATGGATGGATTCTCGGGATACAATCAAATCAGAATATCTGAGCAAGATCAAGCTAAAACCACGTTTATAACTCCTTGGGGAACCTATTGCTACGTTGTTATGCCATTCGGTCTCAAGAACACCGGTGCTACCTACCAGCGAGCTATGACATATATATTCCACGATTTAATTCATAAAATCATGGAATCTTATGTTGATGACTTATTGGCTAAGGCCAAGAAGCGTTGTGACCATCCGGAAGTACTCCGCGTCATTCTTTCATGCCTAATAGAATACGGAGTCACGCTAAACCCAGAGAAATGCGTCTTTGGTGTAACAGAGGGAAGCTCCTAGGTTATATCATATCGTCACGAGGGATAGATGTCGACCCAACCAAAATCCGGGCTGTCCTCGAAATGGTTCCACCTTCAAATGAATCTGGAGTCAGGTCATTCCTCGGAAAGCTGGGTGCAATCCGAAGATTCATCCTGGACTTAAGCTTCGCCATTCATCCAATCAACAATTTACTCAAGAAAGACTATAGCATTGATTGGACCAAAGACTGTAATGAAGCCTTTGATGCAGTTAAGCGCTTCCTTTTATCACCACCTACGCTAATGCCACCTAAGCTAGATCACCGTTAATTCTATATTCACGAGCTACCGATGTCTCACTGGCCTGTATGTTGGCCCAAGAAGACGATAACAAGAGAGAACGCGTGATTTATTTCATCAGCCGAACACTGCTCGACTATGAAACACACTATACACAAGCAGAATGAGAATGCCTTGCCATAGTCTTTGCTACTAAACGCCTAAGACATTATATGCTAAACCAGGAAACAAGGGTCATGGTAAAAACAGACCACTTACGAACTTTCCTCACACAAGGATCCTTATCTAAAAAGGCTGGACATTTTATAACTCTAATGGGAGAATTCGAATTAACATTTATAAATCAGAAGTCGGTTAAAGGACAAATCATCGCAGATTGGTTAGCCGATAACCCATTAGATGGAGGTGATTTGGTAGATTTAGACTTTCCAGATGAGTGCGTATACTACATTGAAACCCGACCCTCTATCTCTGAGTGTCCTTGGTACACTGATATCATTAATTATATCATGGACCATACGTACCCAGAAGGAATTACACCGCAACAAAGAAGGCGGTTACGCATTATCATAGCTAAATACGTCATTATAGAGCAGGTGCTCTATCGAAAAGCATTCGATGGAATGCTCCTAAGATGTGTCGACACAGAAGAGTCCAAGAAGATTCTCCATAAATCCCACAGTGGAATGTGTGGAGGCCACTTGATGGCCATGCCACCGCTCAAAAATACATTGAATGGGCTATTTCGGCCCACTCTAGAACATGACACAATAGAGTTTGACATGCAGTGTCATAAGTGCCAAGAATTCTCCCATGAGATCCATATGCCGGCACAAGCTCTGCAACCAATCGCTACTCCATGGCCCTTTTCTACATGGGGTCTGGACTTAATAGGGAAGTTCTCTCCCTCATCCACAGATGGCCATAATTTCATAATCACGGCCACTGAATATTTTACCAAATGGGTAGAGGCTATGCCCCTTACCACTGTACCTGGATCTGTAATCGCCAAGTTCATTTTGAACCAAATCATTTTGCAGGTACGGTATCCCACAAATCATTATCTCCGATAATGGAACTTCTTTTAAGAATGAAGAGGTTCACGAACTATGCAACAAGTTTAAGATAAGCCATCATACGGCTTCCCTATATTACCCTCAAGCCAACGGATAGGCTGAAGCAACAAACAAGACACTGAAAGCCATTCTCCTTAAAACGGTAAAAGAAAACAAATGAGATTGGCATTTGAATTTATATCCGGCCTTGTGGGCCCACCGAACCTTAATAAGAACACCAATGGGAGTAACTCCTTTCTCGCTAGTATTTGGGGCAGAAGTAGTTCTCCCACTTGAGGTCAAAATACCCAGTCTCCGCATTTCATTACAAGGGATTTTGGATGAAGACGCTTACAGAGAAGCACGTCTTTCTCAACTAGAAAGCCTAGATGAAACTAGGTTAGATGCTGAACAGTGGCATAGAGCTTATGCTGACCGAATGTGCCGGCAGTATAACAAGAAGGTCTATGAACGTGACATATACGAAGGTGATCTAGTTCTAAGACTAGACAGCCGTATCGACAAGAAGACCAGTGAAGGAAGGAAATTCCGGCCCAAATGGTTGGGTCCATACCGAGTCATGAAGGACTACGGAAATGGTGCTTACCTCTTATGTACGCTAGAAGGTGAGGAATTTGGTGAAACAGTCAATTCCCTGCACCTCAAGTGGTTCTACGCATAAGCAACTAGCACTACTTGTATAATTACCTACATTGCATTTTCATATAGATTAAGATCATTTTGTCCGCTTGTTTCTTACATAAATTGTGATCAAGGAATCTATTCTCAAAGTAATTCACTACAAACTCATGATGTTGTTGGCATAAAGCTCTTTATTCATACCTCTTCATTTTCGTGATATCATCAAATCATCTCAGAATCTTTTATCAAATAAAGTCAGACATGACGAAGTCTTAACGGTAACCATACCAAGATCTGCAAGTTTATTCTCACTTTGATTTCTTCTTAGGATAGGTGTCTTGCCTATGGTCTATTCTAGAAGCTTCATGGTGTCACATCTATCCCATATGTACATCTCTTTGGAAATAAGCACATACTGACATTTTACTCGAAGAAACAAGTCAACAAGTGATTAAACAGAAAATTTTAATTTTACACATTTCCTTGCCCCACCAACCTTCGGTGATGAGCTTGCACGTCTCTTACTAGTGACATAGGGTTGGGAAAGGATGGAAATGCCCTTACTCACCTATACCTTGCCCACGGTGATAAACCCATGCTTCTTACTAGTAGCATGGGGCAAAGTACAGGGGGTCCTCTTGACAAAGCAAATGTTAAAAGTCATAAACAAATGATTCAAACTTTGAGTCAAAAATGAATGAATCAGATGTTCAAAATTCCAAGAGAGTTAAAATCCTAAAAACCCAGATTTTGTCTACTATGTGGCCATCTACGGATCTAAGTCTAGATAAACCACAAAGTAAGTTACATTCTAAACTATGAAGTCACTCGGGTGGAGTAAGCTTGTAGTTTCCTATTTGGTTCCACCAAAGCTTTGTCTGTCTTTCATCGCTATCATTTCAGCTACACCTCATAACTTGTGCCCTTTCTAGCTCTCGGTGATGAGCCCTCACATCTTACTAGTTGCGTGGAGTTAGGAGTGGGGAAAGTTAACTTCATCATCTTGGTTATATTCATCACTCTACAAAACAAAGATGAGGTATCCAAAATTGCTTACAGAAGCTAAGATTCAAAATCACATTACATCTACATATATCAGCATCATGAAATACACAAAGGGAAACAAACATTTGCATCATCTGTTCTCCATTGCATACATTCTAAAAAGCATATAAACATACATCGTAGTATATACAAAGAAACTGGAAATAGAAAGGAAACCATGAGTGCCAAGATTTTGATCCAAAACGAATGCATATATATAAATGATCAACGTTTATATACAATGCCATCATGCACTAAGCATGGTCAAAACGCTCAAAGAGCCCGTGATATACAAAGAATACATAATAAAAATACACGAGAGCCAAGAGGCCTCTCAATCCCTACGCGACCCCTCCGAAGGTGCACGCCCACGCCTAGGACTCCGGCTACGCCGGCGCTCTGAATGTACGGAGGGCTCAGGGTCTCGAGGAGCAGCTGCAGTCTCACCACGAGAATGGCTCCTCATAAGGCGCTCAGCCGTCCTATAGCCCGCTAGCTCGGTGCGAAGGGTCGACACCATCCTGGCCACATGCCAGACAGGAGCAAAAACATCGGTATGCCTACCGGCTGCTGAAGGCTCCCCAGCGTCCACAGACAGCTCCGCGTGGGTCCTATCCATGGGGATCATCAGGGAATCGGTACATACCCTGCGGATCAAATCCCGCCACTCATCAACAGTCTCTGCAAACAAAGGAGAAAACGAATTAGAAACTAAGCAAGAAACTAAAAGATACAAAAATAACAACTAAGGAGAGCCTACAAATAAACATTAAAAGGGAGAAAGGGTAACTTACTCGGATCCCCAGGCATCCAAGATGGGTCGCTGGGACCAGCACCTGCCGCGGATGCCGCTGCCGACTGAGGGGCTGCTCCTGTGGCAGGGGCAACATGTCACCCTGCAACTGACTCATCCTCTCCACCATGGCCCTGAGAGAGTGGCTCCTCTGAAACTAGAGTGTCCTTCTCTGCGCTCTGCTCAGCCCTCTCTGCCTGCATAATATCCTGAGTGTCATGCCACTCAGGATCGTTGTCCTCGGTCTCCTCCTCTGACCCTCCCTCTGTGAACTCCTCGGACTCGGAGTCAATATCAATAGGGTCATCGCTGCTATGAGCAGGACCCGCGGCTATCTGAAGCAAAGGTGCCCGAGGTGCACCGGCTCTCCCTCTAGCATGAACTATCCTCCTGGCTGCAATGGGAATGCCAGGAGTAATCACTGTCCAACCCCGGCCTCTAGGCCCCCCTCTGGCCTCGCGAACTGATCTGTAAACTAGTGCTACTGGGGGAAGCATACTCGTATAAGGAAGGCCAAACTGCTGAGGAACTCAGCCAAAGGAGTGCACCTCCACTCGTCCCACTCGATCGATAAGTTGCCCTGCGGTGGAGCAGGAAATCAAGGTAAGGGTCTCCTCGCCCCATATGCCGGCCATGAGCTGGTATGGTGTCGCCTCCATATCAGCAGTAGTTAGGGAGGTAACTAGGCTGATGAGGTGCTCTAAGCACCGACATGTCTGACCATCTGGCTGCCCTAACTGCTCCAGGATCTGCCACCTCCACACCCCTGCCATAAGGGATGAAGCGCTCATAAACCCAACTCATGACTAGAGTCGGGTGGCTCAGTGACTGCCCCTGTAAATGGACCACCCTATATAGATCGTGGTAGGTGGTCCCAAGAATATCTATGCCCCAGGCGTATATCCGGCCATGCCCCTCTATCTGTGCAATAATGGGGCCCCAGCAGTATAATAACGTGTCACCTCCCTTGTCCCCGATCAATCTCGAGGCAAGGATCCCCATGATGGCCTGGCGAAGTAAGGGGATAGGCAAAGAAGGAATGGATCAAACTCTCACCCCCTTCTTCGACCCCATGGAGATGACTGCATCTCCCATATATGCTGCCCACTATGCAATCTATGCCCGGGAGCCTGCTGTCTCTAATGTAAGTCACCTCCCGATGATCGGGACCCCCAGAATGCGGTAGACATCCTCTAATGTGATGGTCCACTCACCACGGACCCCTGGCAATCGGAAGGTGTTCCGATCTGCATCCCAGTAAGAAAATAAGTCACAAAGGATGTGACTAGATGGTGCAACATGTGGCACGCGCGATATGCGCAGTATACCAGCCCTCTGAAGTAAGTCCTCCTTGTCCTGTGAGAGGGCATCTAGTACCCCTGAGAGCCAATCACACACTCTCTCTCTACTCCATCGGATGTACTCCTCTCTCACCTACATACACCCAAAAACACACAAAACACAACAAGTTAGCATCCAGGCAACATTGAGAAAGTCATAAAAACACGTAGAAATGCTAAAAATATAAGTGCAATCTCAAATATAAGTTCTTTTTGCATTCTGTGCAAAACCGCCACCCTGAGCAGGGAGGCGGTTTTGTAACCACCGCCTTAAAGGTGGTGGTCATGTAACCAACCGCCTAAACCGCCACCCTAAACACCGGGCGGCGGTCGTGGTCCGAAAACCCACGCATATTTTTAATCTAAAAAAGCCTAAAACATGCAAAAAATGACCATTTAACCTAAAAATGGAGCCTACCCAGTAGGCGCCCCCCCTAGATGGACCTTTTAACACTAGCATTTTCAAAAATGACCCCCCCATTACAACAAATTTAGCATTTCAAATTTAAGGGGGAAAAACACAAAATTGAAGAAAACCAACCTGTGATCTAGTGGGGCGGTGTTCCGCACGTGGAGGCATGATCACTATCTCGCTGCGGACGTTTCGACTGTACTCATGCAAGAAACCGTCACCGTGGGTCCCAGAGCTCAAAATCAATCAAATCGACTCGCGCAAATGAATAGGAAAATGGGCCCACTTTCATATATATAGCGCTCTGTTTCGTTTTAAATAACTTTTTCACAGGTTTGGAGCGCTGATGGAGGTAAGTTCCTATCCCCGCACGAATGGTACGTTCTCATTCCCTATTATTTTAGCGTTTATTTTCCAAACTATTGTATCTATCTGCACTTGAGTTCTCTCTTCATTTTACAGGTAGCGGGAATTTTGGATGGCGTCATTTCAACACACGGACGTGTCAGGTATAACTTATAACTTCCCATTTCGGGACTGCCATACTCGGACCCACCATTTTACACCTCTTCATGGCTAAAACGCTTCTCCGAGGGGGCAATATGTACGTACCCAAAATTGTAAGGTACTGTACTACCGGAACAAAGTGTAACAAGTGCCCCAATGATGATACAGGTCTCCTCGCAAGGTGTTTGGGATCCGAAAAGCCCTCAGAGTATGCGTTAACATCCCGCATGCCCCGCTTAGCCCCCGCGTCCTTTGTTTCCCCTTTTTTCCTCTTTTCTTGGCCTTTTGCCCTTTAAGTAACGAAACCCGCCCGCTCGGGCGGCTGGCTGGATCATGAACCGCCGCCCGTCGGGCGGCGGTCGTAACCGCCACCAGCCTCGAGTGGCGGTCCCGCACACATTTTCCGTAAAGCACTTTGATGCGACTCACGTAAAAGATCAATGTTTCACCAGCTTTCCTTGCCGACTTGGGCATGCATTTATGTTTTTGGTCCCCTGGAATAGTGTTTGGCCATTGTTTATGGTTTTTAGAGTTCTGTTTGGTTTTGATCTTTGGGTGAATGGAGAGTTATAAATAAGTGGCTTATGCTCAAGAAAAAGGTCTGATCTTTTGCTCTCATCTCCTAATTTCAGTAGTTCAGTCTGTTATCTTGTTTAGAAGCCATAGTTTCAGTTCATTTGCATGCTTAGTTAGCATTGTTCAACTGTTGGTAAGCCACATATCCAGCTTGTGCAAACGGTGTTATTGTTTTATCCAATCCATTGGAGTAGAATAGCTTAGGAAGCCATTAAAGTTACAGGTTTTCTCTTCAAACAGGATAGTTTTAGGTTCTGGTCGCTTTATGTTGCATGACTTACAGTAAAATCCCGCTAGGAATCGCATAAGCCAAGCTCTGTACTCTTGCGCTATCCCTCTCCTACTTGCATTTTCAGTCTGCATTCTGAGCTGTCCTTGTCCCAATATCTATTTCTGTCGAGGCTAGCATTACACACTTTTCTGGATCCACGTGAACACGAAAGAACGAGGAGATCACACTGAGGGGACAAGATCACACACATCATCGGATTCGCCACTGTTCTGTGGAATCCAGGTTTTAACTTTCAAAGTTCTAGTTAGAATCATATCAAATAAAATAGTTAAATTGCTTCATTTCAGTAAATTCTATTCTCGATATTGCCAGGGAAGCTGTGAGGATTGATAGTTTCTGAGAAACTATGATTCACTCCTCACTTCTGAGGTAGGATCGAGAATCTTGCAGATAGATGAGCTATTTCATTTGTTTAGAATAAACCTACAAATCGCACAGGCAAATAACTACACTCGGTTATCTTGTTTGTTTTAAATTGTTATTTAGTTGTTATTTCTAGATACGTTTAAATAGTTGCTTTCCTTAAATTCTTAAAAGGTTTCTCAGAAAAATAGAGGTTATATATGTTTTAGATTTATTCCACGTAGTTAGAATTTGCTTTGTTACAGTTAGATTTACATTTTATTTTGTATGACAATCACGGGACCTCGGGAGCCCAGGGAATACATATTTGAGCCAATCGTGCCTCAACCAAACCTCGTCACAGCAATAGTTGACATAGACCAAAATCTCAGAATACAAGTATTCCAAACAACAACAGATTTACAACTGATCAGTTCTCAGTTGAGAGGGTTAAATATAGAAGACGACCAAGCACACACGTTTTGGTCAAACCAACCAAACTACAGATTACCCTAGGCAAACATTCACATGACTGTAGAAGGGTTCGAAAGAGAACAAACCTTTGGTTGTGATCCTTTGGTCCCACAACCAGGTGCAGGAGACACTCTCACAGACATAGATACCAGTTTAAGGATCCAGGTTGCACGAACGCCTGTGAGATATTCTGAGAAGATCACACAGTTATTGGTTCTAAACATAGAAGCTGAGAAAGCGTACGATTACTGGATACTAGGGATTAGGACTTGATTTCGTATATGACCATAACAGGACCGCAACAACCAAGAGTCTACGGTTGTGACCCACAAGTCCCACAGCCTAACGAATCCATAAGTCAATCAGATATAAACACTGGCCTATGCACACTAGTATTCCAATCCACTCCACTTCCACCCATCATCATCGAACAATTTTCCTTACTAGATATAGTGGCTAACGAAGCTAGAGAATTCTGGACTAGGCTAGAGAATCGTCCGTAGAGTCAATTGTTTTCACCATCCACCATATGACCTTATCTGGAGACGTACACGAAACTATCCCAGGTCATTTTCCACGTATTCCACAACCCATAGATCGAATCATGCCAGAGCTCGATATTGATTAGAGCCTTCGAGTAGTCATCCTTGTTGATCGATCTATCACACCAGTCCAAGTTAGAAGGGCCTTCTTTGCCTTAGATTCACAAATTCCATTAGTGCGTGTCAAAGACATTAGATTGCCTAACTAGTTTGTCTGCATCCCATGCATATTCTATCCCCACCGGCTGTCTCGGCACGACCTCGGGAGGTCGGGTACGCGGAAGAGTTGCCTATAGATTCCCATGCTCACTTGTCGCTTTTCAGCGTATAGGCACCGAAGTGCTCTAGAGTATTTTTAATACAAAGCCTTGTTTTTATATTTCTCTTGTGAGCTTGTGTGTGTTCATAAAATTTTCTATTTGCAGGACACACCCTCTAGGTTAGGAGTTAGATATAATTCCTTCATGTTTCTATGCCAACCCGCTAACAAAAATGCAATTTTCCCCAAGTTCGCAGACATATTGGAATAGAGGAGCACCATGTATTGTTTTGGAAGACAAAAAAGAAATTAGCATTCAAGTTTTGCAGCGGAAGCATAATGTTAGTTCAACTCGTTCGTATCAACATCTTAGCTTTGATCTATTTCATTTAATCTCTTCAAAACATATGCATCCAAGCTACCGATCGACCTTCTCATTGCATAGTATTATCACACAAGTTTCAGACACTGGTACATCTTGCATTGATAGTCACATGCTAAGTTGTTATATCACCAAGTCATTTAACATCAAAACTCTGGTTTAGCTGATGCTTGGCAGATTGGTTGTTCCTCCACATTGATCTTCATCCCATTGCTATTTAGAATTCTCACTCCTATGTTGAACTAGATGTTTCCATTACTACAAGTAATGACGCAATGAAATTGTTGGATCTACAGTTTTCTCAACAATGTTGCATTTTAGTTTATGCCACGTAGCATTTCGACTCGAATATCAGGCTTTGGTCATTGACTAACCAAATTAACCTGGGAAGTTCATTGGTTGGATCCATCGTCAAAGATCTTTAAAACACCAATTGTCCTTTCAACCGTGCATGTAGGTGTTTAAAAGTCATCTCATAGATATTTTTAATCTGTTTTGTATTGATCGATTGTTTTTTTTATTAGCTTATGTTTAAAAAAATCCAGAGTGTCAAATTAGTCATAGTTTGTTATTAAATTCATCAAGTCTTGTCATTATAAAGTCTTTACATTTTGTAAAAAATTTCACATAGTCAATGTGATAAATTGTTGTGTCTTAAATATCTTGTTGTCATTGTCAATTTTTTTTTTTTATAAAAATGGGTCATTATTAGTATGTCAAATATAGGTTTAGTCAATACAATCAAACTTATTGTTTTTCATAAATGGTTTTTAGTCATGGTCAATATAAATATTTAGTATTCAAATTAGACATGGTGTATTGAGTTCTTTAGTCTTTTGGTCGTCAATGTCAAAAATTTAGTCATTTTTAAGCATCTTATTAGTGAGGCGTCATTTTATTGTCGGAGTTACTCAAATAGGTGATTTTAGGGTATTTGTTTTTGACATTTTTATTGTCATCAAAATTCATGTTAGTGTAAAAATTCTAAAAATAAAGATTTTTTTTTCCTCATGGACGCATTTTTAGTGTTCCTCGACGTCCGGAAATAATTGATTTCACATTGTGGGGAGGAAGATAAAATAAACAATGTGGAAATAGTTTAGATGAACTAGAAACATCAAATTGGAGGATGGAGGCATCAAAGGCTGGAGGTCAGATAGCAACCTCTCATCAGTCACTAATGATGGGGCCACACGAAGCTGTGGTGACAGTGTGTGTGTGAGTTTTATTTTAGCATTGTAGTTGATTTCAGTTGTGTGCTTCAGTTTTTAGAATTTGTAATTTTCAATAAGTGGAAATTTCACATTGAGGGGGGAACATGATCAACATGATCCAATGTTTCATTTCAATTTTTTCAGTTGTGTATGTGATTTTTCCTATTTTCCCTATGTAAAAATATAGTAAAGAATATATAACACAATAAAAAGTAGCATCATGAGTCTTGATGAGGTAGAACAGTCATATGTTTTCCTGTGCATACCTAGGTTTGTGGTTAGCCTCTTGAAAACCATTGAAGGTTGTTCAGATGTGTTCTGCTTGAGTTCCCACACTTTTGGGTTAGATGTGTTCCCTGGAGTGACTGGTTGATAAGAAGATGATTCCTGAGCGTGTTCCCATCCTCGTTGGTCAGATGTGTTCCTGACAGTGCATGGTCGATAAGAAGTTGATGTGTTCCTTCTTCTACCTTCAGTTTGAGTGTGTGCCAAGATCATGAGCGCGCATAAGGCGGTAGGCTATAGAGGAAGTGTGAAATTTATTTTATTACCATGTAAACATTAAGAGGGGGAATGTTAGGATATTAATGTTTACATTATACTTGTGTATTCAAATAAGTATAAATGTTAGTAGTTATATAATTATTACAATAATATATTATTGGATTTGTTTTAACAACTCGTATGATTTGAGTTGTGTATTGTTACATGAGTAACAATCACAACTAAATAGGATTATTGTTAGAGAAACTTCCTAGTTTATAGGAGTTGCATATTCCTATATATTTTTAATGGTGAATACTTTGAGATATATGAAGAAATAATATTTGTATGAGTAAAATTAATTAAAGTCTTTGAGTTATGTGAAGTTATTCCGTGTGCAAGTCTGGTTCTTATTTGTCATTTTTCTTTGATTTGTATGAAGCACAAAGGAGATAAATTATTTGTAGAAAGCTTGGGGCTATGGGAATAATGAATTCAATGGAATGATTCCTTAAGTTCCACAAAATCCCACAAAGCTACATTAAACGAAATTTCATAATTTTCTAGTAAGAGTATTGTGTCGGGAAGAATGATCCATGGAGAATAGTCATTTGTGGATAATGATGGCTAGGGTAGAACAAGTTCCATGGATATTCAAAAAATCCACATGATACTAAAATTCAATGCATTGCAAAAATGAAGGCATGAGGGGAACTAAATCAGAAATATAACAATTCAATTCATTCCAAGATGTTCTACAAAATCACTTTGGAAGGGGAGATTTAATGTATTGAAGAATATAGGGTTACATGGTGTGTTAGTGTGAGTTATCCTATGTGTCCTCCTCTCATGTTGGAGGGTCATCTCACATGGGTTAGGTTTAGGGTTAGGTTTAGGGTTTCATATGTGTCATGCACTAGGGTTACTCAACACCCTATATGTACCCCTTTTCTATTCATTTATGAGCATGCCAAGACACTCCGCTGTCTTTCCTCTATGCAAGCTTTGTTTCTATTGAGCAAGTTCTTCCATTACTGATCAATTTTTTCCTTGCTATCGCTGGAGCTTTCACGATTCCGTTGGAGTGCAACTACTTCGTGGTGCCTCGCGCTTAACTAGCTGGTATCGAGAGATGCATGACTTCTTTGTCACATCAAAAGCTTGAACTTATGGTGGAGAGGGATCTCATCGTGTTAATCAGTTGCTACGCCAACATTGGGGAAGAACGGTTCCCTTTGTTATTCGAAACCCAAAAATCTATAAATAAAGATTGATAAGGTTGTGGGAATAAGAATCCTATGGAGAATAAAGGTAAGAGAGGAATATTCCACCTAGGCTCATTAAAGAGGTTTATCACTTCCATGTAGAGAATTGCGGAAAACTAGAAAACGAGGAACATCCACAACAATAAAGATAAAGCCCAAAATGATAAAAATACACTAATTGTTAAATTTTTCAACATTTTTAGATTCCACAAAGGAAAATACATTAAGGAAAAGGGCTCACTTAGCCAAAAATTCAAATTTTTTTCTAAAAAACCACATTTTAGGATTAGTGAGAAACAGTGCATTACGATTATCCGGTTGTAGCGTACCTTTATTGATAAGATCTTGGAGTGCATTTATGACTGAAAAACACCTTTTGATGTCATGGCCCTTGACCCTATGGTATTTATAGTAATAATTTTCTCTATACCGAAAGGGATTTGAGACAGATGTGTTGATGGGGCGAGATAGGAGGGAGAGTGATCATGTTGGCAGCTAGGATTTTATCAAATACAACACTATACGATTCTCTTATAGGCGTATAAGTTCATTAAGGATGAGAATGTTTGGTGGTCAAACATTATTTGGGGGAAGATTTGATGACTACTACATTGGTGATGATTAAGATTTATCTTGACTAGAAGATGATTCTTGGGTTTTGTCCTTTTCGATCTAAGTTTAACTCGACCAACTTCAAGAGCACGACACTCAAGTATGTGATCGATCATGCGGAGGATTCATTGAATTTCTAAAAAGATTATTTTTGTAATGTAGATTAGAAGTGTTTTGCATAGGGGCGAGATAATAATTATATTAGTTCAATTTGTGGGATGGAAAATGATTTTGATTGATAATGCCCCTCCAAAGTGGGTGACAAAATCAGAAATAGATTCATCTTCAAAGTGTTTGATAGTGTATAAGTTGGTGATAGTAATCTTAGGGGTGATATTGATTGATAAGTGTTTAAGGAAGAGTTATGAAAGCTAATCGAATGAGAATAGTGAGTATTGTGGATGATGTTATACCAATCTAAGGTCGGACCGGCTAAGGACATACGTAATTTCTTTAACATAAGGTCCTTTTCGTGTTCTATGAGGTAAGAAACATGCAAGAAGGCCTAAATTTGTTGTTGACGGTATTCTTTAGTGTAGAATTTAAGGAACTTAGGAAGTTCCTAGTGAGGGGGATAAGATTTGCATGGCACAGATAGATGAATAGGTTCATTACATATTTGATCATACGATAATACAATTTTGGGATCCATGGAAGTTGATATAAGGCTAAATATTATGTTCATTAAATCTTGGAGAGGGTCATGTTTTGGTTGTCGTTGTGTATAGTATGAGGATGAACCAAGTTGATTATATGATGATTGATTTTTCTTTTGGTATGGTTGTAGGATATTTAGTTTAAAAGGAGTACCCAATAGAATGGTATAAGATGGTTGTGAAACTATTGGCTATGAAGGTTGAATATACCGATATTGGAAAGGGGTTGTGATAATTGAGGTATGTGTTAGAAAGGAAATAATATGTGTGTATAAGAGGTTATGACTACCGTCGTATGTGTTACTAAGGGCGGAAGAGCGAATGATTAGTTGAGACTTTTGAGGTATGAATTGAGAGGAAGTAGGGTTGGTAGATGATTTTTGTGAAGAAGGATGGATGGTAGATATAGAACTAGTATTAATAGGTGTAACTTTGAAGTAGGGATAGACATGAATATGTTTTGAAAAACTGACGTGGGTTGTTTGGATAGGGTAGGTTGAGATGTGCTTGATGGGTTGGCTATTAAATTTATAGGATTTTGGATGGTAGAAGAGACTAAAATTTTTTACGTGGATGAATATGTATCGGTATTGTTTTGATATGATACAAAACTAGATGAAAGGTCTAGTGAAGATGTAGGTTGTTGATTGGTTTTGTCCTTTGGATACCACATTAAGGTCAAAGGAGATGACAGGAGATGACGACAAAACATAAAATGCTCCTAATTGATGTTAATGGGATAAGGGTTTATTTTTTGGATGATGGGCTCATGGTTTGGATCAATGAGCCTGGATAAGTCATAAGGGGTGCTAGATACATGGGGTCGTGATTTAGGTGTAAATGGTTGGAGATGAACAAACCGGGAAGAAAGGTATGCATTAAGGGAAATGGGGTTTGAGTCTAGAATTTAAGAAAAGATAGGATCCCTACTATCGAAGAAACAAGGACTATGTGGATCAGGTATTTTAGATTATTCAAATTAGCTACTAGGAGAATGTGGAGTTTCTTGATCCTCCGATCGTGGTGATAGAGATGTTAATTGTTGTTCAAGTAGATGCAAGGTATCCTTAATGCGAGTATGATTATTTTCAATTGATTGCTGGAATTTTTCCATCATACTTTCATAATTTTTAGGTGGTATTATTGTCTTTTAGTAACCATGAAAGAAAAAAATCACCTAAGATAAACAAAATGATTCTAGATTGTAAATTACAAAGAGTAGGAAAATCACGCAAAAGAGTTTTTTTCGATTATCTTGATTAATTGAGGATATAAAGTATGAAATGTGTAAAATGGTTGATGGGATCCATGGAAATGATGGTTCATGGATGGATTTAGGTTATGTTTAAGGTTGGAATCCTCAATATACTTGAAGGTACATGAGTACAAATGTATGTTGGTTTCATTACACGGCTTTGTATTGGGGCCTACCAACTCACTTCACAGTTCCACAACAATAAGAGAGTTGGGTGCTTAGATACTATACTAGAAACCAATTGTTTATACTAAGCCGTAACACTAAATCATCTTCTCCTCTTAGTGTTGAAATCAAAGTATTTCCACCTACGTAGGAATTTTTGATACAAGTTATGTTTGATGTGATTTGGCTTTGTGTGGGATAGATTAAGTGAATGTAATATATTTACCTCTTAATTAAGTTATGTGATCAAAAAAAGTGAGAGGTTTTTTTAAGCCAAAAATAGGGATTGATTTTTATGAGGAAAACAGACAAAAATGGAATACTTTAAAAGAAAGAGAAAGGAAAGAGACACACATGTAAAACGCTACCTTTTTAATTTATAAAATTTTAGATTTTTTTAGCACAACTACAATGCACCATAAAAATCTCCCAAAGTAGCACCTGCAAAGGTTAAGGGAAAAGCGAGAACAAAAAATAAAAATGAATGTTAGAGGCTAACCGATTGAGAAATCGGGAAAAATCTACAGAGATTATCGGCAATTTCTTGGAATCACTAGTGATTCACCAAAATCGCTAGCGATTTTATTGGATCATTATCAATTATAGAGAGTACAAAACCTAGAGGTGGAAATGAATTAATTTGAAATGAAAGAGAAGGGACTAGGTCCCACCGGGTGTGCCTGAATTTACCAGAGAGTTTTTTTCTTTCCAATTTTAACTTAATAAAATGAAATAAAAACAAACTGACCTAGGAAGATTGAAGGGTTTACCAATACCCATGATGATGAATGGTGATATAGTTTTATAAATCTCCTTCCTCTTATGTCAAAAATAAACTTGTAGATCAATGGCAAGTAAACAAAATAGATTAGATAAATGGATAAACGAGCTACTCAAAAAAGGCCAATTCCTATAATCCAAAGGGATTACCTTAATGGATGTAAGCTTTATTTGATAAAATTAAGTAGATTGAAAAATATAATCATAAGGATATGTAATAGACAAAGATGTATAAGTAAAGAATAAGAAGCTCTAAAATTCATGATCGAAGTATAAATCTTGTGCAACTTCAAATGTGGCCCAGGAAAGGGTGGATGCAATCTAAACAAACTCAAAGTAGTCATACCAAAATTCCTTAGTTTCTTGTTGGATGTCGTGGAGGAACTCAATCTGATCGTCAATATCTTTAATGTTAGTGAAAAATGATAAATAAAGCTCTAAATGATTATTTATTATTATTTTTATTCTCCTATAGAATGTAAAATATGAAATAATATACATAAATAACTTTTTATGAGAAATTACGCTAAAAGATGCCTCCAAATGTTAGACGGAGCTGATTGAAGTTGATAACCAAGTTTTGGAAGATGATTGATAAAATATAATCAAAATGATGTATTTTCAAGAGCTTGAGGTTGATACAGGTCCTTGATGATCTCTAGAAATGATGTAGATTCACTTTTGATTCAAAAATAAATGTAATTATGCGAAAAAGGTTTATGAAAATCTCTAAGAAAGGAGGAAAAACTCATATTTATAATCATTAGAGATTGGTTAGGATCACCGACGATCTGTGTTTTATAGGAAAACATTTAAGAAATGGTTGGAACCACTTATTAAATAGGGTTTTTTAGGTTTTTTATGAGGGAAAATGGTTGGGAGGAGGTTATGGACAAGTTGGGAGGTTATGATGCTAGGATAAAATATATTTGAGTGGTTTTAAGATGGTTAAGGTAATTTTAAAGTGGTTAAGGTGGGTAAATGGTAATTTATGAGAGTGTAAAATTGTTTTCACTAGATGAGGATAATGTCATTATGATAGGTTTTAGGTTAAATAATTTGTTTTTAAGATGATGTAGGTGGGTTGACAAAAACATGATGTCTACACCCATTGAGTGTTAATTGTTCCCAAAAATGTGTGAGTGGAATTGTCATCCAACCTTGTCTCGACCATGATTCTTGTAGAGTGATTTTGTAAAGTAGAAATTTTTGTGACTTGTTGAATAACTAAACTATTACTATTTTTCTTTTTCAAGTATGCTCTTGCCAAACATACACCATCAATCATACAACATACCATTCCCATGATATTGGGCTTTCAGGATCCTTCTACGGGGTGTAAGATGTATTCATTTGTCTAAGAATGTCAAGTTTTTAAAAATAATATGAGAATAGATTACTAGTGAATTCCCCTCTTGATATGAGTGGTGTGATTCTATTTTCTATCCGCTTTGAGTTTCGAGCAAGAGCATTGAAATACTTCAATACCTAAAAAATTATGTTCGTTATTATGAAACAAGTATATCCAAATTTTTCATGAATAATCGTCAACAAAGTGCTGAAAATATTGATATCCATTTGACATTTCATTCATTCTATAAAAATATCAAGTATGAACCATATTTATTAGGCCCATAGATCTACTTGGATTCTTTGGAAATGGTGCCTCGATCTTTCTTTTATTTAAAAAAATTTGATAAGAGTTATATATCCTTATTTAGATGAGGTAATTCTTGAACCATATTGTTTTGTTTTTTGGTCGTCAAATAGGACTTTTAAGAAGAGCAACAGTCAGGGGACAAGAAGTCCCTCCTCTTTAATGGGAGAGGTTCCCTTATTCAGAAACGAACTTATTTACAAATATACAAAACATGATTTTATGGATGAACTTGGATATTATGAAAGTGTTTTCCACAAGGATCATCAGTTACAAAAGGACTGAGGAAAGGGAATACGAGGGTGAGCAGAAGAGCAACATGCAGGATTATAGATAGCAGAATAATCCTTTATGTATGTGAAGTTGCAGTGAATTTAAAACAAGATCGTTTGTACAAGATGAGATTACCAGACACAAAGTTCTGTAAATAACCTTCTTCAGATTCATTAATCAAGGACACAAAGTTCCTTCTTGGTTATACAAGATCACTATACTCGCAATATTTGAAAATATGCAATCAGTGAGACTAACGAACTAGAAACAAATGATCTTCACGAAATTAAAAGAAAACACAGAGATAACAGAGATTAGATAGACAATGAATGGAAAGCCCTTTTGTATTGATTTCTCTCTGATCTATTTACACTTCCAGAAAATATGCCCAGTTCTTCCTCCTTCGAATGGCGTAGAAAATACCATTATATAGCTTACAATTCAGTTACTCTTCGTAACCGTTTCTTTTAACTAAAGAATAGTTAAGGACCGCCAAATCGCAGTACCTCAACCTATTACAAAGAAAACTGAAAAAGAAAGGGAAGAAGAGAAACGTATGGGGAAGAAGACAGGTGGCCGGTCACTGAGAGGGACCCATCAACTTCAGAAACCGCTGCTTGAATTTCTTCCACGTCTCAGCTATGTCTTTGCCACGAGGGACACACAAGAATTTTCATTTTGAAGATGACAATGGATATCTTTGAAAACTGATATAACCAGCGTCTTGAAAGCTTCATCTTTCTGCTAGCTGTCCTTGGAATTTGATCTTCAGATTGATAGTATCAGAGCCGCAACTTAAATTCATATTTAGCATATTCGGGTAGAGCGGGAAAAACTAAGTATGAATTGCATTAGGTTCACTTGGGACATGTGAGACGCGAATGCGCGAAACACGCGGCTCGGCCGATTCGGGTGAAACAGGGAGAAAATGCATTTTGGGACATTTGGGACGAAAACGCGCGAAGTACGCGGTTTGGGCGAATCGGCCGAAAATGGAACGACTTGCACTTTTTGATTTGGGACAAAGAGCTCTGAAGTACGCGACTCGGCCGGTTCGGGTGAAAATGGAACAGCTCGCACGGAAAGTTTGGGACACTTGGGACAAAAAGTTCCGAAGTACGCGGTTCGGGTGTTTCGGCCGATCGGGGAACAGAGAGCAATTTGGAACTCGGGACAGTTGGGACAAAATTGCGCGAAGGACGCGATTCGGGCGAATCGGCCGAAAATGGAACAACTTGCACAATTCTATTTGGGACACTTGGGACAAAATTGCGCGAAGGATGCGGTTCGGGCGAATCGGCCGATCGGGGAACAGAGTGCACTTTGAGTTTTGGGACACTTGGGACAAAAACTTCCGACGGGCCCGAAAATGGGACAACTTCGGGGATTTCGGCCGATCGGAGAACAGAAGACCCGTTTGAACTTGGGACAGTTGGGACAAAAAGTTCCGACAGGCCCGAAATACTTACAAAATGACCCAAAACACAGATTTTCTCAATTTCACGGCCTTTTTCACACCACCAGCTCGACAGAAAAGACACTTAAACTCAGAATTTTGAAATTTTTACTTTTATCAGAGCGGGGAATTTTGAGTGGACAACATTGTTTAAGTGGAAATATGAATCTAAAACTCATGTGCACATAAATTAAATACGAAAAGTTTGCGAGAGTTTTTATTCTTTGTAATGAGTTCCTTATTTTTTTGGGGAATAAAATCAAATTGAAACATCTTGTAAAATCTCGATGAACATGTAACAATTATATATTTCTCTTTGTATGCCTACTAGGCACCATTTCTTCCACTTGTACAATCAAGTTCAAACTTCATATTGTGATCTAGAAATTGATTGATATATAGAATATTATTAGTGAGTCGATAACATACAAGAATTTGGTGATAATATAGTCATGTTTTCTCATAGGCAACTTGATATTACCTATTCCTCTAACTCAAGTAGGAAGTATCATCACCCAAGAAACATGATTCTTAATGGTTGAAGGATATAATCTTACAAACTAATCCTTTATTCTAGTCACATTGAGGGTGAATCCCGACTCAATATACCAAATTGATCTAGATGAGAATCATCCTTCACTTGATTGAGTGCTAAATATGACATCATTGTCCTTGTTTCCTTCCTCATTGTCCTGCAATATTCCATTGGTTTTTGGCTTCTTCTTCTAGTTTTATTAATATTGTCAATGATACTTTATAAGTTTTGAGATGATTATTTATTGTTGGAATTCTTACTTGAATATCCTTGGTTCAAACCATTGTACCAACAATATTTTACATAAATCCATATTCAACAAATAGGACATTTATTTTTTGGATTACCCTTGAGATTTTTGTTTATTTTATTGGTGGTTGTTACCTTGATTCTTGGATAATTTATGATTATTCTTTCCTTGAAGTTGGAATCAAGTGCATGGTCTTTATTTTCTACTTCATTATTCATATAACCGTCTTATTACAACATGATATCCAAATATTAAAAGTTTGGTTTAATTTCCAAAGATTAAGTGTGGGGAAAACAATTTGTAGAATTTTGGAAATCTTGTAAACACTATGGGTATAAGTTTTTATCTTCCATCGTATCATTAAATTACTAGGAGTAATATCCTTAATGTTGTAACATGTCTCAATAAATATTTGATTGTCTCATTTGAATTGAGCTTTATAATGTGTAGTTGGATTTGGAGATGAAACAATGCATTGTGATTTTGTTCTTAGTACACTTTTTTTTAGTATTTCCTAATCTTATATTGTTATTTTTGTGTCTCTTATGTGAGGTTGTACCTCATTTTTTACTCTAAACATAATGATGAGCTTTACATTTTGGCTAGCTCTATTAACAAAATTATTGAGTAAGGAAAATGGATAATAACTAGTCACACGTGAACCTTTGGAACCATGCACAAAGGGTGCGTGAAGGGGTGTGAAGATATAGGAAGGATTAACATGTAAAGGTTCACACATGAGCAGAAAAAGTTCATGACTTAGCTAATTTTTCAAAGAATTTGCTAAAAAAAGAAAAGCACGGTTGGAGAGGTGTCAAAGCAAAGTGTAAAAATAGACAAAGGAAAGATGGCTTGGGATGCCCGTAAAAAAATCTATATTTTGAAATGCGAGAGAAAGAAAAGAACCACACACAAAGTGAGCTAATAATAGGATTAAAGCATGTCATATATTTAGGATAATCTATTATTAGTAGTGATTGTAAAAAGCATGAAAGCTATTTATTTATGCACTCTTGTTATTAGAAATGTGAATGAGGTGGTGAAGGGAAAATTCCCACCCATATATATATGACGTGTGTATTTTTAGAAGTGACCATATGATGGAGAGTTTTTACTAGTTCTAGGGTCTTTTGCATTGATGTATTGAACAATTATGTATTTAGTTTCCTTGTTATGTAGTTAATTATCGTTTTTAAAGGATACTCATGGCTAGATAATGATGGTTTATGTATCTATAGATGGTTTATTCATAATAAAATTGATCTTATTTCTTGCTTTCATGGATTAAATACTTTCCTTATTATATGTGTTGTTGAGCTATCATTATTATTCATCATGTTTGAATGTAAGTCTTGATTATGGATATGATAAACATGCATACTAACACTGGTAAACATAACAAAGGAGGTGCCTGCTAGTTGCACACTCTTCAATTAAGCATGTACATTTTCTTGGGTGAAGTTCCAACACACATAACTATTAAGTGGGGAAAACAAAGACTACATTTTGGTTCCATTATCAGGACCTCTTTTAAAATTTGTGTACCAGTTGTTGCATGCACATGGCATTCGGATATATTTTGAGAACATTGATAACTAGGTGAATGAAGGCCATGATGTGTTTGCTAAGAATTTTAGCACATGACCTGATTTTGATGTGTGAAAATGGGTGGAGGACAACTTGTATGACTACCTATATGAGAGGTTGTTTAGTTTCTTTCTTTTATAATTATTTGAATGGATATCAACTTACGTGAGAAATAGGGGTGTTTTCCAAGAAGGAAAAATTAGATGTATGAAGACTATCAGATGCTTTTTTATTCAAATGAGCCTTGGAATAGAGTAGTAGATCATTGGTGCGAAGGTGTGCTACAAAATTATACTTTGGAATATGCCATCTTAGCCTAGCCATGCCTAGAGGAAGAAAAATTATGGTTTTTTTGTGAGCCTAGAGGATCCTATTTGTGCGTAATACCTTTGTAAATTAAGATATTTAAGTTTGAGTTGGGAATGGAAAAACTCCTAATGAAGAACAAAAACCACACCATGCGTAGGGGTAGGAGAAGGTTTGGGAAGGATGTCGGTATCCCTAGTCGAAGAAAGACAGAGGGAGGAATGCTTTGAATCGGGTATAAAGAGGCATGATAAAGAGTGGTCTATAAGGCATTAAGGTTTAGGAAAGTGATGACTAGAAAAAGTAGTCAATACCTTGTAGAAGGTGAGGGCCCACAATATCATGTCCTCCCGACATTGGGAAAGTGTATTAGAGAGACCCTATCGAATTCTAATGAGAGTGAGTTTGAGGAAACAATGAGAACCACACCATGCATCTAACTCATCCTAGCATCATCAACCTTTTGTAAGGTGTTATATAACCAAAATTAGTTATTGAATAGTATCATAGTGAAGGAGAGGAATCAAAATCTTCATGTTAGGTAGGAGACATATGTAGACATATTTTAGTTAGGACTAAGGAAGAAAAATAATTTAATGCTATTGACATGGTAGTACACCGGTGTTTGGGAGTACTTGTGGAGGAATATTCTTAGGTTCATCCTAAGCACATATTATTGGCACATAAGCCACTTTGGTAGCAATATATTAGGTGATGCTCTAAAAAATACAATTAGAGATAAAACCTACATGACAACTGGGAATTAAGGAAGTACATATACATTGCCATAGGTCACAACAAGTGGTGTAGGAGGCTCGGGTGGCTCAAGAGGTTTGGTTCATCCACCACAAAAGAAAATTCTAATGGTGGTTCAAGTTAAGGATGTAGTCCTACTTGAGGAAAGGGTCCCTAACCTCCACCGAATCAACCTATACATACATCACCTCAACAACCACAATAACAATCACCTCAAATTTTCTTTGAGGTGTCTCTCCACTTTCTAGAGTATAGAGGTATGGAGGATGCAACAAATCACATGCACAAGTGTGAACTATTATGGCACGTTAAAGGAATTATACCTTTTGATCGAAAGGAAATCCGATTTTCCACTACACTTTAGGGAATGAACATAGTTGATATAGGAATTATGATCCACACTAGACTACGGGGGATTATAATGCACTATGCACTACGTTTTTGGCTGAATTTCATATCCCTAAATTTAAGTAGTAGATTATCGGTGAAATTAATGACATAAGCAAGATCTTTTAGAGAGTGTAAAAGAGTATGATGCGAGATTAAATGCTTTGTTATCTAATATCTCTTATTATATACATCCGAGCTAACATGCACACTAGTTTGTAGGAGGGTTTCTTATTCCATTCGAAGGGCCATATCACATAAAACATATATTGATCAACATGAGGCTTTAGAAGTAACTTTGTGCACTAAACCAATAGGAGTGTAAGCAATAGAGTAAGTATATTTCTGGAGGTGAAAATAGTATATATGACTAAAAAAATGGAGAATCTCTCTTTCAATACAATGTATGAGACATGAAGTGGGTTATTGTGCACAAATTGTGATGTGGATGAGCATACAAAGGATATTTGTTTCAGACAGATTTGTGTGCACAATATTACGATTTTGTGAAATTTATCACAAGAATCATGATGTGTTTAATTTCCCACTCTTTGCAACATGTGACCCACAAGAATGTATTTATGTAGTGCAAAATATTTTATGCCCATACCCATGATACTTATGACTACAAGTTGTTTGATCATCCAAAATTCTTATGAAACTAGATTACACCTGACTGGTATAGCAAGAGGCTCTAAGGATCAAGAAGGACATAATAATGATAGGAGAAACAATGGGAATAATGGAAATGGAGGATTCTAGGGAGGATCTTGAGGAAAAGGTTTTGGTGGAGGTCGAGGTAGGTTTCCACATGGAACATGTTATCCGTAGCTCCCCGGCCATTATCAACATGAGTACCCAAGGAATATAGTGTTCATGTACAATGGAAAGAAACATAAGGTGGAACACTATCTAGACCTTTATGTGCATATGTGAAAGAATAAAAAAAATGACAAGGCCATGACAATGATCAAGATAGAGCATGCTAAGAAAGAATACTAAGAGCCTAAGAAAGTTGATCAAGGTCTTGAACCTCTCGTTGGTGATAATGCACACCAAAGTATATTTTGCACAAGAGAATATCAAATCAAATCCCCTTATTAAAAGGAAGAGGTCATCCATGTTAATTTTCCAGATACGGATCATCGAAGGAGGAATATCAAGAAACAATGGGTGTAATCGGGGAATTGCATGCTAAGATTCAATACTTGAAGGAACAAAGGCGTGTGAGAGGTAATGCACGAAATGCATTAATCTTCCATAAAGGGATATATATGATTTGAAGGAAATATTTAGAATGCTGCAGCACGAAAATATCTTCCCATTAATTAGAGAGTGGTTGTGCGAGAAGATATCGTGTCTTTGTAAATGAATGGGAGCACTAGATCTTACATGCTAATTTATTACCTCGAACTTTTGTCACCTTCACGAAAACTATATATTTTCTCTTCCAATTTAAAATTTTGGGTATGATGAATATCAAGATGTCTTTTTGAAATTCCGTAAAGGAATATTTTATTTCAAACAGTTAGTCATTTTTCTAAATTTTGAGTTTTTAAGATTTTTCCTTTATTGTGCGGATATTTTGGGTTTTAATGTCCCTCGCATCCCAAGTTCCATCGGGCTCCCAATTCATTGGTTCCCCTCTTTCTTCACATTACATTTATTTTCCTATGTTTTTGGGTACTTTGGATTTTTAGATAAATCATGTCCTAATGTCCCAAGGACCATCTGTGTAAGTTTCTTCCAATCTTCTTGATTCTAGTGTATTGCGGACATTTCGACTCATTTCATCCCGTATGTTCCCAGTCTTTACTCAACCTCTGTTTACCCGCAAGGTTTTTTTTTCCACTTGCCATTCATTGTAGGTTTTTCTTCTCATTGTGTCCAAGTGTCCCATTGTCCCATGGGCCAGTTGTGCACATTTTCTCTACCTTTTCCACTTTCCATTGTCTTAGGTCGGCATAAAGCATTAATTGTCACATTAATTTCCCCTACCAACCTACTCAAATGGAATTTGTATAAATAGCCAAGGTATACTATTTTTTACCTCACTCTTTGTGTTCGTTGTTGTCTTTTGTCTTGTTTCTTTCACTCTCAACTATTTGTAGCCATAGCCAAGCCCATGTTCTATTATTTTTCAAAATTTTAGGTGTAATCAAAGCTGTGAATTGTCAAAAATAAATCCCAAAGAATGAAGAATTTCATTGTACAATATTTTTACTCTTTCCATACAATGAAGATAAATTACAAAGGGCATGAGCATCTATCTTCCTTAGAGACAACCATACCAAACATAGGAGATATTGAAGCTCATCACCTTGAATTGGATGATTTCTAGGAATGAATTGACTACCAAAACCCTAACCTCATTTGTCAACTAATTAAGGAAAGAAAAAATTCTCATCCAATGGGTTTTCAAATTTTAGTTCAATGTGTTGATACCTTGCTAGCCTGTGGTTCATGCTTCAACCCAGAGAAAAGAGATCATTGATCCTCAAGGGCATGTAGTTGTGTGACTTGATGCCAATTGTATTAGCACTGCTCTCATAATTGCCATGATTGAAGACTCAAACACTCTCACCACGGATCAAGCCCAAATTTTATTTGATTAGGATAATGAATGATATAAAAATAGAGTGGATAAGTCTTGGTTTAAGAATCTAAATAATGGATATTCAAGGTTGGCAAAGACTATGTATAGGATTTATTTTAAGGAATAATTGTCAGATGTTATCACCCTCCTTTCCAGAATAATGGGGATGCCCTCAACCAATGAGTTCCACTATTAGATGTGTCCTTACATCAATATCATATGTGAAGGAAAACAAATCCTGAATTGGGAAGAGATAATCTTTGATAGGATCACTAAATAAATTTCAAATTTCCAAATAACCAATACTTTTATATGAATTCTTACTTGATGTATTCTATTGTTGCATATAAAGAATGGTTGGGTTTCTCCCCTATGAAGACAAGAAAGATGCTCCTATTTATGAGTATCATCCATAGTTAACTTTGAATATTAGTAACCATCACTTCAGAAGGGTGAATGATGCATTCACCATGTATATTGTCATATTTATAGAGGTACACTACTTGGAGATTCTTGGATGAAGAAAAATAATTGATTGATGTCTATGGTAGTTATTACACTCAATTTAGGAAATTATCTTACATACGGTTGGCTGGATTTGAGGGAACACCTTTAAAACTCCCAATGTATTGTAGTGACAAGATGGCCTTGGTTGAAATCTGTAGGTAGTTGGATAAGCTCCATAGAACTTGTAGGGAAAAAAATATTACAGGCATCTAGTTCCCAATCACATTGGGTAACTACACTTGCAGGACTACTTTAGATGCCCAAAATATTGACAGACAATTTCCCCCTTACCCTCCATTATTAAAAACTAAGGACTTTCTTTGATATCAAGGGATTTATTACCACCAATTTCAGAATGGGATTTTATCATCTTGCTGATATTGAAGACTACTGGGCTGATTGTTCTGATGATTATGAAGCCCGAAGAAGATACTATGGTAGACTTTCCCTACAACAAATTAAATATTTTTATGTGTACAAGGTTCCTAAAGGACTTCAAGATGATGATGAAGAAATGCAATCCCTTGAATATGAAATATCCATTAGACACACTCCTATTGAAACCATTGATTGGTTTTTCAAAGAGAGAGATGATTTGAAGGAACTCATAAACCATGTATTGGTAAGAACCAAACTCTGGTTTGATAGGAAAATGAAAATATTTAAAGCAAGAAAATCCATGTATTGTTCTCAATAAACCTACACCCCTAAAAATAAATGCCTATAAACCTACAATTTGTTCCCTATCCACATGAACCTTCAACTCTAGTGTACATAAAGAAAGGAAAGGCCAAGAAGGATGAGAAGATGGAGGAATTCATTCAAGAGAGTGAGAAGCTATATTCTCTAAAGCAATTGGAAATAGTGCCTGATATTGAAATAGTTGTAGACCTCTATGATGATGACAGTGAAGAAAAATAGAAAGAAAAATAAGAGAAAAAATCCTGAAGAAAGAAATGAAAAAGAAGATCAATTGAAGAACCAAGTATCATAATATGTGAGTGTTTTAGAAACATCTACTAAGGAAGTCCATGTCAAGGAAGTTCCCACCACCCAAACTGAGACATATGTATTAGAAGTGGTTTTTGTACAAACTTTGAGTGTAATGAGCACACTTGTACTTGGGCCCATTGTCCCCTCCACTTCCAGTTATTCTTTTGCTTGGGTGTAACCATTGTTGGAAAGTAAGAAAAGGAAAGCCACTTCTAATATTGTTTCTCCTAAGTTTGATGCAGTGACAACTCTACTAGGTACTAATCTCCCCACTTGTAAAAAAGGCTAAGGTCACATCCAAATTAGTATCAAATTCTCAAGGCCAACAATTTATAGAAATTACTAAACCCAAGCTTAAAAAAGATGAAAAGGACCTATTGATAAGTGATTTAGAATTAACAAGGATTCCCCTTAGAGAATCAACACCTGAGAGTGAAGTACACAACCTGAAAGAGACAATGTCTAAAGTAATTGAAAGAGTTGAAAAATCCAAACAGACACGGAAAAGTTGGAGGAAAAAAATCAAATATTCTCAAATTTCATCAAGTCCTTACTAGAAAAATACATGGTGCTTGACCCAACCCCTTAGCTTCTATTCCAACACCTTCCATTCTAAGTAATGATGAAGTGCAATTTATCAAAGACATCCATAAACATGCCACGTATGGGAAGGAAATGGAGGCCTTAGTTGATGACATGATAATCATAGGCTTAAATTTCATTGAACAAGCTTATAAATCATATGATAGAATTGTTAAAATTCAATTGAAGTTTACCACAACACTCAATGGTTTAGATAGAGAATTGAAATAATGGAATGAATGTATCTAGGATCTTCGATTGATGAGTGATACATATGTACAAATTCTCTTGGAAAACAAAGTATTCGATTATGCAAAGGTAAATTTATCAAAGCAATGAGTTTTTCAAGTATTGATTGGAAAATAAAGGTTCTTGAAGAAGCCATTCGAGAGCTCACAAACATGTTGTAGAAAGGAGAAGTTTTTAAAGCTTATGTCACATATTTCTTCCAGGATATTCATTTCCACATTTTCATGGAGAACTCTAGAGATGAATTCATGGTTCAGAAATAAAATCTCATTTCAAGAAATTTATTATAGAAGACATGTTCAAATAAGACACCATGTCCAAAGAGAAGATGAAAGAAATTTGTATGCTTCATACAACCATCTCGAGAGGCTAACAAAGAGTTCATGGAAAATGCAGAGTTTGGAAAAGAAATGGAGAAGTGTCTCGGTAGTTGGACTTACATGACTGCTTACACAATTATTCCGTAGGGCATGAACATAGTAGAAGATTTGAATATATTTAGAAGCCAATTTATTAAGATGAAGAGTGTTACAAGAATTCCTTCGATTTCTCCAACTCCTAGCTCCTAGTCCCTTCATTTATGTTGATATATGTAATTAATATAGTTTTTAATTTTCCAAGACATGTATTATGGGTATCAAAGACAATTGAATATTATAATGCTTGATTAGATATTAATATTTTGATTAAAGAAGGGGAACTGAAAAGACATTATGTTAATTGTCTTGAAAGGTCCCATTTAAGGCACATTTCTTTCCATTCGAATGAGGTATTATGATGTTTGAAAATTGAAAATACCGAATTAATATCAATACAAAAGAAGTTCTTTCTTTCCTTTAATTTCATCTATATGTTCTCTCCTTTCTTGAGCTCCATAGATCATTATATGTTTGAATAGGAAACTTTGTGTTCTCATAGTTGATGTTTTCTTTGGAACTTTATATCTAATGATTTAATGTCCTACATTCAAATGAGAATGATCCAATCTTTTACTTTCATGCATGGACTAATATAATATTATTATGATATATATATGTCGATCTTAATTGAAGTGACTTCTATTCATAAGTGTAGAAAACTATATTGATTTGCCGGACCATCAATCCATCCCACACCTATAGATCCCATAGAGTTAGATAGGGGGGCCATAGAATATATAGATAGGGCGCCCCCCTCTCTCCCATATATATATATATATATATATATATATATATATATATATATATATATATATATATATATATATATATATATGAAAGTGTTGTTTTCTTCTCTTCTTTGAAATCATTAGTTCACCTATATCGTTTCTTTTTTATTGGGAATATAATGATATGGAGACATTCAAAGCATCAAAATCCCCACTCTTAAATTGATAATGTGTATATTTACGAATAAGTAGTTTTTACCTATTTTTCTATGTTTGATAAGGGAACCTCTCCCACAAAGAGGAGAAATCGTTATCCCCCCATCGTTGCTTGTTCCCAATATCATATTTAACAACCAATAGTTTTTGGTGCCCATCGTGGGGCACATTTTTTTGCGTCCCATCGAAAAAACTTCAATCGACAAAAAACAATATTACCCTAACGGACAAAAAATATACACGAGGTCGAGAGATCATGAGGTATTGAAGATCCATATTTTCAATTATTGGAATAGAAAGGTTTTGGTCAGAATCAATAGAGAAAGAGAACAAGATCCAAAAGCACTCCCACTAAAAATAGAACTATACTAAACATTGGCTGTTAAACACAACCAAGCCCTAACATTCATGCTTTAGTTCTTTTGCCTGGAGTTACAATCCCTCTTAAAATAGTATTTTCCAGGATGGTAACACCTTTACCTGGGGAGAATGATTTGGTCTTTTGGATCTTCCTCCACCACTACATGATGTACCCAAAGGAAATATGAAGAATTTCCCAAAATTTAGGGGTGATGGAAAAGTACACCCAAATGAACACATCGGTGCATTCATTGTATCATGTGGGATACTCGAGTTGAGAACGAAGATGTTTCTATGAGACTCTTTATGGAGACCTTACAAGATAATGTCTTTGATTAGTTTTATCACCTCCCGGATGGCGCCATCATTGAATTGACTACCATGAGAAATCTATTTGAAAATCATTTCAAACCCACTGAGGACATGCATTCTCTCCTTGCTCAAATTTATCAGATAAAGAAAGAACCATATGAGCCCATAAGAGAATTCATCACCAAATTAAATAATTTAGTAAATAAAATTCTAGCAAAGTCACTTGCCTCACAACCAAATTTAGAAGTGCTTCTTCCTAAATGCTTAATTACCATAAGTAAGCTATGTATTGAGAAGATCCAATCTCACTACTATGGATGTTGATCAACACTTGTCCATAAGTTTTGTAGATGATCCGATAATGTCTGGGAAATTAAAAAGATCCCCCTAAATCTAAAGCTTCTCCTTCAAGGAGCAACTACGATCAACTAGTGCGAAGCTAGCAAATGACCCCATTGCTAACAAAAATCAATTAGTCAGTACTCCTTACAATGACATTCGAGGAAGAATTTTAGACCTTGAAACCACTTTGCTTCGCTCAACCGAAATTAGCAATCGAAGAAAAAACTCTCAAAGTTAAATTTAATGAAACATGTGAAGTTTAGGAACCAGATGATGAAATAAAATTTGAAGAATATGAGGATCCGAAGATGAAATAAGTGTGGAGAAATAATAAATGGATGATCTCAAGTAAACTTCCTCACCACTGAAGGGATTGATGATGAGGATGATTATGATGAGGTAGTAGTAGACATGAATAGTGAATCATATGTTGTCATGACCAGAGAATAAATGAACAAGAAGAAATAATTGGTACAACCCACAAGAAAATCCAAGGAAGTACCAGCTACCATTCCAATCATTGCAAAAAGAGGAGCTCCTATCCCAACCACCTCCACTCAAAAGGTAGGCCATACTAACACCCTCCTAATTCTTCCCATATACCTAAATTCAATGAAGCTTCAATACTTATATCCAAAACATCCCTAAACACCAAAGTAGATGCCCCATATTCTTCTAGTTCATTTGACATAATTGATCATATAAAAACTAAGATCCAGATTTCATAAGCTAAGTTCTATCGGACACACCCTAATGCCTTTTCTCATATTGTCAAGTTCATCAAATCCAAACCCAATTCTCCACTTACCACCTCTAAATTCCTCTTACCTACTCCCACCTCTTCGCCTCAAAAAATATCATGGTTGTAGCACCTCCTATAATTGAAAAAATTGAGCCCTTCTATGTCACATTACTTATAGCTGGTCATAGACTCAGTAATTGTGTCATTGATTTAAGAGCATCAAATAACGTGATGCCATTTAAAGTTTCTCATACTTTAGGCTTGACCTTGACCCACACTTTTGGCTCATGTTATTCTATCGAGAGTAAGGATGTGCCATTGGTAAGAAGGATCAAAGATGCACAAGTCTCCTTTGATTCTTTCCCAGAGAAAAGAGTCAAGGCCACGATTTTAGTAGCAAATATTCCCCATCTTACGGTATGTTCCCGAGTAGAATTTTTTGCAAAGAATTAGGAGGATAAATTCATATGGATTGGTCACATGACTTCATTCCAATGAATGAGAAAGTTAAAAAATTATTACCTAAGAAACAAGATAATTATATTGTGCAAAAAACAGATGACCCTACACCACAAATTCTCTATGATGACATGGGTCATGGTAATTACAATGATCATGTTAGAAAATGATGTGAAGGCCCCCGGAGGTATGACACTTGATCCTAGTGGTGTCCGTATTTTTGAATTCAATGATAGTTTCTCCTTAGTTGGTTCTGGGGAATGTGTGGTTTTTTCATCCCCTAAAAAATATCTTATCCTTTCTCCTATAATCTTCAATTTGAGAAAACAAATAATAAGAAAAAATATGAAGCTCTTCTTTTGGGATTGGTAATGGCAAAGGAAATGGGAATTAATAATTTTTGTGCATGAGGATATGCAAAGCTCATTGTCAAGCAAGTCAAAGGGATTTTCCATGTTAGAAACAAGATCCTAAAGCATTATAGAAACCTCGTGTGGGACTCAATTGAATTATTTGATACATTTTCCATCGAAGCACTTCCTAGAGAAAATAACATCGTAGCTGATGTTTTGGCCATCTCAAGATCCTTGTTGATCCCTCATCCTGAATTTTCTTAGGAAATGTTTACAATTGAGATGATACATAGGCCAAGTGTGCCAAATAATGTGAACAATTGACAAGTATTTAATGATGAGTAGCATTTTATCTCTTTCTTTGAGCTTCAGGATAATTTCAGTTAGCTGGAATTTGAAGGAATTCAAGCTCCTCTTTCTGATTTCATGCCATCTACGTAAGGATTCAAAGAAGAATCTAACAATGATGGTTATATTATATCAAAAGGTAAGAAGATTCCCAAGGGACTAGTGAGCCTAGAATATTTGTTTGAAAAACATGACAGGTATATTAAGTCAAAGGTATCACATGGATTTCATCAATCAATAGAGTATGAAAAGACCAACATTGGGAGAAAGGAAGAACCCAAGTTTGTCAAGATTAGAAAATGCTACACACAGGAGGAAAGGGATAAAATGATAGGCTTATTAAGAAGGTATGTAGATGTACTTTCCTATTCATATGATGATCTGAAATATTTTAAGCCAAGATAAATGATGCATTATATTCCTCTAAAACTAAGGATCAAACCTTTCTAGTAGAAGTAAAGGTAGTACAACCTCAAGATTGCAGACATTATGGATTAATAAATTTATAAGCTTTTAAAAGAAAAGACAATTTTTCCTATTCATCATTCAGCGTGGGTGGCCAACATTGTGCTAGTAAGGAAAAAGAATGGTGAGATTTGAATTGGTGTGGATATCTAAAATTTGAATCAAGCCTCCCATAGAGATAATTATCCGCTCTCAATGATGGATCAAATCCTACAAGTTGTTACGGGCTCAAATGCTATCTATGTTGAACAGTTTCTCCAGATACAACCAGATTGAAGTTGATGTTCCATATCAACATAAAATAACCTTCGAAACTCCATGGGGTAATTTTTATTATAAAAGAATGCCTTTCGGTTTGATTAATGTCGGTGCCAATTTCCAATGGGAAATGGATTTTGCCTTCGGTGCCTTGAAAGGAAAATGTATTGTTTTGTATCTTGATGATTTAACTATCTTCTCTAAAAGAAGGGAAGACCATTTCCAACATCTTGAAGTTGTTCTCAAGAATTGCGGGAGCGGGTGATATCTTTGAACCCTAAGAATTCTATGTTTTGTGTCATTGAAGGCATGTTACTTGGGCATATCATTTCCAAAGAAGGAACTAAGATAGATCCAGAGAAATTCCAGGCATTGGTGAATCCCCCTCTCCATGAGTAAAAAGGTGTGCATTTTTATTTGTAAAGATAAAATTTCTAAGAAGATTTATCCCTGATTTTGTAGAGTTAACTATGAGTATAGCCCAGATTATGAAAGGAAAGCAATCCTTTTGTTGGAAACTGGAAGGAAAATAATCTTTTAAAAATGTCAAAAAACCAATTGCCAAGACCCCAACTCTTGCTTATCCTAATTTTGAGAAATACTTCTTAATCTATTTTTATGCGATCGAGAGTACTTTGGTTGTTATTCGACACAGAAAAATCATGAGGGTTGTGAAAAACCTATTAATTTAATGAGTTATGTTTTGAAAGCTCATGAACCGAAATATACTCAAATGAAGAAGCATGCTTTTGTTATTGTCAAGGCATTCAACAATTCCATTTCTATATCCTCAATTCTCACTAAATTGTCTTTGTGCCTGATATAACTATTAAATTGATTCTCACACAACAAGAGTTTGGGACTAAAAGAGGAAATTGGGTGGAAAAAGTACAGGAGTATGATATAGACATTAGGCCAACTAAGTTATCCCAAGGCAAGGGACTCTGTGAATTGATTGCTAAAGGTTCTAAAAGTGATGCACTCTAAGAAGACATAAATATACCCACTTTGTTATTTTTCTCGGTTCAATCTGATGAATGGTATGCTAATATTTCCCATTTCCTAACTTACAGAGAATGCCCCTATCATTTTAATGTTAAAGAAAAGACAACCATTAAGTTGAGATCTGCATAGTATGTACTTTGGGACAATTTCTTATTCAAAAGAGGTATTAATGGAATATTTATCATATGTGTGGATAAATAAAAACATAAGAGGTTTCTTAGATAATTTAATGATCAAACCTATGGGGGTCATTTTTCATCTACTATGACTGCACACAAAATCCTTCATGTAGGCTATTCTTGGACGACAATCCTGTTTTCGAGATCTTGCCAAATGGATAGGAAAATGTGAAGCTTACCAAACTTTTGTGGGAAAGCCCAAGCTAGCCACCTTACCACTCAAACCAGTAGTGATAGAGGAACCTTTTCAAAAATGGTGACTAGAATTTATAGGTACCCTCAACCCATATTCCAGTGCTAGACACACTCATGTGCTAACTACCACTAACTACTTCACTGATTTTGTGGAAGACATTTCGATGAAGAGTACAACTTATGAAGTGGTATGTAATTTTATCAAGGAAAACATCCTGATTAGATTTGGAGTACCAAGAAAAATTGTCATTGATAATGCTCCTAATTTCTCTTCTTATGAGTTGATGGATTTCTGCTATGGGTATGGAATTTCCCTTGCACATTCTTCTTATTACTATCCCCAAGGAAATAGATAGGCAAAATCAACAAATAAGAATTTGGTAACCATCATTCGAAAGATTGTCAATGAATCTCAAAGGAATTGGCATAAGAAGCTTTATGATGCTCTTTGGGTAGATAGAATCACACCCAAAAGGGCAATTGGGATGTCTCCTTTCCAAGTTGTGTATGGAACCAAAGCTCAACTTTCAATGACTATGGAATCTGTCACCTTTTAGTTGCCGAAAACCATTGAAGACTCAAATTTTACCAGTGCTTTGGAGAAGATAATCATGTACCTACAGAAGTTAGAAGAATAAATATTGCAAGTAGTCGATAAGATTTATGCACACTTGCAAAAGGTGAAACAACTGTTTGATAAGAAAGCCAGACCCAGAGACTTCTAGGTTGGAGACACTTTTCTACTCGGGATAAAAGGTGAGAACCTCAAGGAAGTCATGGTATGCTCAATTCTCTCTAGCTTGGTGCTTTCAAAATTAGACACTTTGCTAGAGAAAACTAGTTCTATTTGAACTATATGGATAGAACCTCTCTTCCACCGCCATATAGTGGGTAATATCTCGAACACATCGAGATGACTAGGAAGTCCTTTGTACGCTTTTTTGTATAGTCCTTGTTTTTGTTTTCGTTTTGTTGTTCTTTGTGTGTATGTGTGTGTGTCTTCTATATTGGCTCTATTTTCCAAATGGTTTTGACCTAGTCTCTCCTATATATTCTAGAGTTATTGATCTTACCTTGTTTTCCTTTGTCAAGTTAGTTCATCCCCAGAAAGAGCCAATTGTTGTCACCTTCCCATAAATTGTGTATTTTCCTCTTCAATTTTAAAATTTTGGGTAAGATGACTATCAAGATGTCCTTGTGAAAGTACATAAAGGAAGATTTTATTTCGAACAGTTAGTCATTTTCTAAATTTTGAATTTTTAAGACTTTTCCTTTGTTGTGCAAATATTTTCGGGTTTTAATGTCCCTCGCATCCCAAGTTCCATTAGGATCCCATTTCAATGATTCCCAAATTTCTTTGCATTAAATTTATTTTCCTTTAGTTGTGGGTACTTCGGATTTTTCAGAGAAATCGTGTCCCAATGTACCAAGGACTGTCTATTCAAGTATCTTCCAATCTTCTCGATTCTAGTGTATTGTGGCCATTTCGAGTCATCACGCCCACATGTCCCGAGTGCTCCTTGACCTTTATTTCCTCACAATTCCATTTTTTCCACTTTCAATTCACTACAATTTTTTTAGCTCATCGCATCCTGGTATAGCATTGTCGCATGGGCCAATTGTGAGCATTTTCTTCACGTTTTCTACTTTTCACTATCTTAAGTCGAAATAAAACATTAATTATCACACTAAATTCACCCGCTGACCTACTCAAATGGAGTTTGTATAAATAGTCAAGGTAATCGACCATTTTTTACCCCACTCTTTGTATTCCCCTGTTGTCTTACATCCCGTTTCTCTCACTTACCACTTGTTTGCAGTCATAGCCAAGCCCATGTTCTAGTATTTTTCAAATTTGCAGGTGCGATCGAAGTTGTGAATTGTCAACAAAATCTCAAAGAATTAAGAAGTTCATTGCACAATATTTTTACTCTTGACATATAATCAAGATCAACTACAAAGGGAGCTACTCTTAGAATTCCCATGATTGAAGGCTCGAACACTCTCACTAAGGATCAACCCCAGCTTTTATTCGATCAGAACAATGAACTATATAAAATTAGATTGGATAAGTCTTGGTTTAAGAATCCAAATAAAGGAGCTTTAAGGTTGTCAAAGACTAGGTATAGGATTTCTTTTAAGGAATAATTATCGATGTTTTCACCCTCCTTTCCGAATAATGGGGATGGCATCAACCAATGAGTTACACTATTGGATGTGTCCTGATATCAATATAATATATGAAAGAAAACAAAGCCTTAATTGGGCAGAGATAATCTTTGATAGCCTCATTGAATAACTTGCAAATTTCCAAAGAACCAATTTTTTTTATGACTTCTTACTTGATGTATTTTATTATTACATACAGAGAATGGTTGGGTTTCTCCCCTATTGAAGACAAGAAATATGCTCCTATTTATGAGTATTGTCCACAATTAACTTTGAAGATTAGTAACCATCACTTGTAAGGGTGAATGATGCATTCACCATGTATATTGTCATATTTCTAGAGGGTGACACTACTCGGAGATTATCAGTTGAATCAAAACAATTGATCAATGTCTATGATAGAAATTACACTCAGTTCAAGACATTATTGTTGGTGTGTGTGACTATCCAGTCATCGTCCACATCACCTAGGTGAGTCATCTCACCTTGCGAGAGTCATAGGTCTTAGGAAGTCAAATGACAAGTGTCAGATTCTATCATAGAATCTGACATTGTCATTTGCGTCAATGCGTCATAGGAGTTACATTCCTTATTTGGAATTGTAACTCCTCTTCTAGTGGCATCATATGTGTCAGTCAACGTCATATGTGTTAGTGGCATCATTGAGTTTTTTCCATGTTTAGGCATGGGGGTTACACAACACCCCTATTTGTACTTCCTATTTTTTGATCTATGAGCATGAGCAGACCCATTCTTCTTACTTGCAATCTTCTTTCCATTGTTTGAATCTTGCGTATTGCGTTGGCTTGACGTTACCATCGTGAGTGCAAACTTTTTTGTGGTGCATCACTTTTCGAAATCGGTTCTCGCGAATCCCTCTTTCATGGTATCAGAGCTAGTTTTGGTAAACATGCACTCTTCATTTCTTAGTTGTTTATTACTTTTGGTTTCTTCTCATTTCCTCGTGTGCAAGTTTTTTTTTCGATTATCATTTTGGAATTATTGCTCACCTCGTATTGAGGTTTTAGTAGTTGCAAGTTAAGGTATTTGGTTGGTTTTCTTATCAACTGAGTTCGTATTTGGATATTTCTAGATCTTTGTGGCTGTTGTTTCTGGGTTATTTGTGTGTTTCTTGTTGGTTGTGTTCAGATTCAGCACCTATAGGGTAAAAGAAGAGCTTGTTTTTGGCATGGACCTATGATTACTGGTTGGAATAGTTATTTTTTTCACCGGTGTATACTCAGACTATTCCGAGCTTTTTCCTCATCGTTGTGGTTCCTTGCTGTCTCGAAGTTACCTCTGCCTGGTCTCAAAACGTTTTTGCGAGCCTGCTGAAAACCTCTCACGTTTTTTCCTGGTCTCTCACATTTTTGCAAAAATACTCACATTTTTTCTGGTCTCTCACATTTTTACAAAACCTCTCACATTTTTTCCTGGTCTCTCACATTTTTTGCAAAACTACTCACGTTTTTGCACTGTTCCCCATGTTCAAACCTGTTCCAGGCATTTTTTTGGCATTCGAGTGTTTTCTCCCTGTCCAGGCATTTTTGCACTATCCTTAGGTGTTTTTCTCTCCTTTCCTACATTTTCCCAGCTTCTCTGGCCGTGGTCAGACTCAAGTTTTTTTTCTCTCCAACTACTGGTGTTTTTAGATTGGTTTCAAGCATTTTTTTTTGCACTGTTCTCAAGATATTCCTTCAGCTGGCGTTATTTTTCCTATTCCTACATTTTCTCTACCTACTGGCATTTTTTTGTAGTGGACAGTCACTCAGTTATCTATTTTTACCTACCTTTTATCCCCACGTGGCTTTCTCACCAGGTAATATCTCTCTAAAAATACATTTTTTATTCACTTTTCTTAAAAAACGTGTTTGCATTCTTTTTACCTTATCACTCTTCTAAAAACGTGTTGTTTCATTACTTTTAAAAGGTATAAGGTAAAAAAATTACATTTTATTGGCATTGTAAGTTTTTTGGCTTGTTTTATTAACCTTCCGTCGAGTGCCGAAGACGAAGGGTGAGGTCCGGATTGGCAGGTGGCTAATCCCCCCTCACAATACAAACAAACCCTATCTCAAATTCCATACCATTTCCAATGGGCATACATACGACACATTTTGCATGCGTTTAGGGTGCTTTTTTAACTGCTTTTGTGCTTATTGTTTTTTTCTCATCGATTCACGGGAATTAGTTTTTGCTATAACTTTTGACTCGTTGCTCGGTTTTGAGCACTTCTTTAGTCAAAGTTGCATGTTTTTTCACACTCTAGATGATAGTATCATTAGCTTTGTAAATGCACTAATTTTATAAACTACAAGCATTCGGGGGTGTCTTTGTATTGCTTAATTTAGCTCATTTTTTCTTGAGCTTTGTTCTATTCCTTTTTTGTGGACTTGTGAGTGCATCTGCCACAGTCTTACAACAAAGGGATTCTTTCATGCGACGTGAGACACTATTTCTCACAAATCTCTTTCTTCCCCCTCTTGCTTCTCTCTTTCTGTGCTTGCTTGTAGTGTCAATTTGTTACACCCTATGAACCTTGATTGTTGTCTCCACCATTGCATGTTATTACGCTAATTGCAAGGTGAGTGAAAAACTGGTTCTCGGAACACAGTCGCATCTGGTTATAATCAACACCTTTGAATTATAAAGTGCCAAACATGGGGGGGTGTGATTTTGTTCTGGGGTGATTATTTATTTTCTCTCTCCTTCTACATTCCTTGGTTCTATCTCTTCATTATGGATATCTCTAAAGTACCAGTGCTCACACCTTTTAATTTCTTTGAATGGAAATCTAAAATTATATTGGTTTTGTGAAGTAAAGGGTTATATCGAGTTACCATGGGGTTAGAGACCGAACCTACTGATGAACCCGAAAAATCTAAATGGTTCAACCGTTGTGATGAAGCCTTAGGTCTTATTTGTATGTCCGTCTCTCCCGACTTGCTCTTCCACATCAAAACTTCCTCAACACCTGATCAAGTGTGGAAAACACTTGATGATATGTTTGGGAAGCAAGATGACATGAGAGCGCATGAGTTGGAGAATGAACTACTAGGGTTAAATCCTAGTGACTTTGAAAACCTACAGGCCTTCTTCTCAAAATTTGTCCGCACTAGAATGCTTCTAAAGGAATGTAAAGTGGATAAGAAAGACTCTCAATTGATCTTGTTGATTCTTTCTAAGTTAGGTCCTGAATACTCTATTTTCATTTCAACTTTTCATGCCACGAAAGCCACCTTGGGTAGTACTTGGACTATGCCCTCCTTTGATAGTTTTTCGTCCCAAATCATTCGAGAATAGGAAAAACTCATTCAAATGGGGACTCTAAAATCCAAGTCACATGCCCTTGTGGCGAATAAGGGCAAGAAAAATGAAAAGAAAAAAGAAACTAAGGATTAACCTAAGAAAGAAACCAAGACCAACCAACCCCTAGTTAAAGCCCGTCACTCATACTTTGACTTCTGAGCCTAAAGCGAAGAAGGAAAAGTATAAATGCTCCTATTGTAAGAATTCTAGCCATGACGAGCAACATTGTTTTGAGAAAAATTGATCACTTAACTCATTTACTTAAGAAGAATAAAATAAGTGTTCCTGAATCCATTAAACAAAATGCTCGAGAAAGGTGATTCTTCTAATGTAAAGGAGACTAAAAATTAAAAGAAGAAAGGTAAGGCCCTCATAGCTAGATCAGCTCCATCATCAACTTGGATTATCAATTCCGGTGCCTTGCACCACATGGCTTCTTCAGAGGTTGAATTCTCTAGCATTGAACCATGTGGCATGTTCCAAATCATGTTGGGTGATGACACTCATGTGTCAGTTTCTAGTAGTGGATTGGTAGAGATTGAAGGTGGAACATTTAACCAAGTGTTGAGTGTTCCCAATCTCCTATCGGTTTACCAAATCACCCACCTTGGTGAAGGAATGTGAGTGGAATTTGGTCCTAACTCAGTGATTATTCGTGAGCTTAACTCTAACTGCACTATGGTCGAGGGAAAGGAAAATCACCATTCATAGTTGTATAGCTTTTCCCACTTCTCTTCTAATTCGACACCCAATGCCTTGTTCACTCATGCAAATGAGGTTAGCAAGTTATGGCATGAGCATTTTGGGCATCTAAATTATTGTTACCTTGAACAATTGAGCCAAAATGAAATGGTCAATGGGCTACTCCAAGTTAAGTTTTCTAAGGGTCTTTGTGAGGGTTGTACCCTTGGAAAGCACCCTAAAAAAATCTTTGACAAGGGAAAATCCTAGAGAGCTACTCATCCCTTGGATCTTGTTCATAGTGATGTTTCTAGCCCTTTTCCGTCTCCTTATTTTACTAGAGCTCTATATATACTAACCTTCATTGATGAATTTTCATGTTATACTTGGGTATATTTTCTTAAGCTTAAGTCTGAAGTTTTGAGCATTTTCAAAACTTTAAGGCTCTTGCTGAGAAACAATCGAATGGTCTATCAAGGTTCTTCGAACCGACAATGGAGGTGAGTATGTGAGCAACAAGTTTGAGGATTTCTACACTTCTGAGGGGATTGCTTTACAACGTACAGTTGCTTACAACCCTTCCCAAAATGGAGTTGCAGAAAGAAAGAACCAAACTTTAAAGGAGATGGCTACTTGTATGGTTCACTCGAAATCTCTTCCTCCAGTATTGGGCTAAAGTAGTGAATTGTGCTTCTTATATTCAGTAACCGTGTTCCACACAAGGCAGTAAGAGGGATGACACCCTTTGAAGCCTGGTTTGGACACAAGCCTGATGTCGAGCACTTTTGAGTCTTTGGATCCAAGGCTATGGCTTGGATTCCCAAAAAGAAACGTAAGGCATTGGATCCACAATCCAAACCTTGTATCTTTGTTGAGTATCTTGATGGCATGAAGGTATATCGATTATTAAACCCTACCACTTGTGAGCTATATATTGAGAGGAGTGTGAAGTTTATGAGTCATCCTTGATTTCAACTTCCACTGAGGTCCTTTTGCCAACTGATTCAGATTCTGACTCTTCAGATGATGATGTTGTTGAGTGAGTTCCACCTCTCCCTACTCCTCCCGATCCTCAAACTTTTGAGTCTTCTAATTCTCAGAGTGATGATGAGGACTATGTACCTTCTCACTCAAGTGAAGAATCTTCTGAATCTGAGCTTGAGCCTTCGGGATCTCTTTGGGCTAAGAAAACTTTACAGAGTGTTGGAGATTTAGTTGGAGATCCTTTGGATGAGAGACATACTAGCTCATACTTCATTGAACCTCACTCCTTCACCTCTGCTTCTAATCCACCATCTTTCCAGGAAGCTTCTGGGATTCTTTAGTGGGATTCTACCATGGATGAGGAGTATTCCTCACTTATAAAGAATGACACTTGGGATCTTACCCTTCTTCCAAAAGGAAGAAAAATCATTCGGTGTAGGTGGGTATATCAAACAAAGTATGGATCTAATGGAGAAGTCGAGAAGTATAAAGTGTGACTTGTAGCTAAGGGTTTCTCCAGGTAGCTAGGGTTGATTACTTAGAAACCTTTTCTCCAGTTGTGAAGATGACTTCCATTCAACTGACCCTTGCCATCACTTGCCACTAACAGATGGGAAGTCCACCAGATGGATGTTAAGAGTGCCTTCCTTCATGGGGACCTAGAGGAGGAGATCTATGTGGAATAACCTCCAAGTTATGTCCATGATCCATCCCTCATTTTTAAATTAAAGAAGTCTCTCTATGGCCTTAAACAAGCCCCTCGGGCTTGTATGCCAATATGGACTCCTTTTGACTTGCATCGTGGTTCACTCGGTGTCACTCTAACACAAATGTGTATATTCTACGACAGGATGACTCCATGCTTATTCTTGTTCTCTATGTTGATGACTTGTTGATCACCGGTAGCTCTTCCTCTATCATTGATTCTCCTTGGCCAACAAGTTCTCCATGTCGACTTAGGATTGCTTCATTACTTTCTTGGAATCCATATTTCACAATCTAACTCGGGGATTATGATCTCGTAGCCTAAGTACTCTCCTTATTTGCTTGCTGGTTTCACATGTCGATCGCAAGTCCTCAACTACTCCTTTTATTTCCGAGATTAAGTTGGTTTCTAATTGCTCTTCCCCTTGGTCGATGTACCCTTTATCAACAGTTGGTGGGAAGCTTGATCTACCTTACTCACACTCGGCTAGATCTATCGTATGCCATGGGATCGTGTCCAGATTTATGCAGGAGCCTCATGAGCTGCACTTAAAAGTAGAAAAGTAGATCCTTCACTATGTTCGTGGCACTCACACAGATGGTATTCATTACTTAGGAGGGACTGAGATTGACTTGGTTGGATTTACAGACTCAGATTGGGCAGTGATCTAGATCATCGGAAGTCTACCTCAGGCTATAGTTTCACTCTTGGTTCAGGTCTGTCAGTTGGTCTAGTAAGAAATAGAATGCCATTTCCATATCATCGACATAAGCAGAATACAGAGGAGAAGCGATTAACACCGCCACAAAATCGATTGGTTACAGAGGGTATTATGAAAGAGTTTGGCATCCACTTTCTGCAACCTACCTTATCTACTGTGACAACATGAGCACTATCTTGATTTGTTGAAATCTAGTTCAACATCAAGTGGACAAAGCACATGGAGATTCATATGCACTTCATATGGGAGTTGATACATGAAAACATCATTGACATACAAGTATGTTCGGATGGAATGATCAAAGTTCTGAGACATTTTCACCAAGCCCTTCACTAAGGTGAAGTTTCTTCACTGCAGTCTCTTCTTGGGGTGAGGTCTCGCATGAATCGCCCATATTCTTGGGCTATATAGTCCTTCTTCTTCTCCTCTTCTTCTTTCCAGAAGATGTTGTTTGTACATGGGCACCTTATCAGGCCTTTAGTTGCGGGGCCCATTGACACATCTTTCTTAGTTGTCTAGGGGAGTCTTCTTTTCTGCATTCGCTTACCTTGACCTCTTCCTTGGCTTTGATGAAGGGGGGTGTTAGTGTGTGTGACTGTCTAGTCATCATCCACATCACCTAGGTGAGTCATCTTGCCTTGCGAGAGTCATAGGTCTTAGGAAGTCAAATAACAAGTGTCAGATTCTGTCATAGAATCTGACATTGTCATTTTCATCAATGCATCATAGGAGTTACATTCCTTATTTTTAATTGTAACTCCTCTTCTAGTGGCGTTATATGCATCAGCCAACATCATATGCGTCAGTGGCATCATTGATTTCTTTCCATGTTTAGGCATGGGGGTTACACAGCACCCCTATTTGTACTTCCTATTTTTTTTATCTATGAGCATGAGCAGACCCATTCTTCTTACTTGCAATCTTCTTTCCATTGTTTTGAATCTTGCGTATTACGTTGGCTTGACGTTACCATCAAAGTACAACTTCATTGTGGTGCATCACTTTTCGACATCAATTCTTGCAAATCCCTCTTTCAATTATCTTACATACGGTTAAAGGAAAACCTTTGAAACTCCCCATGTATTGTAGTGACAAGATGGCCTTAGTTGAGATCAGAGGCAGTTCGATAAGCTCCATAAAACTTGTAAGGAAAAAAAGATTGTAGGAATCCATTTGTCAATAACATGGGGTAATTACACTTGCAAGACGACTTTAGTTGCCCAATATATTGATAGGACAAGTTCCCCCATTACCCTCCATTATTAAAATCCAAGGACTTTCTTTGATATTAAGGGATTTACCATCACCAATTTAAGAATGCGTTTCTATCATCTCACCGATATTGAATACTCTTTTTGGGCTGATTGTTCTTATGATTATGAGGTCTAAAGAAGATACTATGGTAGACTTCCCTTACACCAAATTAAATACTTTGATGTGTGCAAGGTTCCTGAAGGACTTCAAAATGATGATGAATAACCGCAATACCTTAAATAAAAAATATCCCTTAAGAACACTCCTATGAAAACCATTAATTGGTTTGTCAATGAGAGATATGATTTAAAGGAGCTCACAAAACCTGTCTTGGTAAGAACCAATCTCTTGTTTGATAGGAAAATGAAAATATTTTGAGAAGGAAAATCCATGTCTTATTCTTAAGAAACCTCCACCCCTCAAAAATAAATTCCTATATTGAATCTTGAAGCACATGAACAATTTATTCCCTCTCCACCTGAACCTTCAACTCTGGTGTACATAAAGAAAGGAAAGGCTAAGAAGGATGAGAAGATGGAGGAATTCATTTAGGAGAGTGAGAAGTTATTTTCTCCAAAGTAATTGGAAACAAGTGCACGATGTTGAAACAGATTTGTAGACCCTCGTGATGATGACAACAAAGGAAAAGAGAAAGAAAAATAAGAGAAAAAAAAATCCTGAGGAAAGCAGTGAACAAAAAGATCAATTGAAAAACCAAGTCTCATAATCTATGAGTTTTTGACAAGTGGTTGTAGAAAGTTTGAGTGTAATGAGATAACCTGCACTTGGGCCCATTTTCCCCTCCACTTCCAATTATTCATTTACTTGGGTACAACCATTGATGTAAAGAAAGAAAATGAAAGCCACTTCTAATATTTTTGCTCCTAAGTTTGATGCAGTGGCAGCTCTACTAGGTACTACTCCTACCCCAACCTGCAAATAAATATAAGGTCACATCTAGGATAGTATTAGATTCTCAAGGCCAAAAATTCTTGGAGATTGTTAAACCCAAGATTGAAAAAGATGAACATGACCTATGGATAAGTGATTTAGAATTGACAAGGATTCCCTTGGAGAATCAACACATGAGAGTAAAGTACACAACCTAAAAGAGAGAATGTCTAAAGTAATTGAAAGAGTTGAAAAATTCAAATGCAGATACTTGGAGGATTTGGAAGAATAAAATCAAATCCTCTTAAATTTCATCAGTCCTTACTAGCAAAAGACAAGGTGCTTGACCCAACCCCCTTAGCTTCTATTCCACCACTGTCATTCTAAGTAATAATGAAGTGTAAGTTATCAAAGACATCCATAAACATGCCATGTATGGGAAGACAATGGAAGCCTTAGTTGATTATAGAAACCTATAATTTAGCTCAAGTAATTTAAATACTTAAATTGCACTAATTATACTTTTTCCGCAAATTGACAACATATCATCAATATCACACATTTTCTCTACCATCATAGTTAATTAATTACATTGTATTAATTAATTAACTCTTCTATCCAAAAATGACACCAATTAATGACCTTCCATTAATCATCTCCCTTTCTATCTAGATTAATTAATTAATACATATTTCTATCTAGAATAATTAATTATTCTTACTTAATTAATTATCTCTTCTATTAAATCAATAAATCATCATTTATTTGATTAAATTACTCCCATATTCTAAATCATGCTAATTATTCCTCTAAAAAGCTTATATAAGCTTACACACCTATTAATTAATCACTTTGGTTAGTTAATAAATCCTCTCAAACCCCATGAGTCACTAAAGGATAAAATAAACTCTCCTAAGGTTGACCCAACTCTTTCTAAACCTCCCTTATCCAAAAATAACCCAACCTCTCTATTATCCCACATGTAAATGGATGTAGAGATTCTTTTATCCATTGGGCTATATAAAGAGCCCTCCTCCTACATTTCTTCTTACACTTAAATGAACATATAACTTAAGCTATAGCCATTTTATCATCTTAGAGCATTCTTCATTGGAGGAGCTAGCTATTTTTATTTCTTGCATTCATTCTTCCCAGTTTGAGGTCATATAGAGATATGTCAAATCATCTGGTAGCCATGGATTGACAAGACTCCATTCTTAAAAACCTCGGGATTCAAACATACAATCAACCCTTTGATTATTGAGGATCTAAATGGATTCATTTCATTTGATTAGAATTCAATAGAGATATATATTAATCGATTAGCATGTTATTTTGAATGTTTATTCATATTCTAATGCAAGGATGTTGGTAGATTAGTCTTGTTTAAGCTCTAAGCATGATGATGCATAGATTTTGATTTAGCTTTTTTTAGGACTTCTAGGTGTTAGTTCTAATTATTTTTGCATAGATTAAAAATTCTTGTAGGTATAAAGGAGGTGAAATTCTGTCAAAATTGGAATTGATGGGAAAATTTCAAGATTTCTCCATGTTTTCATTTTTAGACCTTATTTTTTCAACATTCTACATGCTAGTTTTGTCAATTTCTTTAAAATATTAAATTATTGAGCATGTAAGTTAGTGTTTGATAGTGTTGAGTATTATATTTACATATTAATGGGGTGGTTTTTTGTAAAAATTGAATCTTGGTGAGAAAATTTCAAGATTTCATCATGTTTTCATTTTTAGAGCTTACTTTTTCATCATTCTACATACTAGTTTTGTCAATTTCTTGAAAATATTAAATTTTTGAGCATGTAGGTTAATGTTTGATAGCGTTGAGTCTTATATTCATATATTAATGTGATGGGTTGTTGTCAAAATTGAATCTTGGTTGGAAAAATTTGACCATTTTGCATATTAAGGAACGTTTTTTGACATTTTTTGAGTGCATGTCAAATGCATACCCATTAGGATAAGAGTATATGCGTAACCCATATTCCGAAGGCCATAACGTTTTCTCTCGAACTCAAAATGACTCCATTTTTTTGCGTTGGAAAGGTATTGAAGTTAACCATGCAATGAATACATAAATTTGGGATTTATGCTTACAAAAATTACAGGTTTTTCTTTTATTTTAAAACTGGTCATTTTCTAACATGTCTAATGTTTTGATGAATGTTTTATTTCCATGCTTTACTTGATTTAGACAAAAGATTGAGTATGTTTTTCTCTTGCACCTTTTGGTGATCTTGAGAGTAAAAAAATAAAAATTGATCTCTATCTTTTTAACATTTGGATTAATTTGGAAATTTGATTATTCATTTTGCTTAATGGAATGAACCTTTACAAAACATTTTTCTATGGTCCTTTGATTTGAAGTTTTCCATTTCTATGTAGTTACGCTTAATTTTGTGTATTATCTTCTCTTGCACCTTAGGATGATCTTGAGAATCAAAAATAAATTTAGTCTTCATTTTATAACATTTGGTAAATTGGAAACTTCATCTTTCATTTTTGGTTTAAGGGAATGAACATTTATCAAGTTTTTGTATCGTTCATTGATTTTAAAGATTTTATTTACTTTTTAGTTAGATTATTTTTTATGTATGCTCTCTTGCATCCTTGGATGATCTTGAGAATCAAAACCAAATCTTAATCCGCTTTTAAATAATGTTATTTTCTTGGAGAACTACTAATGCTTGAGGGAAGGACCTAAAAATGCTTGTCAAAGAAAGGAGTTCAAAAAAACTTGTCTATCTAAACATGTGTTGCATATTTCCAAATAGCAAATGAATAAACCACATTAAGTCTACAAGATTAAAAACACACCACATTCAAAAAACTTGATTTACAAGTTCGAATAAGGGTATGTCCCATTCGCTACAACGAGGACATAAACCCTTTGGCATAAGCCTTAAGTTACAACAATGGGGGTGGGCCTAGCAACCCCAAAGTATTCCACACAAGAGGGAACCTTGTGGATGAAATGGGACATGCTTCGCACAACCTACTTGATTAGTTTTTACCATTTGTGAGATTTAGTCTCAAAGTTATCTCGTATCATGACTCAGGTGATAGTACATGATGGATTTATTTATCGCCCACCGTGATTGAAGGGGGTAAAGTAAAGATGATATACTCCAAGGATTAGTCAGTGTGACTTTTCTTGGTAAATTGATCTCACTCTTAGATAACTTGTGACACCTAGTTAAGAGAACCACCTAGGAAGCTATCTTTGACAAGGAGCCAACTTAGACCATATCAAAACCAATTTGAGTTGAGAACTATCATTTATCACGAAACATGTGAAGCATTACTTTTTATTAGTTTTTCACTTGCCCTAAGGTGAGGTGAAACTCATCGAAGTGAGGCCAATATTTTTCAACACCAATTGATCTACTTCCTTCACTTTATTTTGACACTTTGTTAATAAGAAGAAGAGTGACTACCCTTGTGTTGCTAATTGATTGTATTCACCAATGTTTTGTCCATTTATGATCATCCATGTTTGCGGTTGAGTTATTAAACATATAAAGTGTGTGGATATGTTTTTATATCATTGGTAGCCTTTTTATCTTAATACCCATGTCAAGATTGTCATTGTAGTTAGGCTTGGTTCATCACTTTGATTCTCTGTTAAACGATTATCTTGTTTATATTTTGTTGCTAAAATTTTTGTATTTACATCTTGTTTCTTGTAAACTTGACCTAAATATCTATATTGTGATGTTACGCTATATACACTTTAACAATTCCTAAGTATACTCTAGCTTTTGTTTGATTCCAATTATTACCTCGATTTTGAAAAGTGTTAGTGTTACCACTTGTGCATGTTAGATCAACATCATCTTGATATCAATAGCTTACTTTCTCTTAAATTTTGGTTAACAGATATTTGTGACATTGTTGTGTCACTCACAATTGTAACTGACTCTTTCTTGAATATAGGTCTTGATTGAATTTGGGCATGTTTTTAATATACTTTGTTTGGAGATCATGTTAACTCCTTGTTATTAATTAAGCCTTGTTCATTTCTTTGAAATCAACATAAGTAGTGACATTTTGTTAATCATCTTAAAACATCAACTACCTTTTTAGAAAAATATTTAGGAAGTATGTCATTTGATTGATTTGATTTGGAACTAAACATTGTGTGATTGTATCTTGTTTCTTCTTATTGACTTATTAATTTAGAGAAATCGATTTGTCACATTGATACTTTGACATTCAATATAATTATTGACACTCTTTTGTGTTTCACTTAGACTTGATCAATATAGTTTGAGCATAATCAAAACACCTTAGTGAAAATATCATATATTATGGCCCCTAACAAAAGATTAGGGATAAAAAAGTAGGCTTTAGAAACGAGACAAACACAAACTTGGGAAAATTCAAACAGACAAGGGTCAAATCCCTTTATTGGCCATGATCTTGGGCCTTTATTCTCTGTAGAAAAATAAGTAGAGGAGATGGTCGATCATAGTGGTGATGAGTTAGAGTCACCACACGTGGAATTTGAATTTGACCCCACCTTGTTAGACAAATTCCTTTATAGAAACAAAGACTAGTGCTTAGCATGAGTGGTGGAATTAGGGGCTAGAATTCCTATAGAGAAGGAAATGATACCACCCACAAATGAGGATAATGAAGAGGAACAACCTCTCATTAACATGGATGATATCTTAACACATGGCCACGCTTCCACATCAAATGTAGGAAATGATAATGTGGTGGGTTACAAAATTCCCTTCATCAAGATACCACGTAAAGTTAGAATAGAACACGAGAATGTAGAAAAACCTCCATGCCACGAAGAATAAGAAGAACCTCTTGAAAGAGAAGTCAATATTCAATTAAAAATTGAAAACCTTAATAGACAATTAGCATTTCTCACATCTCATGTAAAGAAAGAAAGAAACAAAAATGTGCATAAGACTAAACCTAAGTTCAAAATTAGTGAACTTCACATGGAAAATCAAGAAGGAGATAATATGGAATACAATTGTGTATATATCCCTACTTCTCTTACTAAAGAGAAATTACTTGCACAAGAAATGCAATCCACGAAAGTGATGCTTACAAGCCTTCAAGAAGGTAATGTTAGGAATAATAGGGAAAAACATTATGAAGAGCTATGTCCTCATGATGCTTCAACCCTTCCTAAAAAGTTTAAAATGCCAAAATTTGACAAATACAGAGGGAAAGGTGACCCACAAGAGCATGTAAAAGATGTTTACATGTAATGCCAAGAATTGGCCTATAGTGAAAATTACCTCATATGACTCTTTTGAAGAGTCTAGGGGCCAAGCCTTAGAATGGTTAACTCACTTATCTCATGGATCTATCTTCACATGGCCTCGAATTGGTAGAAAGGTTTGATTGAAATTTCTCGTAAAACATAGAAAGAGACATAACCATAGCATAATTTTGTGGTACCAAACAATGCTTTGATGAGGCCATAATATGTCCGATTAATGTATAATATATGATCTCATCTTACTCTCCTTTTGATTAAGTTTGATTGCATTGTGTGAATTTTAGTTGATCTGATATAAGTTAGGATGTAACTGTCTATATTTTGATTGATTGTGATCCTAATGTTAAAAGATCTGAAATTCCTAACATAGTGTGTGTTTACATTAAGTTTTGTAATAAATCAGGTCTAATCAGTCAAGGAAATGAAGTAGGTGGCGTTCAATATATTTTTGATAGCGTTTGTTCCTACGGCCTTAGTTCCGAGAACTTCCATGCTAGTTCAAACTCCATCAAAATGATCATAATTAGTTCCGAAATTTTAGACTTAGTTCCAGAACTCCAGTATTTAGTTTCAAAAATTTCAGACTTAGTTTCGAACTCCTAGGGACAACTCCAGAACTCTTACAGGTTTTGGTTCTTAACAATTTCCTATGGTTCCAGAACTTCTCCAAAGTTCCGGAACCAATGGGAGTTATCTATTTTAAACCACATCCAGAGATTTTGCATCTATGACCCTTCAATCATAAAGTATGAGAATATTTCTAAACACAGATCCAGGGAGAATTATCCTACAGACTATTTGATCAACCACCATCTGAATCAACATCTATTCTGGGCATGATTTGATTTCATCATAATCATTGAGACAACTGTGATTGTAAAATGTATATAAAAGAAGACCTACAATAGAATATAGATATTAGAATGAGATAGATATAGAACAGAGAAAAGAAATAGATTAAGTATCCAGATCTAGTACATTTTGTAATACTGAATGTTTTCATCAATAAAATAGCCATTCTGATTTGAGAGAATTCTGAGTTGTTAAAATCCTGATTCAAGGAGGAGCAAGGGCCCACTCCCCCAAGGACCAGGATATTCATTTATTTGGTATTTATATTTCTTCAGCAAATAGCTTAGATCTATTAATTTTGTATTGCTTTAGTTCTTTCAGTTTAAACTTTTTGTATACTTGTTCTTGTAGGTGTTTAGATAAATCTTTATATTTCTTACAATTGTTTTCAAGCATTTTAATTTGAGTGTGTTTATTTCCAAAAGCAATATTGTTTCCTTTCAATAAGCTTTCAGTGTGTTTTACTTTCAGAAAGTTTTCATAGTTTGAGTAGAATAAGGTTTTACCAAGAAGTCCTTAAGACATTAAAGAGATCCCCCAGAAAATATAAAAATAGTTACTGATCAACTACTAGATTAGTTAAAGTACTCTTGTTACATATAGCTTTAGAAACACCCCTGGTTTTATATGACATCAACAAGAAGTTGATTAAATGAAGGGAATTATGACACCCATCATTTTTTGGTGTCGTTGTTAGGGAACACCAGTTGGAATTTTATAATTAAGTGTTAGTAAGAGAAACAAAACATACACCTAGTAGTTGAAGAATCTTCCCTACTATATCAACATTGTCCACTCAAAATTCCCCACTCTGTCAAAAGTAAAAAAAAAATTCAAAATTTTGAGTCTAAGTGTCTTTTCTGTCGAGCTGGTGGTGTGAAAAAAGTCTTGGAAGTCTAAAAAATCTAAGTTTTGGGTCATTCTGTAAGTATTTCGGGCCTGTCGGACATTTTTGTCCCACACTGTCCCAAGTACGAAAGTGCATTTTGTTCCCCGATCGGCCGAAACCTCCGAATTTGTCCCATTTTCGGGCCCGTCGGAAGTTTTTGTCCCAAGTGTCCCGAAGTTACTGTGCGAGATGTTCCAATTTCGGCCGAACCGCGTACTTCACACTTTCTTGTCCCAAATGTCCCAATTTCAAAAGTGCGCTCTGTTCCAATTTCGCCCGAACCGGCCGAGTCGCGTACTCCGGAACTTTTTGTCTCAAATTTCTCAAGTTCAAACTTAAAGTGCACTCTGTTCCATTTTCGGCCGATTCGCCCGATTTCGTCCCAACTGTCCCGAGTTCCGAAGTGCATTCTGTTCCCCGATCGGCCGAAACACCCGAACCGCGTACTCCGGAACTTTTTGTCCCGAATGTCCCAAGTCCAAACGGGCCTTTTGTTCCATTTTCGGCCGATTCGCCGAACCGCGCTTTCATGTCCCAAATGTCCCAAAGTTAAAAAAGTGCAAGTTGTCCCATTTTCGGCCGAAACTCCCGAGTCGCGCACTTCGCTCTTTTTCGTCCCAATTGTCCCAAAATGCATTTGTGCGTCCTCTCCCTGTTTCGCCCGAATCGGCCGAGCCGCGTGTTTCGCGCATTCGCGTCTCACTTGTCCCAAGCGAACCTAATGCAATTCATACTTAGTTTTTCCCTTTCGACCGAATATGCTAAAATATGAATTTAAGTTGTGGCTCTGATGCTATCAATCCGAAGATCAAATTTCAAGGACAGCTGGCAGAAAGACGAAGCTTTCAAGACGCTGGTTATATCAGTTTTCAAAGATATCCATTGTCATCTTCAAGATGAAAATTCCGGTGTGTCCCTCGTGGCAAAGACATAGCTGAGACGTGGAAGAATTTCAAGCAGCGGTTTCTGAAGTTGATGGGTCCCTCTCAGTGACCGGCCACCTGTCTTCTTCCCCATACGTTTCTCTTCTTCCCTTTCTTTTTCAGTTTTCTTTGTAATAGGTTGAGGTATTGCGGTTGGCAGTCCTTAACGGTTCTTGATTAAAGAAATGGTTACGAAGAGTAACTGATCTGCAAACTATATAATGGCATTTCTACGCCATTCTGAAGGAGGAAGAACTTGGCATATTTTCTGAAAGTGTAAATAGATCAGAAAGAAATCAATACAAAAGGGCTTTCCGTTCATCGTCTATCTATCTCTGTTATCTCTGTGTTTTCATTTAATATTGTGAAGATCATTTTGTCTCTAATTTATTAGTCTCTCTGGTTGCATACTGTCCGGTTTTGCAAATACAGCGATCTTGTATAACCAAGAAGGAACTTTGTGTCCTTGATTAATGAATTTGAAGAAGGTTATTTACAGAACTTTGTGTCTTTAAATTTAATCCTATTCAGCCAATGCAAGTGATCTTGTCTTAAATTCCTTGAAACTTCGCATACATAAAGAATTATTCTGCTATCTATAATTCTGAATGTTGCTATTCTGCTCATCCTCTTATTTCCTTTCCTCAGTCCTTTTGTAACTGATGATCCTTGTGGAAAACACTTTCGTAATATCCAAGTTCAACCATAAAATAATATTTTGTACATTTGTAAATAAGTTCGTTTCTGAATAAGGGAACCTCTCCCATTAAAGAGGAGGGTCTTCTTGTCCCACATTGCTCTTCTAAAAATTCCTATTTGAAAACCAACAATCACAAAATATATGAGTAGACCAAGATACTCATAGGGTATATTCCTTCAAAAAAAAATTCACAAGAATTTATAACATCCTCTAGTCAAAGTAAGGAAATTGATGAAGAAGCGAAGGCACCACCATCCCCTATCGGACAAGAAACAAAATTGCAATTTTGGAATTCTTAGATCAGTCACCTAAAGGGAGTAGAACTTTTAGGAGAAGGTTTATTACAAGATCCATTGAGGATAAATTTTGATTCTCGGTTGAGTATGTAGACACCTAAAATTGGTTATCCAATTTAGTGTCCCCCGTGTGCGTTTTCCTTCTCGAGATAACAGTATGAGGGCATGTTTATATCACCACTTCTCCCTTATGGTATTATTTAATATTTGATTTAAACATCTATCCTAAGTTTATTTCACCCCATTATGTTTTACCCATAGATAATTAAATATTAACTATTTAATTATACTTCTTTACATATATCTTAATCACTTATCTACCCCATTTCAATTCCTAAAATCCCATATCTATTTTATCCATCTATCCCCCCTATTTCTCCTCCTCCAAACCGAGCAGCGGGATATTTCCCGTATTTGAGGTGGAAGGATCACTTTCATCTTTCCAAAAATTGCCCCTTTTGGCCAATCCGGGAGTCTGTTCCCTGATCGGTGCCAACCGGTACTCGGTTGACACCTATTCTTGAGCGGCATTGATTTCATCTCGGTCGGCGCGATTACAAATACAAGGCGAATGGAGTTACGGTTAGAGACAGAAAGAATGATAGAGAGTTTTGAGCATCAAGTCTGAGCATTATCTATCAAGCGAAAGTGAATTCTGTCCAAATCAATCCCTGAGAGGAGTACCGTTACTCTACTCCTACCACATCAACATCATGAGCCTCTATCGATCTCTTGGTGACTCTATTCCTACATCCAGTGAAGGTGGAGCCTTTTCAGTATCCCTACGGCTCTTGTAGATCCAGCGGAGATCGACGATCTAGCTTCCACTATGTCTGTTTCTCAATCTTCCTACAATTTTCCCCAAGTCGACACCGACCAACCTTTGGCCAGTACTCTAGTCGACACCAACCTATCTCGATCAATGTTGATTTTCTAATCGGCCGATCTACCGTGAGACAGGTAAAATAATTTAGGGAACACAAATCCAGCATTGTTTTCACACTTTCCCATTTTCTATTGGTTTTGTCTATTGTTTACATTCTGTCTATCATTTTTAATAAAAATCTAGACATTTACTTACATCTTTTATCATGTATGCTTCTTTCCTTAATTGAAAACGTGGACTAACATCCGCCGAGGGAGCTTATCGCTTCCCAAACCTACTTTTTGGGCAGTCCACCCAAATATCTTTTAATGTTGTCTTTTTGTCAAGCAGCATCGTGTCTCGAAAATTTCTTGGATCTACTTTGTAGGATCACTCGTGTGCACCCATCTTGTCTACATCGGCTTTCTTTTCCATCTACATCTTCGGATCTTGTCTTATCTATCAGGTATTGATTTCATTTGAGTTTTTCAGGGTTTTTGTGTTTAGTTTGGTACATTAACTTGGACAGGTAACAAGTGCAGAAATTCTTGATCTACATTCTAGCATGCCCGGTGGGACTGACCAAAGTCCCTTATTGGTAAGTTCATTTCTTTTCCAATTTTGAGCTTTTGTTCTATTTCTTCATTGCTTTTCATCAGTTCTCCATAGCATTTCCTTCATTCATTTTGGTCTTGCTTCTTTTGCTTATAATTTGCAAAGTTAAAGTTTCTTCTCTTTCTTGTAAAACTAAACTCCAATTCCTATTTCGAAGATCAATAAATATTTCATTTGATTTCAAAATTGCATTTTTTATCCGTCTCTTTTTTTTGCAAAATTATTATTTTCTTGAAAGTTTTTAATTCCTTAAATAGAAAATTTCATTATACTATTATCGGGATATATATTTACGGATTTGCTTTTGCATTTTCTTAACCTTTTCTTACGGAGCACTTTGCTTGTTCATGGGATTGTTTGAGGGGAAGAGCTCAACAACGCGCTTTTTGAAGTCCACACACCTTGGAGAGCTAAATCTATAGGTATTCCTCTTTTACGGTGTTTTCTCCTTTTTAAGAACTTAAAAAGAACTTGTTTGTTTGTTTTCTATCACATTCAAACATTTCAATTTTGGCGCTTAAAAAGAATTTAATCACATTTGGGAAAGAATTTGTTTGACCTGTCTTCATCGAAATCCAACACTTCATTCTTAGTGCTTAAAAAGAACTTTTCCTTTGTCATTTCTGTTGTATGCTATTCATCTAGTTTTCTAAATAGGATGGAAAAATTAATCAAAATCGGTAGTGACACTATTTGATTTTTATTTTTCACCCTTGCACACAAAGCCAAAATCACTAGGTATAAAGCATCAAAACAAAAATTCCTCCCCTGGCCTCGCCTACTTGGAAGTGACATCCAAGAGGAAGATCCTACATGGTACTCGGGCCACACTATAAATTCACAAAAGTTTGGTATATATTGGCAACACACCCGACTCCTTATCGCAATGGTGTGTGAAGTGCGGGGGTAGGCCCCTATATCAAGCCACATACTAGTCTTTTACTGAAGTTCCTTCAGGACTCCTCACCAAAACATTCCCCAAACCATCCTTAGTTTGGCTATCTGAGTAGTTCCTATTCTAAAAAGCCTTCCCTAATATTTTCTTTCTTAAAAGTAGGAAAATTTAAAAGAGATAATCACCTACGCTGCTTGAATTGTCTGTGCATTAGTTAGGTCAATCTTCTTTTTCTATATTTCTACTTGTTTATGACGGTCATCACTCGGTTACAATCTAGAAAAATAGCTCAACTGGCCTCTTCTTTTTCTGAGATCACCACTAATGTGGATGTTGCGGCACCCCTCGGGTCTTCCTCGGGACCGCTATTAGTTGGTTCCCCATCTTGGTCATATAATCCTTTCTATCAGCCTAAAGCAATCCCATCACATCCAGCTTCCCCCAGTCCTTTAGAAATATCATCTACTTCTGATATAGAGTATGTTCCTCGTGGGGATCCTGAATTTTAGGTGCTCCTTGATCGCAATCCGGTAGCCCTTATGGACTATCTAGTACATAAGTCCATTCGAATATCTGATTAGGGACCACCAATCCAACAAGTTTATGATTATCCTCGTGAACCATCCTAGGCTTTTATAGAATAGTTAGCATATTTTTTCTCACCTCGAACCACGGAAGAGGGTGGCGCACCTGTGCCTCCTTTTTCTCTTCCACCGACCATGTCGACTAGTTCTCAAATAGTCTTGCCTATTCCTAATGCCACAGTTACCTCAACTATTCCACAACCTACTTCTGAGAAGTCCTCTTCTCTAGCTATAATGGGTGCATCTGCGCACCCACAGATTGTTGTTAATTCTTCTATGCCGTCCATTGTGTCCCAGGGTCAGTACCTCTTTATGAATCAACCCCCTTCTACGAGTCAGTTGGTTCCTACTTCTCGTCCTCCAGTTGGTCTTTCTTCCAATGCTCCAGTGACAGTGACCTTCACCCATCCTCTAGCGTCGGCACCCTTAATAACCAATCTAGTAGTCAAAAGCCTCATTCAGACCTTGTTCCCCACCATGTCCAATCAAATTAATACCCATGTTCCTCAATCCATTCCAATTCAGTTAACAAGTGTAGGAGCCCACCAATCACAGGCTCCGTCTTTCATTCAACCACCTTTTTCTCAACCACTTGTCATCTCACAACCTATCTATACACAGGATCCTTCACAACAAATACCTCACCAGGTGTCACCTAGAACACTGGTTATTCCTCTTATCATCCTATTAATCAGTAGATGAATCCCCCGTTAACGCCTCAACAAAATCCACCATTCACTTCTTATACGTAGGACATACCAACATGCCTCCTCCTCAATCTGATGTGGTCCAAGTTATTTTCAAGAAAATCATAGACCTAGAAGCCTCCACCAAAGGGGCTCATCCTTCATACTCTTTTGAAGAAGTATGTAATGAACCAATTCATCCATCAGTGGCTTTTAAGCCTTATCCTCCCCAATGGGAACTTCCTAAATTCTCAAAATTTCATAGTCGGGAGGACCCTCAACAAAGCACCTGCAAGCATTCAAACATGCTTGCTACCCTATAGTCCAGGATCAGGAGCTTATGCTCTATACTTTCCCTATGTCTCTAGCAGGGCCTGCTTTAGACTAGTATAATAACATTCCCCAACATTCCTTGTTTTCTTTCTCTCAATTGGCCTAGATGTTTGTTGAAAACTTTTCAATAAACATCACACATAAGATCTCGATTACAGATCTTTATAACATTCGTCAATTTAATGATGAGTCTATTACAGACTTTGTCGCTCATTGGAGAGGGATAATAAACCAATTGTCTTTCTCCCTTCCTCAATCTCAATAGATCGAGTTGTTTACTCGATCTTGTGCTAATCATATTTCTTCCACTTTAAGGATCCAAAATTTTCATACATTTGAAGAAGCCTTTACGATGGCACACAAACTTGAATCTGCGCCATTGAACAAGGGAAGTTAAAACTTCACTCTAAATCTAAACCAGATTTTTCTCGGTTTACAAAAACAAACCCTTCCACTTCTAACAAAGACAAGAATCAAGGGTCTACCAATGCTATTGTATTAAAAACATCACGAGCCGACAACACTTCTAATCAAACACCATGGAGAGACTCCTCATCTTCTCAAAAAGGACCCTTGTCATCTCAATATTTTACTTCGTTGGGGGAATCATATGCTTCTATCTTGGAAAAAATGTTGGAAGTTCACATGATCGAACTTCCCCCTATTAGAAATTTTGATGAGAACCAAGAACGTCCATTCTGGTATAGGGAAAATGACTTCTGTCATTATCATAGAACCAAAGGCCATGACATTGAACAATGTCAGACCTTCAAAAATCTTGTCTAGAAATTCATTGATAAAGGCGAGCTCATTCTGGATAACCCAAATGCTCCCCAAATCAGGCGCTTGATGTTTTTAAACAACCTTTTCCCAATCATTCCCCAAACAATGATGCTTCAGAGTCTCAAAAACCAAACACTCATACTATCAGCTTCATTTCTCTACTGAAGAATCTTCTTCTAAAACTAAGCCATCTATGAACACATCGACTAAATCAGAACCTCCTTCCGCTCCTGCTAATCGTTGGGATTCCACCATCTTCAGACAACCCATCTTTGAATATTCCTACATTGTTAGAGACGGATTCATCTCTCTCTGCCTCTTTATCTGATCTTCCGTCCATGCCCGAGACAATGTCATCCTCATCTGTCTCATCATCAGATATTCTTTCGATGCTCGAGGCATTTACATCCCTTCGAGTTTCCACCACGAATACATCTACTTTGTTTCTCCCATTTTTGTTGCGACTATGCCATTGGTAAACATACCTATAGTTGTACCAACTTCGATGGAAGCATCTTGATTTTGACTCTTCCTGTTTCCTTTCCTATAGTAGTTACACCCACAATTATTGTACCAGAAGTATCTCCCTCACAAGGAACTGCTCCTTCATCATCCACTTCTTCCATCACCGATACTATTTTTCCTATTAAGGGAAAATCTAAAGAAATAGCACCGGAACCTACACTCTCGGTTCCTGAACTTAAATTGAGACAACTAAAGTCTAACGTTACATCATCAACACCTCCTCATCTCCTTCCCCGAAAAGGCTACAATCACCTTATGCGGTTGAAGTTGTCACCATCCCTGAAAAAGGAAAAACCATATTTTGGACTATTAAGACTCTTGGTGCTTTCCCTCAAAAATCTCTCTCTGTGCCTCATAAAAGATTGGATTTATCAACTGGGAAGGCATCTTCTTCTACAATACCATCAGAACCATCATCTTCTTCTTCTACAACACCTTCTTCGTTGGTGCCTTGTAAAGTGAATTTACCCACTAGAAAGGCATCACCTCTTTTATCAGGACCATCATCTTCATCACCAAAAGCCAAGGCACTCTCTATTCCTCCGATCAGACCTATTTTGGGAGCTCCTCCCTCATCTAAATCGGCATTATCTAAATCATCATCTGTTTTGACCAAGCAGCCTTCTTTATCTCTGAAGACCACAACGCTTGTCACATCTTCATTTTCTTCAAAATCTATTTTAGGAGCTCCTCCTCCACCGAAATCAATCCTGCCTCACTTACTTCCATCCCAAGCACCCAAGGTTGCTCCTCCCGATGTCTGAAAAAGTAAAATGATCCCTAAAAATACTGTCAAACTAGACATGCAGGTTCTTTTACCTTGGCAGTCTGTTGAGATAAAAGAGGCACCTCCGTCATCTCTGTCCTCATCTTTGTCTACCGGATTCTATACTGAAATTCTTCGCCAACTTATCCAATCTTCATCCATATCCCTTCCTCCGATCAAACCCTATAATCCTAAAGGAGTAAAACCTTCCTGGTTCAACTCTGATTTGATTTGTGCTTACCATCGCACTCCAGGACATGACACTGAGGGATGTAAAGCCCTTCAATCTATCGTTAACAGTATTTTGGAAGAAAGTGATCTTGTTAGAAGAAGAGGAGGAACAAGTATCTCCTGTCATCTCAACCACATCTGAGCCTCAACGATCTACTCAAGCCTCTAATTCTATTAATTCCACTCGGATGGTCTTCCACCTTCTCAAATTGACACGATTCATATCGCCACTAGAACACAACAATATGATAATCTATCATCATCTACATCTCGGCATGGGTTGTCATTTCTATAGCCCCTAGAGGCATTCCTCTTTCCACATTAGCCTTGAGACCTAGGGTCTCTATTCGTGCTTCACCTCGGGCTCAGATTCCCGTGTCAGTAGAGGAGAGTGTTATGAAACAACTTACCCATGCTCCGGTCAAAATGTCTCTTTTCGACCTCATTCAATCATCTCCACAGCATCACCAAGCTTTGATTGATAATCTATGCTGTATCGCAGTGAATTCAAATGAGCATCAACCTATTGAGATTATTGTTGGATTGAATAAACCATCAACCGCCATTTCCTTTGAAGATTCAGAAATTCCTTCCCTTTCTTCCGAGAATTTAGAGGCTCCCCTCTTTATCACAGTTCAAATCAACAACACTACGTTAAAATGCACTATGATTGATAGTGGTGCTACACTCAACATCATTTCCTTGCACACATTCAAGCAAATTAAGTTACCAAAGAATGTAGTGTCACCCCTGCCTTTCACCCTTCGATCATTTAACAATTAGCTGGCAGTTACTTTAGGAACTATGGTCCTGCCCATTTGAGTAGGTAAGAAGCTGCTTCATGAACTCTTTTACATTGTTGAAGGGAAATTCCACTACAATATGATCCTCAGACACTCCTGGATTTGTGCAATGCATTACGTCCCATCAACCCTCCATCGATGCTTAAAATATCAATATGAGGGCAAAATCTATACTCATCCAGGAGATCCTTTTCCTTCCGCACAATGCGACATGACCACAGGGTCTACCCCTCTAAAGGAGAATGCTTGTTCTCCTAATGAGGCTTCATCCTCTTCCATACCTGCAACAAAACTACCAAATTTACAAAATCTAGAAGAGACGTTGCAGCATTTCTCACTAGGAGAGCTTCCTCTTCTCTCTTTTGACGCCCATCTCAAACCTAATGAGTATGGTAGACTAGACAAACAACCTGAATATCAGCCAGGTCTCGGTCACGTCATCACCATTGGTCTACCCAATCAATGAGACTAACTTCATTTATGGTGGTCTTGATACACCTCACTATTGCCTGGATTCTCCTCCTAGGGCCAAACCCTATTCAACAGGGTTTGATTGTCTACATAATCCCACGTTTGCAAAAACTTATTTATACCGATGTGTGTGGAGGGGTTTTGGCCTGGGAAAGTATGAACAGGGTGTGCATGACCTTGCATCCATTCCAAATCTCAAACCACATCAAAAATTTGGTTTAGGATTTAAATCTCTTTCAAAAGCCACCATCACTATTCTCGATGAGCCTCTTTCCATTAAGAAGCCATCTTCTCCGCTAGAGTCATAAGCATAATTTGATGAAGATGACACCATTTCTATCTCGTCTAACTTTTTTTTAGTCAATACCATTTCCTTAGGGCCGCTGACCTATAAAACTAATAACAAATCCACTTCCATACCATTAGTCTTCCCTAAATAGTTGGAGACAACTCTCCTGCTATTAACACTATCCACTGTGCGGATGATGATTTTTCCTCACCTATCTGGGGGTAGAGGATTCCTATCTTCCTAAAACCATTCCTTCGACACGTCTAAGATTCTTAACAAAGCCTTTATCGACCTTAATATAGGGACTTCTAAAGACCCACACATCATTAAGGTCGTCCAATCTCTTAATCCACATGAGTTAGGAGACTTTACCACTTTTCTTTCCAACCATCATCAAGCCTTAACTTGGTCATATGAGGATATGCCAAGACTTGATCTTGATATCGTGGTCCACAATATCATTAATCTTCTAGACATCAAACCGATTAAGAAAAAATTACGTAAAATGCACCCTCGAGTAGCCCTTCTTGTTAAAGAAGAGTTGCAACATTTGTTGTCTGCTAACTTCATCCAACCCATTGATTATCTACAATGGGTTTCAAACATAGTACCAGTAACCAAATCTACTGGGAAGATTCCAATTTGTATCGACTTCTGGGATCTTAATCTTGCTTGTCCAAAAGATGATTTTCCTCTACCTAATATCGACCAACTCATGGATTTAACGGCAGGCCACGAGATGCTTTCTCTTATGGATGGTTTCTCTGGGTATAGTAAAATTCTCATCGCACTAGAGGACCAACATAAGACTTCCTTCATAACTCCTTGGGGGACTTTTTGTTATCATGTCATGCCTTTCGGTCTTAAGAACGTAGGAGCAACCTATCAGTGAGCAATGACCTACATCTTCCATGATCTCTTACACAAAACTGTGTAAGATTACATCGATGATCTCCTCGGTAAATCCAAACTCTGTCAGGATCATCTTTTCACTCTTGCACCTCTCTTTGAGAGGCTCATTCGCTTTTGTCTTCACCTAAATCCATCTAAGTGTGTGTTTGGCATTCTCATTGGTAAACTATTAGGCTTTATCATTTCTATTAGGGGTATTGAAGTGGACCCGCAAAAATAAAAGCTATCCTTCAAATGACTCCCCCTTCTAACTTAAAGCAACTATGTGGTCTTGAGGACGCCTTTAATCGGTCGTCATTTTATCTCACAACTGTCAGACCGTTGTCAACCTTTTCATCATCTCCTCCGTAAGAATGTTCATTTTGAATGGGATGAGCGTTGCTAAAAGACCTTTGATGATCTCAAAGCTTATCTTCTTTCTCCACCTATTCTTACACCTCCATGTGAGGGCAAGCCATTCTATCTTTATATTTCTGTAACTGACCATGCTTTGGGAGCCATGATCTCACATTGGGACGCTAACGGTAAAGAATAAGCCGTATATTACATCAGTCACACTCTTCATGAGTATGAAACACACTATTCTGAAATTGAAAAGTTGTGTTGTGCTCTCTTCTTCGCAACTTCTAAGCTTCATCATTATCTCCTTAATCACAAAACTTACATTGTCACAAGTTTCAATCCACTTAAGACAATGCATGCAAAGCCTTATCACAATGATCGTATCACTCATTGGCTCATGCTCATGACAGAATTTGATCTTGAGTTTATCCCACAAAAATCTATCAAGGGTCAGGTCATTGCAGATCAATTAGTTGATGCTCCTCTTTTGGACACTCAAGTCCCACTTACTCAATTCCCTGATGAGTATATCCAAAAATTGATTTCAGTCTTTCTCCATTTAAAGTAAAACTCTTCTTTGATGGATCCAAATTCCAGCAAGGGGGAGGTGCAGGTTTCGTTATGATTCCTCCTTGGGGTGCACCTATCGCAGTTGCACACAAACTTAACTTTGAGTGTACCAATAACATGGATAAATATGAAGCTCTTGTTTTAGGTCTTCAAAATGCCATTAATCTTGGCACCCGCCATATCGACATATTTGGTGACTCTGAACTCATCGTTAATCAAGTCACGGGTGTCTATCAATGCAAGAATGATATCCTTCAAAAATATCATGATATTGTTCTCTTTCAGCTTCAATATTTTGATAAATTTACTATCCAAGCTATTCCTCACACTACAAATCGATTCGCAGATACAATGGCTTCTTTAGCCTCGCTTATTCCACCTTTTACCGAAGACTCACGACTTTCTGTGGTTGTGCAAAGTGTTTAGACCAGCCATCTCATCTCAAGTAGTTGACTTCAATTAACATCATCGCAACCAACGCTCAAGATGAGTGGTATCAACACATTTTTGATTATCTATCTCATTCAGTGCTTCCTCTAGATCTAACTTCCAATGGTAGAAGATCTTTCATCCTACGTGCTAATCGCTATACTATTTTAGGTGGAATCCTTTACAAACATGGTTTTGATCGTATTTTCTTCGGTGCCTCAAAACCCCTAAATCATCTAAAGCCATCCAAGAAGTCCATGATGGTATCTATGGTGGAAATTTTAGTGGCTTGGCCGTAGCTAAACACATCTTACGTTTAGGCTATTATTGGCCTTCTCTTAATCGATATTATTGTGAATACACTAAGAAATGTGTCAAGTGTCAACAACATTCCAATCTCACACATATCCCCAGTCAGGCTTTGCAACCTATAGCGGATTTGTGGCCTTTTTTCGCAATGGGGTCTTGATCTCATAGGCTCATCAATCCCCGCTCTTCACAGTGTCATCATTCTATCATTACTGCCACAGAATACTTTACTAAGTGGGTGGAAGCTATTCCTCTTTCATCAACCAAAGCTAAACCCATAGTTGATTTTGTCTATCAACACATCATTTGTCGCTTTGGTGTTCCACACAAACTCATCACAGACAATGGTAAATATTTCAAAAATTCAATTTGTAGAACCTCTGTGATGCTTTCAATATCAAACTCAACTTTTCTTCTCCATACTATCCCTAAGCTAATGGCCAGTGAGGCTTCCAATAAAACTTTACGTAATATCCTTGCAAAAGTAACTAGTCGAGCTGGTAGGGATTGGCATTTACATATCCATTTTTCTCTCTGGGATTATCGAACTAGCATTCACACTCCTACTAGCACTACTCCCTTATCTCTCATTTATGGGTATGAGGCTATTCTTCCTTTGGAAATCCAGATCCCATCTCTTCATGTTTCTCTCAAAGAATTTGTCTCTGATGAGGACTATCATCAAAATCGTCTAGCGTAGCTTGAGTTGCTAGATGAGCGGCATCTCAATGCTCTTGAGCATCATCAAGTCTATCTTGAGCATGTCAAACGTGCTTATAACAAGCACTTGCAACACCATGACTTCAAATTTGGTGATCTTGTTCTTAAAGAAAACCAAAATGTCACTACGCTAGAAAGGAGTCAGCGTGGTAAGTTCGCTCCTAACTAGATGGGTCCGTACGTAGTCACTCATAAATATGGGTCTGGGGCTTATCATCTATCTTCCATGGATGGTGTACCTGAAATGGAACCTCTTAATGCCTTGCATCTAAGGCCCTTCTACTGTTAAAATCTATCTTACACAATCTTAGTCACAAAACAGATCTTTCATCCATCTAACAACTAGTCATATATTTTCATAGTGATTCAGAACTATGTGGTTCTCCACGTTATGTCTTTTCTACCTTAAATATGAGTATCGTGGCTCTACTCATGGCATTTTTCTTATGGATATGTTCCTCCTCCTAGTAGGGACACCTTAATCACTTCTTCATCTATCCCAAGTATCTATCTTAATCGAATCTACTCGGGGCATGAGTATGTTTTTATACATTTTCTTCCCCTCTATCTGATCTATCTAGTCTACACTCAGCTTCTTTTTCAAAAAAGCTCCAAAAGCTCCAAAAAAAAAGGTGCTATCCTAAAAATTCCCAAAAGATAGACTGATCCCTCGAAGGACAGCTATCTATGCATTATCAAATGAATCAAAAGATATAGACCATGCCCTTGAAGGATGGCTACATTCGAAATATAGACCATGCCCTTGAAGGATGGCTACATTCGAAATACAGACCATTCCCTTGAAGGATAGTTGTTTGTTTACTTCTTAGCATCATTGAAAGACTTCCCGTATTGATTAGTCTTTCTATATCTAGCAAACTTCCCGCATTGATCAGTTTTCTCTTCTGTCAAAACAAAAATCATGAAGCTGAGACATAAGACCTTTTTTCGATCATATGGAGAACCCTATTTTCCCAATATGAGCATGTATTCTATCCTTTGTAAATTTTGACAAGATAAATACTTACTTCTCCTTCCATTTACCTCCTAGATCTGGTTTGTGACTAGCTAGTGTCAGGTTTATTTTAACCTCATATATGGCCTTGTATGCATGGTCTTTTGGTTTCTTATCAAAGTCTCTATTTTTGGTCGGTTAGGGACCTAGCTTATCATTCTTTTTCTTATCTAGGTGTATTGCTTTTATTTCTAATCAGGGTCATTTCATTACGTCCTTTAGTGCATTTCCCATTATTATTTGTTATTCATCCAATTAAATTGACATTTAACATGTTAATTTAGTCAACATCTATCATCTATCTATATTCATCTTATCTACTTTGTCCAAAAAACATATCAAAGCATGTATTGCAAACACATGTGAATCTACCTATCTATTTTCATCAAAATTAAATTAACATCTTAAACATATCAAATCTATCAATCACATCTATCCATCTATCCATCAATCATCTAAAAACGTGTACATCCAAGTTACACTACATCTATCTATATCTATTTTTCATCAAAATTAAATCCACATATCAATCACATCAAATCACATCACATCTATCTATCCTCTATGTCTATGTCCATCAAATCACATCTATTTGTCCTCTATCAGCATATGTCTATATCCATCACAATTACACTACATCTATCTATATCTATTTTTCATCAAAATTAAATCCACATATCAATCACATCAAATCACATCACATCTATCTATCCTCTATGTCTATGTCCATCAAATCACATCTATTTGTCCTCTATCAGCATATGTCTATATCCATCACAATTACGCTACATCTATCCATATCTATTAAAATTAAATGCATGAGTACAATCATATGACACAAAAAATGATGAATCTATATATATACATGAGTGTCTGTACAACAAAGAATGGATGGCTTTCAATCAAGCCATCTATATCATACATCAAAAATGCCTTCAAATCGAGGCTACATCAATATATCGATACAAAAATATAACATATCTATATCATGAAATCCGATAGGTGGAAGACGCTATCTCCTCCACCCTCCTCTGGTCCAGGTTATCTCTCCTGGCCACCACCTATCGAGCTAGAAGCACCTACTGCTGGGGGCCTGCTACCACCTCGGTCTCTCCGGTGCTCCCTCCCTCTGATGCACCACTAGCTGTAACTATCGCTGATCTCCTCCTCACACCATAATGAGGCACATCAGGGGCATGTTGTGCTAGGGTGTCCTCGTAGTATCTCACCTCGGAAAGGAGAGACTGATAAGTACTCAGGCTCACTGTACCAGGTGCTTGTAATGGCATTGCTGGTGCTGCTGGTGGTGGCCCTCCTACGGTCGTACCACTGTTGGCCGTCGATAGGACTTTACGAAGAGCAACATCCAGGGGACAAGAAGTCCCTCCTCTTTAATGGGAGAGGTTCCCTTATTCAGAAACGAACTTATTTACAAATGTACAAGACATGATTTGTTGGTTAAACTTGGATATCACGAAAGTGTTTTCTATGAAGATCATCAATTACAAAAGGACTGAGGAAATGAGAGTATGGGAAAGAGCAGAAAGGCAACATGTAGAATTATAGATATCAGAGTAATTCTTTATGTATGCGAAAGTCACAGTGAATTGAAACAAGATCATTTGTATTGGATAAATAAGATGGAATTCAAAGACACAAAGTTCTGTAAATAACATCTGCTAGAACACAAAGTTTCTTAACATAACACAGATTCATTAATCAAGGACACAAAGTTCCTTCTTGGTTATACAAGATCACCAGGCTTGCAAAGTTGAAGAGTATGCAATCGGTAAGACTAACAAACTTGAGACAAATGATCTTCACAAAGAAAATAAATGAAAGCTTAGGAATAACAGAGATCAGATAGACAAAGAATGGAAAGTCCTTCTGTATTGATTTCTTTATAATCTATTTACACTTTTCAGAAAATAAGCCAAGTTCTTCCTCCTCCGAATGGCGTAAAGAAGGCCATTATATAGCTTACAAATCAGTTACTCTTCGTAACCGCTTCTTTAACCAAGAACAGTTAAGGACCGCCAATCGCAATACCTTAACTTCTTACAAAGAAAACGGAAAAAGAAAGGGAAGAAGAGAAAAGAACAAGGAGAAGAAGACAGGTGGCCAGTCACTGAGAGGGACCCACTGACTTCAGAATCCACTGCCTGAATTTCTCTAACGCCTCAGCTATGTCTCTGCCACGAGGGACTGACGTGTTGGCCGTAGACTGCATCCAAAATCCAAGACATTTCTCCATCTCTTTATCAAACTCGACATGAGTATGATAATCTTTGTTTGCTTCTCCAATGACAGATTGAAGAGAGAAGATTTCCTTCATTTTCTCTTTGGAGATTGAGCTTTCCTTGAATAGATTATCTTTGACATAAGCTCTGAATTGAGCTTTGATTTCTTGCAAGGAAAGGGAAACACCAGAATTTTCATCCTGAAGATGACAGTGAATATCCTTGAAAGCTGAGACAACCAGTGTCTTGAAAGCTTCGCCCTTCTGCCAACTATTCTTTAGTTCTCCCAAAGCCTCCTCCAGGACTTCGATCTTCATATTGATAGTATCAGAGCCGCAACCTAAATTCGGGGAGGAATTACAGAGAAAAGGGATACATGCGCAGGGAATTAGGTTGCAAGGGTTCGAGCAAGGGTAGCATGGAAACAATGTAAGAATTGCAAAGGTGGCTTGCTCATTATATAGCCATTGAGGAGAGAGAAGGGTGATCAATGCGCATTACATTCATATCTATCAGTTTGAAAAAACAACATATTCGGGTAGAGCGGGAAAAACTAAGTATGAATGGCATTTGGTTCGCTTGGGACATGTGAGACGCGAATGCGCGAAACACGCGGCTCGGCCGATTCAGGCGAAACAAGGAGAAGACGCACAAATGCATTTTGGGACATTTGGGACGAAAACGCGTGAAGTACGCGGTTCGGGTGTTTCGGCCGAAAATGGAACAAAAGGCCCGTTTGAACTTGGGACATTTGGGACATAAAAGAGCGAAGTACGCGGTTCGGGTGTTTCGGCCGAAAATGGAACAACTTGCACTTTTTGACTTGGGACATTTGGGACAAAAAGTTTCGAAGTACGCAGTTTGGGTGGTTCGGGCGAAAATAGAACAACTCGCACGAAAATTTTGGGACACTTGGAACATGAAAGAGCGAAGTACGCGGTTCAGGGATTTCGGCCGATCGGGGAACAGAGCGCAATTTTGAACTTGGGACAGTTGGGACGAAAAGCTCCGATGGGCCTAAAAATGGAACAACTTCGGGGATTTCGGCCGATCGGAAGCAGACCGCACTTCGAGAACTTAGGACATATAGGATAAAAATGTCCGACAGGCCCGAAATACATACAAAATGACCCAAAACTGCAGAATTTTCTCAATTTCACGACTTGGTACATTAGAGAAAACACTTAAACTCAAAATTTTGAAATTTAACAGTCCTCTTTTCTTTGGCAGTTAAATGAGAGGGGCATTCCCCATAGGTGAGAAAATGGGTGATGTCAGCATACCATTCGTCAACTGAGCTAAGGAACAGAATGGTAGGAATGTCAGCTTTCTCCTCCAGCAACTCATGTTTAGCTCCTTCAGCAATGAGCTCACAAAGGCCTTTTCCATGAACCAGCTTGGTCGGTTTGATGTCAATGTCATACTCTTGGACCTTAGCAACCCAGTTCCCTCTCTTGGATCCAAATTCTTGTTGTGTGAGGATTGACTTAACAGTTGTATCTGGAACCAACACCATGGAATGAGAGTTGAGGATGTAAAAGTGAGTGGCTGGCTGCGGCTTTAACCACTTTGCAAGCATGCTTCTCCATCATGGTGTATTTTAACTCGTGATCTTTAGAATATAGCTCATGAACACGATTGGTAGCTCATGCTCATTAGAGTCTTCTTGAGTTAACACAACAACCAAGGTATTATCTGTAGCATAGCAATAGATGATGAAATCTTTGCTAAAATCAGGACAGGCTAAAACAGGAGTTTTAGCGATAGCTCTCTTGATACCTTCAAAGGATTCCTTTCCTTCAGAAGACCAACCAAATGTTTGCTTCCCTTTCATCATCTGAGAAATATTCAAAGTTAACTCTGTCAAAATCAGGGATGAATCTTCTCAAAAAATTGATCTTACCGAAGAAGGAGTGCACGCCCTTTTTACTGGTTGGGAGAGGAATTTGTTGGATGGCTTGAACTCGTTCAGGATCAATCTTAATACCATCCTTGGAAACGATGTGCCCTAATAACTTTCCCTCAGTGACACAAAAGACAGATTTTTTAGGGTTCAGAGAGATCCCATGCTCTCTGCATCTCAGCAGAACTGTCTCTAGGTGATCAAAATGATCCGCTCTTGTCTTGGAAAACACTGTCAGGTCATCAAGATATATGACAATACACTTCCCTTTCAAGCTTCCAAAATCCAGATCCATGGCTCTCTGAAAAGTGGCACCAGCATTAATGAGCCCAAAAGGCATCCTCTTGTAAGCAAAGGTACCCCAAGGAGTAGTGAAAGTTGTCTTGTGTTGATCTGCAGTATCAACCTCTACCTGATTGTATCCCGAGAATCCATCGAGCATGGATAACATTTCAGACCCTGTAACTGCTTGCAAGACCTGATCCATCATAGGCAAAGGATAATTATCTTTCAAAGACGCCTGATTCAGGTTCCTGAAATCAACACAGATGCGGATCTCACCATTTTTCTTCCTAACAGGCACAATATTTGCAATCCATGTTGAATGGTGAATGGGAAAAATGATTTTAGCCTTCAACAACTTCTGAATTTCCTGAAAGATGGTGTCAGCTATTTTGGGATTATACTGCCTCTGTTTCTGCTTAAAAGGTTTAATTCCTGGTTTGAGAGGAATCGAGTGTTGCATATCTTTTGGCTTGAAAGCTTTCAAATCTTCATAAGAATAAGTGAGAACATCCTTATACCTCCTTAGAAGATCGATTGCTTTTCTCCTCTCACCTGCTGTGCAACATTTTCCAATATTCACTAGCTTAGGGTCATTAGAACTCCCAATATTGATTTTGTCACACTCAGCTGATTGCTGAGGTCCAGTAGAAGCTCTAGATTTCACATACCTGTCATGTTTATCGAATAGTTCCTCCAAACTCACCAAACCTTTAGGAATCTTGTTTCCTTTGAGATTGAGGCATCCATCTTGATCTATTTCTTCCCCTTGGGTGACTGCTTGGTCAAAGGGCACACTCTCACGAGGTAGGTTGTCACTTCCCTCAAAATACGGTTCGAAATTACCCTTGAGCTCCAGGAAGGAAAGAAAATGTTGATCATCATTGAAAACTTGCCAGTTATTGGTATTGTCAGGTACACTAGGCCGATGGACCATCTCAATGGTGAACTTATCCTGAGAGAAGTCAGGATGAGGAATCGATAGTGACCACGAGCGCTAAGCGAATCAGCCCCTGCTGTTCTTCTCCCTAGGTATTGCTTCGATAGAGAAAGCATCAAGGAATTCAATGGAATCCCAAACCTGATTCTGGTAATGTTTCAGCCTTCCATTTTTTACTTGAAAAAGGTTTCTGACCTGCTTTACAATCAATTCTGCATCACCACGAGCCAGAAGATTCTTTACACCTTGTTCTTTGGCCACTTGCAATCCGAGAATGAGAGCCTCATATTCTGCTGTGTTATTAGTATTCTCGAACTGCAATTTAAATGAAAAGGGGTGTAGGCTTCCTTCAGGTGACACCAGCAGGACACCGGCTCCAGAACCAGCTGAAGAACAACTTCCATCAAACTCTAAAATCCAAACCCCATTAGGATCTTTAGGAGACACTTTGGGGGGTCGGATTTCATCAGGGGACATAATCATGTAGTTACCATGACCCATATCCTCATAGAGTATTTGTGCTCTAGGATCATCCATTTTCTGCACAATATACTCAGACTGCTTCTCAGGCAGCAACTTCTTCATGTGTCCATTGACAGGTATGAGTGCATGTGACCAGTCCATTTGGATTTCCCCACCCACGTCTTTGCAGAAGTTCCTACTTAGCAACATCCCGTATGAAGGGGGAATATCTGCCACTAAGATGGTAGCCAACACTTTCTTCTCGGGCAAAGCAGCAAAAGCTACTTGTGCATCTTTAATTCTCCCGACCAGGGGCACTTCTTTACTCTCCATGGAGTAACAAGATCCATAAGTGCGTGTGAGGGTCAGGCCTAAAGCATGAGCTACTTTAGCAGGCATCACATTATCTGAGGCTCCGGAATCTATGACACAATTACTGAGCCTATGACCAGCTATAAGAAGTGTTACATAAAAAGGCTTGATTTTGTCATTAGGTGAGGTGACAATGGCTACCAGACTAGGCTGTGGTGCAGAAGGAGGAGTAGGCAAAAGGCCTTTAGAGGTGGTCTTAGAGTGGGAATTGACAAAGTGGATCATTTTGGCAAAAGCTTTGGGATGGGTTTGATAGTACTCAGCTTCTGAGATTTGGACCTTGGTCTTTTTCAGGTGATCAACAATATCAAAGGATCCAGAAGTGGACGGGCCATCATCATTTGAACTTCTAGGCTTATCAACTTTAGGAGAAAAAGAAGGAACTTTGCTAGTAGGATTAACAGGACTCACCTTTGGTGCAGATGAAGTGGGGATAGGAGATCCTCTTTTTGCAATCACGGGAATAGTTGTCGACTTCTCCTTAGATTTCTTGGTAGGCTGTGTCACTTTCTCCCTCTGACTTGTCTGCTCTCAAGTCATGACAGTGAATGATTCGCTATTCATGTCTGCTACTACTTCATCATAGTCATCTCCATCATCAATGCCTTCAGTGGTGAAGAAATTTTCCCGAGATCCCTCAAGTTCGTCTGCCTCGTCATCAAATCCCTCCACAAACTCCTCACAAGATTCATTATCTTCATCATCATCTGGCTCTTCAACCTCACAAGTTGCATTCACAGGAACTTTAACAGGAGGTCCTTCAAGTGCTAGTCTTGTTTGAGAAGGAGGTAAATGATTTCTGGGCTGAAAATTCCTCCTTGGAACATCTGCATAAGGGGCATGCTGAGCCAATTGTTTCTTTATAGCAATGAGATCATTCGCAAGCTTTTGGACTAACGGATCAGTATTAGGTCCAGGAGTGGAGGAGGAGGAAGCAACAGACTTAGATTTGGAAGGGTCTCTCCTCAACTTCCCTGACATGATCAGATCATCCTCGACACTAACAACAAGAGTTTGATCCTCCACCAATGTTGCGAGATTAGCCCTTCTCAGCGCATAACTGACTTCAGATGATTGGGCATTTAAGAAGAAACATTTTTGGATTTGATCAACAGGTCGGGTAGGCTGCGGGATTTTATTGATCAATTTGTTGAACCGGGCCAAAAATTCTCTCATGGGCTCTTGTGAATCTTTCTTTATCTGAGAGATTTGGGCTAGCAAGGCATGTACATCTTCTGCTGGCTTGAAACGGTTTTCAAACTGAGTTCTCATCGTGTCCCAGTCGGTGATAGCGCCATCTGGAAGGTGGTAGAACCAATCAGCAGCATTATCTTGCAACGTCTCAACGAACAGCCTTACGGAGACGTCTTCATGTTCGACCCCCAGAACTCCACATGCAACAATGAAGGCTGCGATGTGTTCATCAGGATGCACTTTTCCATCACCTTTGAACTTAGGAAAGTTCTTCCGGTTACCTCTGGGTAACTCGTGCAAAGGCTGAGGAAGAGCAAGGGGCCCGACACGATGACCCCATGGTAATGACGCCGCCATTCTTGGAAAAATGTCTTGGAGAGGAACTGCAACACACCAAAGAAGAATAAAAGCTCGCAGATTAGGGCTACCTAGCTCGAAGGAGTACCGCCGTAGGAATTCTGTCTTGAGCAGGTGGAGTGCTTGTCGAACGAGTTCTTCTATTTCTTGTTGAAGGAAAAGGAAAACCCTGCTGCTCCAAAATCTGGAACTGAGAATCTTCAATACCAAGGGTCCTTCTCCCTCGAGTAAAACGTGGAGTCGCCAGATCAAAGGATGATCGAAAAATTATAGAACTGGAATGTGATTTTCCCCAGCGGAGTCACCAAAAACTGTTGGTCATCAGATAGGACTTTACGAAGAGCAACAGTCAGGGGACAAGAAGTCCCTCCTCTTTAATGGGAGAGGTTCCCTTATTCAGAAATGAACTTATTTACAAATGTACAAGACATGATTTGTTGGTTAAACTTGGATATCATGAAAGTGTTTTCTATGAAGATCATCAATTACAAAAGGACTGAGGAAATGAGAGTACGGGAAAGAGCAGAAAGGCAACATGCAGAATTATAGATATCAGAGTAATTCTTTATGTATGCGAAAGTCACAATGAATTGAAACAAGATCATTTGTATTGGATAAATAAGATGGAATTCAAAGACACAAAGTTCTGTAAATAACATCTGCTTAGAACACAAAGTTTCTTAACATAACACGATTTGTTAATCAAGGACACAAAGTTCCTTCTTGGTTATACAAGATCACCACGCTTGCAAAGTTGAAGAGTATGCAATCGGTAAGACTAACAAACTTGAGACAAATGATCTTCACAAAGAAAATAAATGAAAGCTTAGGAATAACAGAGATCAGATAGACAAAGAATGGAAAGTCCTTCTGTATTGATTTATTTATAATCTATTTACACTTTTTTGAAAATAAGCCAAGTTCTTCCTCCTCCAGAATGGCGTAAAGAAGGCCATTATATAGCTTACAAATCAGTTACTCTTCGTAACCACTTCTTTAACCAAGAACAGTTAAGGACTGCCAATTGCAATACCTTAACTTCTTACAAAGAAAATGGAAAAAGAAAGGGAAGAAGAGAAAAGAACAAGGAGAAGAAGACAGGTGGCCAGTCACTGAGAGGGACCCACCAACTTCAGAATCCGCTGCCTGAATTTCTCTAATGCCTCAGCTATGTCTCTGCCATGAGGGACTGACGTGTTGGCCATAGACTGCGTCCAAAATCCAAGACATTTCTCCATCTCTTTATCAAACTCGACATGAGTATGATAATCTTTGTTTGCTTCTCCAACGGCAGATTGAAGAGAGCAGATTTCCTTCATTTTCTCTTTGGAGATTGAGCTTTCCTTGAATAGATTATCTTTGACATAAGCTCTGAATTGAGCTTTGATTTCTTGCAAGGAAAGGGAAACACCAGAATTTTCATCCTGAAGATGACAGTGAATATCCTTGAAAGCTGAGACAACCAGTGTCTTGAAAGCTTCACCCTTCTGCCAACTGTTCTTTAGTTCTCCCAAAGCCTCCTCCAGGACTTCGATCTTCATATTGATAGTATCAGAGCCGCAACCTAAATTCGGGGAGGAATTACAGAGAAAAGGGATACATGCGTAGGGAATTAGGTTGCAAGGGTTCGAGCAAGGGTAGCATGGAAACAATGTAAGAATTGCAAAGGTGGCTTGCTCGTTATATAGCCGTTGAGGAGAGAGAAGGGTGATCAATGCGCATTACATTCATATCTATCAGTTTGAAAAAACAACATATTCGGGTAGAGCGGGAAAAACTAAGTATGAATGGCATTTGGTTCACTTGGGACATGTGAGACGCGAATGCGTGAAACACGCGGCTCGGCCGATTCGGGCGAAACAAGGAGAAGACGCACAAATGCATTTTGGGACATTTGGGACGAAAACGCGTGAAGTACGCGGTTCGGGTGTTTCAGCCGAAAATGGAACAAAAGGCCCGTTTGAACTTGGGACATAAAAGAGCGAAGTACGCGGTTCGGGTGTTTCGGCTGAAAATGGAACAACTTGCACTTTTTGACTCGGGACATTTGGGACAAAAAGTTCCGAAGTACGCGGTTCAGGCGGTTCGGGTGAAAATAGAACAACTCGCACGAAAATTTTGGGACACTTGGAACATGAAAGAGCGAAGTACGCGGTTCGGGGATTTCGGCCGATCGGGGAACAGAGCGCAATTTTGAACTTGGGACAGTTGGGACGAAAAGCTCCGACGGGCCCGAAAATGGAACAACTTCGGGGATTTCGGCCGATCGGGGAATAGACCGCACTTCGGAACTTGGGACACGTGGGACAAAAATGTCCGACAGGCCCGAAATACATACAAAATGACCCAAAACTACAGAATTTTCTCAATTTCACGACTTCGGTACATTAGAGAAAACACTTAAACTCAAAATTTTGAAATATTTTACTTTCATCAGAGCAGGGAATTTTGAGTGGACAACACACCTGTGACCTAGACTTTGACATAGTGCCTGTATTACCATATTTTCCCCTGAGGGCCTCTCTATGCCAATGGTAGTGATCCCTCTGTTGGATCCCTGTATCTCACTCCTGACGAGATGTGTCTCTCTCTAGTATCAATGCATCCCTCTCCTCCGTAAGAGCTCTGATCTCCTCGAGGGCAGCTGGTGTGTCTACACCAAGGTGGCATGCTCTCCCTCTAACCTCTCCAGTACTACTGGCTATATCCTCCTCGTCTGCGTCTATAGATGTTGGCAGGTGTCGTGGTAACTCTATAGAATACCATGCCACATAGCCATCATCTACTCCGATATCGTCATCACTATCTGTGGAAGGTGGGGCCTCCCTCAATGGATCTATCGGGATCAAAATTGGCAGATCAATCTCTCTACTATCTCACCCTGTATGGCTGTAGGTGGTGGGCTGTCTAACTAGGCCGAACTACCTCAATACCCATATAAAATGAACACGCTCCCACATATCTAGCCTCTGACCCCTAATCACCTTGCTCTATCTCGGCCCACAAGGTGAGTCTCTGATTGGCCCATGTCAGATAGACCCAATATGGTCTCCAAATGACTGCTCTCGGTGTCAACGTCACGAAACACTCAAAGCATACCACTCCGTAGATCTCCCTGTATCTCCTGGGGCCATGTTGGCCTGCCATCACCAGAATCCATAATCAAGGGCCCCGCTACTACTGGCATCCATGGAAGCCTGAATGGCCTAATCACTACTATGTGCTCATATGCCCAGTAATGGAGCAAAAAGCTAACATCAATACCTATCTGCCTACCGGTGGTGTACATCCATAACTCATAGTATATCTGAGCTATCAGGGCATCGGTAAACACGAACACCTATCTGAACTGTAGGATGTCACACACACAGTCTAGTAACAACAAGGGAAATCTCCCACCTCTTGAATCTGGTAGAGAAAAATAGGAGATCACCATCGAATCAATGTTATCCATCTACTCCTGACATCACCTTGTCTATAATGTGAGGCTATCCTCACCGCCCGGACACTATCTCTAAATCATCTTCCCTATCTCCATACAATCATCCTAGGGCCCCTCGGTGCTGATCTCACGGAATAATCTCAATCGAGTCCCCGGTGATCGGCGGCCTCGAGATCTATATATATCCTTGTGGGTGATGGTTATCTCACCCGTCCTGAACCAGAAAGTACAAGTCCAGCTATCCCATCATCGTACTAGTTCTCACATCAACTCTACATCTCGCGGAACCTATCGGTAATCTTGGAAGCCCCGAGCCTGGCTAGCTCTAGGTGACGCCAATCCATGTCAGTCACATCAGGGAGAATGGTCTCTAGAAGCTCGGGAATAGCATCCCGCATATGTAAAGCCTCTCGTGCCTGCATCACATGACACCATGAATAGTGTTAGCTACTTACTTATCCACATCCAAATATCACAAAAATACATTCTATCAATTTCTTAAATCTAAACATTGCAATCGGCATCGATTGAGTCAAATCGACGTCGATCGATTTAGTCGATGATGATTATAACCAATCAATGCCGATCTAACTAAATCAGCGTCGATTTTAACAATCGATGCTGATTGCAAGGCCAAATGCCCCACAATGCTCTAGCCTCTCATTTATCTAGTTTTTTTCTTAAAAAATTTGGCATCCTAATATGCTATTTCATGATAAAACTATATAGGAAAGTTCGGGTAGATCCACTTACCCCCGGTCGTGTCCTCTTCCACTTCTGACTGCTCCCAGAGGCTTCCATGGTGCTCAAAACCAATTTTTGACTCTCTCTAAATCAATCGTCATGGTCTAAATAAATCGTTCACGTTTTCCTTTTGCATATTTATATGGGCTCGGTATGGTCGGTGCCGATTTGTGTGGTCGGCGCCAATTTTTATGGTCGGCACCGATTAATCTGGATCGATGCCAATTTAGGCCTATTGTTGCCGATTGGTTGCACTTTTGCTTCTTCACCTCGCTTTCTTCCATCTCCTAATCTTCTTGCCATAGTGTTGATGCTTGGCTTATTTATCTAGTCATTATTATGCCCTGAGTGTTGCCTTTTGGCACATACTTTCAATATTCTCACCCATTTCGAGTTTGTTCCCTGTATATGGGGCACTCGCATTTTGGCAACTTAAAGTTAACAGTCTTGTAGACACTAACGTCGTCTACTTCGCAGACCGTCTGCAGTTGTCCCTACCAATGTGTCTCTCTTTAGGTGTTACTATTTTTATCCCTCCTTACACTCATGAATCTATAGGTACTAACGTCGTTTCATACGAAAGACCGTCTAGTCTACCCTACCAATATGGGTTCCTTAGGTTGCTTCCTTTTTATTATTTTTGTGTGTCATTAATGATCAGATCTATTCCAAGCATCTAGCTAGGGCATCCTGCGTTTTCATCTACCTTTTTCAAACTTGGGATCGGTTGCTCTTTCGAGGCCCATCCCATCCCTAGTTTGAGGGGGATCACATCATCACTTTTTGTTCCTTTCTTCCAACTCCTTGTTTTTGTCTTGCAACTTTTCTTATCGCAAGTTACTTGACAAAAAGGGGAAAAATGTAGACACCTAAAATTGGTTATCCAATTTAGTGTCCCCCGTGTGTGTTTTCCTTCTCGGGTAACCTGGGGCATGTTTATATCACCACTTCTCCCTTAGGGTATTAGTTAATATTTGATTTAAACATCTATCCTAAGTTTATTTCACCCCATTATGTTTTACCCATAGATAATTAAATATTAACTATTTAATTATACTTTTTACATATATCTTAACCACTTATCTACCCCATATCAATTCCTAACCTCCCATATCTATTTTATCCATCTATTCCCCCTATTTCTCCTCCTCCCAAACCGAGTAGTGGGATATTTCCTGTATTTGAGGTGGAAGGATCACTTTCATCTTTCCAAAAATCACCCCTTTTGGCCATTTCGGGAGTCTGTTCCACGATCGATGCCGCCAGTACTCATTCGATGCCGATTCTTTGAGTGGCACCGATTTCATCTCGGTCGGCACCGATTACAAATACAGGGCTATAATTGAGTTCGGTTAGCTGGAAAGAATGACAGAGAGTTTTGAGCATCAAGTCTAAGCATTATCTATCAAGTGAAAGTGAATTTTGTCCAAATCAATCCCTGAGAGGAGTACCATTACTCTGCTCCTACCACATCGACATTGTGAGCCTCCATCGATCTCTTGGTGACTTTGTTCCTGCATCCAGTGAAGGTGGAGCCTTGTCAGTATCCCTATGGCTCTTGCAGATCCAGCAGAGATCGACGATCTAGCTTCCACTGTCTATTTCTCAATCTTCCTACAATTTTCCCCAAGTCGACGCCGACCGTACCTAGTCGACGCTGATTCTCTCTAGTCGATGCCGACCTATCTCAGTCGACGCTGATTTTCCTAATCGACACCGATCTACCTACAGACAAGTAAAATAATTCAGGGAACACAAATCCAAAGCATTGTTTTCACACTTTCCTATTTTCTATTGGTTTCTGTCTGCTGTTTACATTCATCTGTCATTTTTAATCAAAATATAGACATTTACTTACATCTTTTATCATGTATGCTTCTTTCCTTAATTGAAAACATGGACTGACATCCACCGAGGGAGCTTATCAATTCCCTGGACCCGCTTTCGAGAAATCCACCCAAATATCTTTTAACATTGTCTTTTTCTATCAATCATCTGTGTCTCATAGGTTTCTTGGATCTACTTTGCAAGATCACTCGTGTGCGCCCGTCTTGTCTACATTGGATTTATTTTCCATCTACATCTTCGGATCTTGTCTTATCTATCAGGTATCGATTTCATTTGAGTTTTTCATGGTTTTTGTGTTTATTTTGGTACATTAACTTAGACAGGTAACAAGCACGAAATTCTTGATCTCTGAGAGTCAACCTCCTAATCCTGATTTTTCACCTTACCCAAAGCATACAACTTACCACATTGATTGAAATATTTTTCAAATGGCACAAGAAGCTAAGAGAGCACCTGATAGGACCTTTACCTATCCAATCCAATTGGGAGATGATGACACATCAATGAAAAATATCTCACCTGCACATTTACCCACCTTCAGAGGGATGTCATCTAAAGATCCTAACCAATTTTTGTTTGAATTCAAGGTGCTATGTCAGACCTATGATTATAAAATAGATAATAAAAAAATAAAGTTGTTTCCATCCACTTTGAAGGATGTAACAATGAGGTGGTTCATGGGATTAACATCCAACTCTATTAGTACTTGGGCATAAATGGAGCGCCTTCCTAGATAAATAGCAGGAGTATTGCATAGGGAGAAATAGGAAGGAAGAATTCTTCAAAATCAGGCAAGAAGAGGACGAAAACATATAAGACTATTTAGATAGATTCCTCTTTGTTAGCAAAAGATGTGGATTTGTGCTTACAGAGGAATTAAGTAAAACCATTTTTCTTAAAGGTTTGGATGACGAATCTAGAGAAGCCCTTAACTTGATAGGAGGGGGAGACAATGATCAGATAAGAATGAATGGAATTAAAGAGATTTGTAGAAGCTATTCTAGAACAAGAGGTGGACGTAGAAAAGGAAAATCAGTAAAAATTCTAAATCCAAATATGAACAAACTAATGGATGAGTTAGCAAACTTTAAAATAGAAATTTTAGTGCAATCAACCTCTACTATGGATGGATTACAAGATAAAGAAAATTCCAAAACTGAACCATTGGCTATGTATTGTCCTAGATGTAGGAAGAAGCATGCATTAAGAGATTTTCCTTTGGATAAAATAGAAATGTGTCTTATCTGTGAATCTAAAGAACATGATACTAATGTTTGTTCTTTACTTCCTGTCATTAAAAATCAGCTTAAACAAACTAGTGCCTCATCTACAACTGAAGAATTGAATTTTTTTAGAGACAACCTAACCAAGGGCAAGTTTATGCCAAGATCAGCTCCTAATCCATGGAAAATGCCATGGGCTGCTCAAGCAGTACCAAAAATTGGGGACAACCACCTTAGGTACCTCAACCAACTTGGAACCCTCAAGATTGGGAAAATCAAGCCTGGTATGCTTAGGGACATCAACAACCCTGGGCTGGTCAAGGAAATCCTTATGCTTGGTCACAACCTAGATGGAACCCTAATTATTCCCAAGGAAGAACATATCTAAATCAGAATCAATAGGCCATCATGGGATCCCCTACATAGAATTCACAAACTAAGAATGTAGTCCAAACACAAATGCCAACATAGCCAGTAGCAAACCCCAGAAACAAACAAACAACTCCTGTTTATGGAATAGAACCAAAAAAATCAGTTGATTTACATGCTATGGATTGTAAGGGTATTCAAACTAGATCTGGGAAAATCATTAACAGTCCACCCCTTATAATCACCGAAATGACGAGAAGAAAATTAAAACCCTAGAACTGTTGTTCCAAAAGAGGATATAGAAAGAAAAGAAAAGGAGCCAAATAGCAACACTATTGAGACTCCATTTCTGAGAGATTCAAATAAGATATAGAAATCAAGGAGTCTAAATTGGTATAGGAACTAAGGAAATTAAATACTTTGAAATACCACTGTTACAAGCAATTAAAGATATTCTAGAATTGAATAAATTAATCAAAATGTTATGCATGAAAAATCCTGAAAGAAAGAAATAGTATCCCAAGACTATCAAAGTAGATGGGGCTGATTTATTAGCAGGAAAACTATTACTTCCCAAATACGGAGATCTTGGAAGTCCTATGATTTACGTCTATAGGAAATAAGGATGTACATAATGTTTTGATAGATTTGGGAGCTTATATCAATGTAATGACAACGGATACTCTAAAAACATTTCCATTAATGGGTATATAACCTACTAATACCATATTACAGATGGTAGATCAGTCTGTAGCAAAACCAGAAGGAATTATTGAAGATGTGGCGAGTTATGGTAGAGTCATGGGAATATCCAGTTGACTTTCTTATATTGCAGCCAAAAGGTAAAACATTGGGTTATCCCATTATTTTGGGTAGACCATGGTTAGCTACAGTTGTTGCTTTGATAGATTGTAGGTTAGGTGATATGACAATCTCAAATGGTAATAACTCTAAAAAAATTCCTTATATCCTACCTGCACAACCTTTTACTGACAATCATGAACAATTGTGGGTTGATTCTCCTGAAACTAATAAGCAAAATTTGTCTTCTTTGGCTATGATCACATTGCAGGATCATGTAAGAGAAGTAGAAGAGATGATTAATCCACCATTGGATGAGAACCTATTGTCTTTAGTGCAATCAAAAATAGTTCGAACCCATGAAATTAGTTCCAACCCGTGAACTTAGTTCTAGAACCTATGAACATATTTCCGGAACTTGCGAACTTAGTTCTGGAACCTGCGGCTATAGTTCCAGAACCATGACAACAATAGTTCTCTTTGATTGAAAATTATTTCACTTTGGAGGAACGATATTTCTCATGGGGAGAGGATGAATCAGTAGCTTTAGTTTCAAGTACATCAAGAAGTGGTGAAGAATTTATGGAAAGTAGTAGTGACGAGGAATTTGGCTTGTAAAGAGATAAGTATCATAATTCTCATTACTGTCCTTTTCTAATATTATGTCTCAAGGAACTTTTGGAGATGTTTCTACATACCATATTTTGTTACCACATGTATGTCCATTAAATACTTTAATGAAACCCTTTCCACAAATCAATTCATCACATATTGGAACCAAACATGTTGAAATTCAACCGGGTAAAACTTTAAACATCAACAACTGGTTAAAGGAGGATGAAGAAGCTAAATTGTTTGATGTTCTAAAATATCATACTAAATCTTTTTCTTGGGATTACAAATATATGAAGAGGATTCATCCAAGTATATGCACTCATCACATCTATGCTGAAAACACTAAACCTGAAGTTAGGTAGCCTCAAAGAAGGATTAATCCAGCTTTAAGGGATATCGTCAAACAAGAAATTGAAAAAATATTACAAGTAGGTTTCATCTACCCTATCTCAGATAGCCAGTGGGTATCTCCTCTTGTAATTGTTCCCAAAAAAATGGAAAATGGAGAATATGTGTTGACTATAGGGAACTAAACAAAGCCACAATGAGAGATTATTTTCCCTTACCATTCATAGATCAAGTCCTAGATAACCTTTCAGGTAAACAGCACTTTTCTTTATTAGATGGCTTTAGTGGGTACAATCAAATCAAAGTTGCTACTGAGAATCAGGACAAAACTACATTTACATGTCCATGGGGAACCTTTACCTATAGAGTTTTACCATTTGGTTTATGCAATGCTCCTACAACTTTCCAGAGAGTTGTACTTGTAATCTTTTCGATCTAACAAATGATTGTGTTAAAGTATATATGGATGACTTCAGTGTACATCGAGATACATTTGAAGATGATTTGAGAAATCTAGATAGAGTGTTAACAAGATGTGAACAACACAACCTATCTCTTAGTGATGAAAAATGTTTGATGATGGTGGATGAGGGAATTGTATTAGGACACCATATTTCACAAAAAGGAATTTAGGTGGATCAAAACAAAATTAGGATCATTTTAGATTTACCTATCCCTCAAACTCCCACAGATATCAAATCATTTCTAGGACATGTTGGGTACTATAGATGCTTTATAAAATATTTCAGTAAAAAAATTTCCCCCATGTTTAATTTGCTAACCAAGGACTGTGAATTTCTTTGGGATGAAAAGTGCCAACATGCTTTTGAAAAAATTAAAAACAAATTAATCAATGCCCCAATATTGAGAGGTCCTAATTGGGAAAAGCTATTTCATATCCAAACAGATGTCTCAAATTATTTCATTGGTTCAGTATTGGGACAAAAAGATGAAGAAGGAAAGATGTATGTCATTTACTATCTTAGCAAGAATCTTACTCCCACTGAAAAGAATTACATCACCACTGAAAAGGAATTTCTTTCTATAATTTATGCAATCAATAAATTTAGACATTAGATTACAGGGTACAAGATATTTGTATACACAGATCATTCAACAATTAAGTATTTAATGAAAAAACCAATGGTTGGAGGAAGATTCATTTGATGGTTATTAATTTTGCAAGAATTTTATATTAGCATTATGGACAATCCAGGTAAATCTAATGTGGTAGCTGATTTTTGTCATGACTAACCACCACAGGGGAACCAGATCTAGTCAAGGATAAATTTCTAGATGAACAACTATTTACAATCTCAGCAAGTACACCATGGTTTGCTGATATGGAAAATTATCTTGCAACAAGGAAGTTCCCTCCTTTCACTAAGAAACAAATAAAGAAGTTAATTAAAACTAGTGCACAATTCAAATGGTTAAATGAAATTCTATTTAAGTGTGGTCCTAATTTTGTCTTACGTAGGTGTGTAAGAGAGGATGAAATCTTTGACATCCTCATAGCATGTCATGATGAACCAAGTGGAGGACACTATTCAGTAAAAAGAACAGCTCATAAGATACTTGGCACTAGTTATTATTGGCCATCTTTGTACAAGGATGTGAAAAGATATATCAAGAGGTGTGATCCTTGTCAAAGGATGGGACAACCAACTTTCACCAATGAAATGCCTCTTCAACCTCAAGTTGTGGTTGAACCATTTGAGAGATGGGGATTGGATTTTGTTGGTCCCTTTAATCCTCCTTCACAAGGAGAAGAATATATTATTGTATGTACTGATTATGTGACAAAATGGGTAGAAGTGCAGGCATAGATAAATGTCACCGAGGAAACAATTGCTGATTTCCTTTGAATGCAATTATGATCAAGTTTGGAGCACCAAGGAGCATAGTTTCAGATCAGGGACCACAATTCATGTCTAATATGATCCAAGATTTCACAAGGTATTACCAAATCAATCATAGGAAGTCATCTCCTTACCATCCACAATCAAATGGACAAGCTGAAGTAACAAATAGAGAATTGGAGAACATCCTTACCAAAATGGTTGAAGATGGGAGAAAATATTGGGTAAAGAGACTACCTGAAGTTATCTGGGCTTATAATACAACTTGGAAAACTATAATAGGGTTTTCACCATATGATTTATTCTATGGGAAAAATCCCTTGTTTCCTATAGAATTTGAACTTCAAACATTGAGGATAGCAGTGAAGGTGGGAATTGAGTTGAATGCATCTCATAAAGAAAGAATCCTTCAACTCAATGAGTTGGATGAATTAAGGTTAGAAGTATTTCAAGAGTAGAAAGAGATAATTCAAGAGTAAAGGAAGCAATGACATGACATACATATCAAGAAAAGGAAATTCAAAGTAGAGACCGTGCATTCTTGTTTGACTCTAAGTACCAATAGTTCAAGGGAAAATTGAGATCCAGATGGTTGGGAACCTATCAGATTGATCATATTTTTAAAAATGGTTCTATTTAGTTACTTCCCATTGATGGCAGGAACAAACACTCTTGGTCAATGGACATAGGCTGAAACTCTATAGGAAGCCTCCCACTAAGAGTGAATTTTTTAGGAAGATTGAAGAAAACAAAGAATTTGATCATATGGAAGAACTCGGTTCTTCCAAAATGATCAAATAATTAGATGATAGATCCAGAATAAAGGGAAGAAGATGAAAACCAGCAAATGGCATCTTCTTCCCCAAAAATAAAAAAATTCTCTCAAGGTCAATTGAAAACCAGCAAATGGCGGTTGAACCTTGTTTGGATAGTTCAAATAAAGATATTCTTTTGAGTTCCAGTTGTCTTATCTAATCATGTTTTGTTCCACTTGTAGGAATGACGAATCATCATAGCAAAAGGCTTACATCATCAAGGATGGTAATTATGTCTTTTAACTTATTTAGGGTTGATTAAATGTTTGCATGTGTGATGTGACTTAATTTAAAAGTAGGTATGATGAGTCATCTATTTATACATTATGATTACAAGTGTGTAATCATGATATTGATTTAGATGGAATAAGTGGCGGCATGGTTATCATTAGTAATCATTATTACAAAAATCAAGTGAAATAAATATTGTAGAAATATCTTGAGGAAGGAGTAGTGAATTGAGTTTGTATTCTGTAGCAAAGAATAGAGAATTCAGAGGTTCCGCAGCTAAAAATTAAGGTTTCGCAGCTAAAAACAGAGGTTCCGCAGCCAAGTTGTTTAGTTCCGCAACTAAGAAGAAGGCCTATAACCAATTCAAACAAAATCAAGAGAGGTAGAACTCAAGCCGATATGGGAATTAAGAAGAAATCATAACCAGAGGACGATTCCCAGCTACTACTCGCAGACGAAGAAGTAGCATCCATCTTTGAGCATACAGGATGGCTTGAATTCTTGAAGAAATTTTTAAGGCATAATGATAAATTGGTAAGAGAATTCATCATAAATCTAGAACAAACTAGAAAAAAGTAAGAAATGTCTTTATTCCTTTTTCTGTAAATACTATAAGTAATGTGTTTGGAGTGCCCATTGTTCATGTCCCATAACCTGCCAAGGAGACTTTGAAAGAACTGGTTGAAGTCTTGCTGCAAGAAGAAGTTGAACCCCAATATATCTATAATATAAATAAAATCATAAAAGGGGTCAGAAGGGCCAGTTTTCCCAAACCCTTTGATAGGGTAGCATTTTGGATAGTAAAATATTTAACCTATGACAGTCAGTTTGGGTCTATGGGAAAAGAAGTCTTAAAAATGCTCATATATCTGAAGTATGGAGCCACCAAGCCTGAATACATAATAAACCTCCCAGCGTTTATTTTTTATTCCATTTAGACCATGGCTCAGAGGTATTTTTGGGGTGTTAGGATAATTAGGAATCATGGTCTAATTCATTTGATATGTTAGCACCATTTCTTATTAAAAAATAATGGAGAAGAAATTTGGGACAAGTTTCTTAGCAAGTTTAAGAAAAACCCTAATATTATCAGAAGGAAAATTCTATCCCCATTCTCTCCTTCAGCTAATATAGAAATTGATGCCCCTATAGAAGGACAGAGGTAAATGGAAAGAGAAAACATACCAAGAAAAATAAGTTCAAGTGAGGAAGATAAAAAAAGCCAAAGCCTTCATGACCTATGAAGGAAATTCCTTCTTCCACAATGACTTGAGAAGAACCAATATCGTCTCTCTCGATGATGATAGCTCATCCACACAAGAACAAGAAAGAACAGTAAGAATAATTTCTAGAGGGAAATTCACTCACCGGGCATGTTGAACTTCCCGAGATAAGAAAAACTCATAAGAGGCCAAAGGGAACTCCGAAGGAAGGAGTGAGCAGGAAAGGAAGGAAGAGGAAGTTGTTGAAATTTTGGGTAGCATGGCCATGACTCCACCCGAGACAATTCATGCTGAAATGGAAAGAGAAGAAGAGAGATTTAATAATCAATATTTTCAGTGGAGTTAGCTAAACCATCGTGAGTGCCACATGAAGAAGAAGAGTTGGCATCTAGGATAAGAAAAGGAAAATTTCCTTTAACAGAAGAAGAATTCCAAACTCCTCAAATAATTTCAGAGGAAGAGGAAAGATAGAAAGTTAGACAGGCTCTGTTCTTGTCTAGAGTAGAGATCATTATCAAAGAAAAAGATGAGGAATTAGACTTCCTCAAACTTAAATTGGAACAAAGGGAAAGACTCATTAATGAGCTAACAACTCATCTTGCAGCCAAAAATGAGGAATTATCAACAACCAAGAAATGGTGATAGAAAAAGAGGAAGAGTTCCAGACTTCCAGAAAATAGAGTGTTGTGTCCAAAGCCTCTGCACAGATCGAGTTGACCTATTTCCCTTCAAAGCGAAACAAAGAATGGGATGATATTTGTAGAGAGCTCAGAGAAGCCAAAACATCAAATTAGGAATTAAAGACCAAGATGGAGGAAGAGATGAAGGAAAGAAAGGAATGGGAAGAAATATTTTATGAGGAAGGAAATAAATATAAATGTCTTGCCAAAATTCATATGGTCTAAATTATGAGTGAGAAATTTCTTATCTGCAGGAGACCTTCTCTTGCATATAGTGTGTTTTTGGAAGAGCATTTCATTCACTAGCAGTTGTCAAGAATTGCATGTGAGCTTCCGCATGAACTACAAGATGAATCTGAATTCATGGAATCTTACTCTCTATCCATCCTTGAGTAGAAAAATCTCCTGTGTGCATTTTATCTTTGCAATTATATGCTAGATAAAAACATGGGATTTATGATTAACTTGTATGTAGGGGAGAGCTAAATCAATGCATTTGTCTCTCTTTTGCAAAACCAAATTGCATGGAAGGAAAGAGAATCTAAATTTTTATTGAAAGCCATCTCAATAAGCCTATGCATGAGAGCTCATTATGGTAAACCTTCTTCCTTCCTCACACATTTTAGAACTCATGCCTTTGATAGGAGATTCAAGACACATTACCTTTCCATTCTGCAAAAGAGTATTGATGCCTTCACCTCCTATGAGGAGGAAAAATTTGAAGATATTTATGAAGGATGCTCAAAAGGTGGGGAATCCTTACTTGTTGTATTGAAAATAAGTGAAGTAATTTCCCCTACAAATCTGATATGGATTTTAGAGAGGGCCAAAGCATTATGCACAATAATTCCCCAAGTCAATGAAACCTATGGTCAAATATGGATGGGAATGTGAACAAGGCCACCTCTACTTCTCACCCCCATGTCTCCTTGGAAGAACAAAGAACCTCAAGACCTTGCTGAATTTGAAAAGTGGGAGAGGAAAATAGAAAAAGGAGCTGGGTACAGTACATCTGAGCTTAAGCATTAGAAAATTCAGTTTCAGCCATTTGATCTAAGCAATCAAATGGAATGTAGAACATATGATCCCACTTTTGAAGAATGAGTTTGTAAAGGGACTTACAAACAAGTAAGTTTGGGGGAAATGATGAGGCCATAATATGTCCGATTAATGTATAATATATGATCTCATCTTACTCTCCTTTTGATTAAGTTTGATTGCATTGTGTGACTTTTAGTTGATTTGATATGAGTTAGGATGTAACTGTCTGTCTTTTGATTGATTGTGATCCTAATGTTAAAATATCTAAAATTCCTAACATAGTGTGTGTTTAAATTTAGTTTTGTAATAAAGCAGGTCTAATTAGTCAAGGAAATGAAGTAGGTGGCATTCAGTATGTTTTTGATAGTGTTTGTTCCTACACAGCTTAGTTCCAGAACTTCCAAGATAGTTCTTACACATTTTATATGGTTCCAGAACTTCTCCAAAGTTCGGAACCAATGGGAGTTATCTATTTTAAACCACATCCAGAGATTTTACATCTACAACCCCTTCAATCATAAAGGATGAGAAGATTTGAATGTAGGTTCGGGGAGAATTATCCTATAGCTATCTGATCAACCACCATCTAACTTAGCATCTATTCTGGGCATGATTCGATTTCATCAGAATCATTGAGACAACTGTGATTGTAAAATGTATATAAAAGAATACCTGTAATAGAAGATAGATATTAGAATGAGATAGATATAGAACAAAGAAAAGAAATAGATTAAGTATCCAGATCCAGTACATTTTGTAATATTGAATGTTTTCATCAATAAAATAGCCATTCTGATTTGAGATAATTCTGAGTTGTTAAAATCTTGATTCAAGGAGGAGAAAGGGCCCACTCCCCAAGGACAAGGATATTCGTTTATTTGGTATTTATATTTCTTTGCAAATAGCTTGGATCTCGTTAATTTTGTATTTCTTTAGTTCTTTTAGTTAAACTCTATTGTATACTTGTTCCTGCAGGTGTTTAGATAAATCTTTATATTTCTTGCAATTGTTTTCAACCATTTTAAATTGAGTGTGTTTATTTCCAAAAGCAAGAGTGTTTCCTTTCAAAGAAGATTTCAGGTGTGCTTTACTTTCAGCAAGTTTTCATAGTTTGAGGTTTTACCAATAAGTCCTTAAGACATTCAAGACATCCCCATAAAATATAAAAATAGTTACTGATAAACTACTAGATCGGTTAAAGTACTCTTGTTACATATAGCTTTAGACACACCCCTGGTTTGATATGACATCAACAAGAAGTTGATTAAATGAATGGAATGATGACACCCATCAAATGCCCCAATGAAAAATTTGCTAGCTTCTTACAAAAATTGTGAGGGATAACCAATTGCTGCCCTTGCATATTTCATGAAAAATAACTTCTATCTTCGTGCCTAATCTAAACGAAGACATTCCTTTCCATTTTCAAATGCATTGTGTTCATACCTTTGAAGAGGTCATTGAAAAGGGCATACAAATAGAAAAATCCCTCATTTCCAAAGGAACCATTAAATCACATTGTAAATACAATCAAATTGCCAAACCAACGAAAAATCTAAAACTCTTTAACAAAAACAAGAACATGGTGGGAGACGGAATCAAAGATTCCAAATGCATACAAACGGTTCAAACTGGTCAACCTTTTAAAATGACCAAAGGGCCTATTCAACCACCACCTAAACATAGAACATTCACTCCTCTTAATGAGCCTTTGTCAACAATATTGAAGCAATTGGATGTAGCTCACATGGTGACTTATCCCATGGCACAACCTTTTGATGACAATGCTCATAAACCAACATGGTATAAAGAGCATGATTATTGTGATTTACATTTTGTTAAGGGACACAAGATAGAAAATTTCCTAAGACTTCGTCACTACATCCAATATTTCATTGACAATGGAGAAAAAGAAGTTGACACCCCAGAGAAAAATCAAACGCCAAATGAAAAGATGGGGATATTCAAAGAACCATTCCCTAAACATGGTAGGTCAGATGAGAAAATTTGGATCAAGGAGATTCATCCAAAATCTACAAGGCTGCAAACTACCTCTATACTAAGAGTGACAATAATCACTATGATTCACTCATTGGGTGTATTCACTCTTCCAATGACCATGTGAATACCATTTAGATCAAGGGAAAGTATTGCACTCATGTAACAAGGCGTGCTCGTCTCACGATCCCAAAACCCTCTCCATCTACCCCACAAAATGGTCGGTACAACCTCTTGTAACAAATTGAGAAGAAATCTGCCAAGATTTCAATTTTGATCATCTTAAAATATCAAATGTACATAAGGACATCTTGTATAAAACTCTTCATGGGCTAGGAGTGCCACTAGAAGTAGACGTTTCACATCTTCAAGATGTGGTGGAAAACATTGCACTAAGTACATCTCCTTTCATAATAGGGAGATCCCTATTGAGGATCATGCACATAATCTCTCCCTATATATTAGGTATTTTTTACCCTCTGAAAGATAAAACGGGTGCTTTTGGACAACGGATAAGAGTTGAATATATGCACTTTGAAACTAATTAAGAAACTAGGACATACAAAAGAATATATAGAGTCTGTATTATTACCATAACTACTTATGACAACAGAGAGAGTGGGAATCAGCTGGAACAATCACATAGCCAATGGAGGTAGGACCAACTTGTCATTAGACGAAGTTTCATGTCTTAAAATTTGAACTTCCATATAATATGCTTCTTGGAAGACCATGGATTCATGCCATGCATTCCATTCCTTCAACATTCCATCGGTGCATCAAATTGAAACATAAGGGACACACTATTACAATATATGGAGATCCAAAATCCTTCACTCACTGCAGATCTCTAAATAGTTTTTCTCGTAAGGGTACCTATACGTGTTCCTATGCTTGATATAGCTAATCCTCTTCAATTAGAAGCCATGAAATCATGGGTAGATTTCAGATTACTTAAGTTCTACATCGAATTCTCCTTTTGATTCATGGGAGATGAAAGTTCGGAATATTATTATGAAGAATATAATGTACAACAATCTCTCCTATTTTTAGACCTATCACTAACAAAAATCTCTTCTAGTTTCGAGACCTATCTTTGTCACCTAAAATGAGAGGTTGACCCAAATTTTGTTTCAGATGGCCTAGAGATGAGTGTAATATTGGGACATTCTTTCCTAGGGGATTCTTTTGGCTGAAGAAAAATATTGGACCCACCTATGACTTGGGTCCCGAAGGATACTCATCCAACTTGCTACCAAATCCTTGAATATGAGAAGTCTAGTCGAATGATGTATTCTATCGGCTATAAGGGCCTAAGATGTGGAAATAAAGAACAAGGATCAAGATAACTAGTTCCTCTCCCACATTTCAAGATAGAAAGATATGGTATCAGCATTTGACCTTATGGATCACACCCAATGATCAAGATGTTACTTACGAGTACGAAGATAGCTCGATTATTTAAATAGTGACACAGATTCCCATTGTAGCCAATATGAGGATCTTACCTCCATGAACCTGTTCATGAATATTGTTGTCCTTACCTTAACCCCCACTAAGCCTCAAATTGACCATTTCTACCCTTTCCTTGTTGAATGGGACCAACAACGTCACTTACCATTGGACCTCTTTGAAAATCATGAGGCCATTGTGGAATTCATGGGCATTTGAAATACAATTCCAATTGGAGACCATAAGAAGTTTATCTATATTGACTTAGATACCTACATGTACTTTGGTGAGGAAGATGAGCTTCATGGTCAACAAAACATAATAAAAAGTGAGGGAAAAAGTTCCAACGAAAAGCCTCTACAAAAGAAAAATTCCAAGTCTCACAGTGAAAACATCTTTGAGGCACTGGCTGACAAACAAGTAACAAAATCAATGGAAAAGAAAAGTGACCATGCCAAGGGTGAAAATATTGTAGAGACACCCTTGGAGGAAGATATCAACCTTCCTCTTGATCCTACGCATATGGAGGATTTGTCAAAAATGCTAGTAAAAGAATCCATCGATGTGAATATTTGAACAAAAGATAACCCAAAGATAGTCAAGCTGGGAGCTTCACTCTTAGTATGGGGGTAAAATACATTCATCATGTTTTTGTGGGAATTTGTAGATATATTCACATGGTCATATAAGTATATGTCGGGCTTGGATCTAACTTTGGTAGTGCATAACCTAGTTGTGCACGTAGACGCCAAGCCCATCAAACAGAAACTCAGAAAAATGCATCCATGGGTGGCTCTTCTAGTTAAAGAAGAGTTAGAAAGGTTGCTAGCGGTAAGATTGATTAGACCCATTGACTACTCAGAATGGATATCAAATATAATCCCCATGCATAAGAAACCTATCGAGATCGAATATGTAATATTTTAGAGACATCAATAAGGCATGTCCTAAAGATGATTTCACTTTTCCCAAAATTGATATGATTGTTGATTCAACTGTAGGATATGAAATGCTATCTCTTATGGATGGATTTTCAGGATACAATCAAATCAAAATAGCACATGAATATCAGCACAAGACAACCTTCACAACCCCTTGGGGGACTTTTTGTTATCAGGTAATGCCCTTTGGCCTTAAAATGCAGGCACAATCTATCAAAGGGTCGTGACAGTGATCTTCCATGATATGATTCATGATATCATGGAGAACCATGTGGACAATATCCTAGGGAAATGCAAGAAAAGAGAATATCACCCTGAGATTTTGTGGTGTATCTTCGAATGCTTGTGGGAGTAAAATTTTAGACTAAATCTAAAGAAGTGTGTGTTTGGTGTATTTTCAAGAAAGTTACTTGGCTTCATTGTATCACGAAGGGGGATTGAGGTAGACCCAACTAAAGTTACCACCATTACTGAAATACCTCCTCCTAAAAACATCAAACAACTGTGTAGCTTGCAAGGAAAGATACAAGCCATCCACCGTTTCATTTCGCAGCTCGCTGACAAATGCCATTCATTCACCCATCTACTTAAAAATATGTTGCCTTTATTTGGGGACTAGAACAACAATAGTCCTTCACTTTTCTTAATCAATACTTAGCCAATCCACCTATCCTCATGCCTCCAACTCCCGGTGAGCCACTTTTGTTATATATTTCTACTACTCAATTTTCTATTGGCATGTTGCTTGCCTAATATGACCTAAGTTACAACGATAAATATATGTACTATCTCATTCGTACCTTAATTTATTATGAGCTCAACTATCCTCAAATTTAAAAGGCTTATCTGGCTATTGCGTTTACCTTCCAAAAAATTTGTCATTACCTATTGAATACTAAAACCAAGCTTATATCTAAAGTTGACCCACTCAAATACTTGTTGTCAAAACCCTCCCTTACATGAAGAATGGATAATTAGATTATTTTTCTAAGTGAATTTGACATTGAGTATGTACACCAAAATTTGGTTAAATGACATTTTCTCACCAATTAGTTAGCAGAAGCACCATTACAAGGAACAAAACCTATGAGTATTGATCTGCTAGATGCATTATTAATGTATATTAAGGAATGTATCATGTGGAAAGTGCAATTTGATGGATCTTTCACTTTCCATGGCTCGGGAGAAGGTTTAGTGTTAATTACTCCTTCAGGAAACCCCATACCTCAATCTTTCCATCTTGGTTTTCCTTGTACAAATAATATTACAAAATATGAGGCACTCATGGCTGGGATGAAGCTAATAATTAAAAGGAATATTTTCCATGTCAAGGTTGTTGGTGACTTGTAATTGATCATTAAACAAGTCAATGCCGAATACAAGGTTAAGGATGAAAATCTCATTCCCTACAAGAAACTGGTGGAAAATTTGAAAGAATATTTTGTGCGTATTACATTTGAATAGATTCCAAGGCCACCAAATAGATTCATAGATGTGATGGATATCGTAGGTTCTATGCTACGAATTCCACTAGAGAGAAATGATATGCCATTCTTTTTTTAGAATATACGCTAGCCTTTGTGTATGATAGGCTAGAATCTGTTTGTCTTATGAAAATTTTGTTGGTCCCTATTCCCCATGGTATTCACACATCCGTGCCTATCTTAAACACAATACCTTCCCCCGATATCTCCCACTCCGAGAAGCAAATCCTTATCTACTAGATATCTTGTTACACCCTCTTAGGAGATACACTCTATCGTCATGGCTATGATGGGAATCTGTTGTGTTTTCTAGATGTAACAAAGTCAGTCCAAGAAATCAAAGAGGTACATGAAGGGGTGTGCAGTGCCCATACAAATAGAATGGTTTTAGCAAATAAATTGTTAAGGGTAGGCTACTATTGGCCTACCATGGAAACATATTGCTACAACTATGTGAGGAAATGCATACTATGTCAAAAATATGGAAATTTCATCCATGCACCGTTGCATGCCATTACAATTGATCACAACCCCATGGCCATTTTCTAAATGGGGACTAGATTTGATAGGAAAACTCACCCCCACCTCATCTGACGGCCATACTCACATCATCATAGCTACGGATTATTTCATTAAGTGGGTAGAGGTCTTTCTTTTGACTTATGGTAAGGGTGCTTAGATTTCAAAGTTTATCATGAATCACCTTATCTATCATTATGGCATTCCTATGGCCATAGTTACTAGTAATGGAAAATATTTCAAAACAAGACATTGAAGTATCTTTGTCATCGATTTCCAATAAAATTGAAGTGGTCTACACCATATTATCCTCAAGGTAATGGGCAGGCTGAAGCCACTAACAAAACATTGGTTCAGATCATGGAAAATATGGTGAGTAAGACAAGTCATAACTGGCATTTACAAATTCACCTAGCCCTCTGGGCTTATAGGACCTCCATTTGCACTCCTACTAGTGTGACACCATATTCCCTAGTATTTATAACCAAATCCATCATCCCATTGAAATAGAGATTCCTTCCCGATAATATCTCTTAGGGATTATCTAGACAAGGATGAGGATTACATAGTGGCTAGGCTAGTAGAATTAGAACTCCTGGATGAAAAGCACATCCATGCCCTTAACCATCTCAAGGTGTATCAGAATAGGGTCTCAAAAATTATAACAAAAGGATCATACCTCGTTAGTTTGAGGTCGGAGATTTGGTCATGAAAGAAAATCAGTTCAACATAAGGGCGAAAGAGAGAAGAAAGGTAATTTTGAATGACATTGGTTAGAACCTTATGTCATTATAGAAAAATATAGAACATGAGCATACAAACTTTCCCATCCCAATGGTAATGAGCTCCAAAAGCCTATGAATTCCATGCAACTCAAGCAGCTTCTATGCTTAAACATAACATAAAAATTTTATAAAAAAAAAAAAACAACAAATTTTTTTGAAAAGATCAAAATACAAAAAAAAAAGAGAAAAAGAAAAAGAGAAAGCAAGTCATCCATCTATGAAAACCACACAATTATGGCACTTTGGATAGGTTCCTTGGTGAAAAATAGTTTTCATTGCCTTGGGAGGATTTGTTGTTCATAAGCATCTTGCATCTAGAGGGTACTTTTACTTAGCCTAGGGCTAGTTTTGCACATGCATCCAAGATTCCCTATGAACCTATCTTGTCAAGCCTTGATCCAGATTTTTCTCCTCTTGTAAATCGGTGAAGGGGTGGTCTTTGTATACTCCCCATCTAACGTTGGGGAACTTCCATAATTTAACCTTCCTATTTATAAACCCATGATGCCTGCTCTTGTATATTCTCCGTGTAATGCTAAGGGCATCCACATTTTCGATTACATGTGCATAGCTTTGGAAAACTTTATAAAATTGCAAAAACATTCAAATATGTTTGAAAATCACAAAACGTTAAAATATGTTCGAAAATCACAAAAATATTCAAATATTTTTTAAAATTGCAAAAATATTCAAATATATTCGAAATCACAAAAATATGCAAATATGATCAAAATCCAAAATAATAGAAAAATGCAAAACACAAAAACAGTAGAAAAGTGTTTCACAAAACAATCTTACAAAAACATAACTTTATTTTACTTACATTATCTTGTTTGTTTGTTTGTTTGGGTACATTGTTTGCTTGTATAGTTGTTACTTGTTTGTACATTTGTATAATTTGTTGTTTAGACATACTTTGATAAGATTCATCTTTTCTTTCTTATATTAGATTCATTCTTACTTGTACATATGAAGTGTGTTTTTACATGCTTGTAAATAATTGTACATAGTTGTGATAATTCATGTTGGTTAGTACTGTATATTTGGTTAAGTTTGTTAACATTTGCTTGTGTCTGCTTGTCACATGTACATAGTTTTGTTATCACATCATCATATCTCCATCAATATCATCACATCTAACATCATCTCTACATCATATATAAATAAAAAGCTAAGTATACATCATACATGAATGCTAAGCTAATCATCGCATATTATATCATCAAATGGGGAAAGAGGGATCACAAATATAAAAATCTATCCCCCACGTCAATATCATCGTGTCATCCAGTCCAATAATCTAGAGCATCACATGTACAATACAATTGATATCATTTATGGATCTATCATGTCAAAATCAAACACATGTGGTACAAACATCTCAACTATCATCATGATACATACAAAGTGTAAAATCAAACCATATAACATCATGATATATCCAAAACCTATAATCAATCATAAAAAATAAAATACATCATCCCATGACAAATGTGCCACATTGAAATTTCCATATATACATGTATAAAATGTCTATCTCGAGGAGGATATGCATGTCAGGTGTACTCCAGAACTCGGTTGGTGTGTCTCCTGTGGGCTCATCCTCTCACCATCATCCTCGCCGCTATCGGGCATATCACGATAACTTTTGGAAATAGTTGGTAAGAAATTAATTGTTCATAATTATTTACCCCCCATGTGGGATATATTACACTGTTCTCACCATCCGTGATGCCTGACGGCGTGTTTCGACTGTCGTTGTCACTCTATTGTTTCTTCTACTCGCGGTGAATAATTGTTTAATTTAATTTTTCACCATGCTGAGACATTATTTTCCACCTGATACTCATTTCTTCTCACTAGGAAAATTTTATTTCTCCTAGGCGATGTCACTTCTTCTACACACTCCATCGAATAATTATTTTGTTAATTTTTCTGTTGTGTTGGGGCATTATTTGCCACATGTTTCTTCTTTCTTCTCCCTGGGGCGTTTCTTTTGCTCCTAGGAGATTATTTTTGATTCTTCTAACTTCTTATATATCCAAACTATCAAAATTATATAAACATCCTTAATTTAAAAAAAAAAACCAATTCAAAATCTAAAAAAATTCAAAACTTTTTCAAAAATCCTAAAAATTGTAAAATTTGCAAAACTAGGTCAACCATCTCATAACGGCTGAAACGTGTGTCTTACATATGGCATTCATTCCATATCTTGCTTGATTTTTCATGTGTTCACATATCAAATGACTCGTGGATCATCCAATTTACAACCATTTACAAAGCTATCCTACTTGCTTCGTCGGTACTCTGGGACACATCTAGTTGCCGATTTGTTTTATTACTGAGAAGAACACATTATAATTGGACCTGAATGTCCTTTATCATCTCCCCTTACATGTATCCTTGCTAGGGGAATCATTTTTTAACCCTTTTTGTCAACCATGAACATTTGGGGATCTTCATCTTGATAAAAAAATATTTGTACAACCTGTCTTGACCATTGTTGGTTGGAATATGTGTGTTTGTACTTGTTTTCCCTGTTAAATGAGCTTGTTTCCTTCTCATATTGCATTTCTTTTTTATGTTGCAATGAGTTGGTGTTTTCAGCAATGGACAATTATTTGTAGTATGGATTTTCATGTAATTCTAATTTTTCATATTCTTATGATTTTAATAAGGACCGATGATGTAGATCTTTGAAAATATGATGACACTAAGGTTGTTGCCAATGCAAGAGATGAAAGTTAGTTATTTTCTCTACCTCTCCATATTTCTTCTACATCACCCTCTTATCAACACTATTTTTATGATTCATCTAGGGCATCCTTCCCCTACCCATTCCTCTATCCATTTCTCTCACCTTTTCGATCTTCGATCGCCTTCTATCATCACTCCATCGACACTCGAGGGGGAATCTCTCACTTCTACTAATTTTTGTTCTATCTTCAAAAAGAAAATTCTACTATCTTTGAAGTGGCATCACTTACACCACCCCAAAGAGGGACAAATGTAGACACCTATAATTTAGCTCAAGTAATTTAAATACTTAAATTGCGATAATTATACTCTTTCCCACAAATTGACGACATATCATCAATATCACACATTTTCTCTACTATCATCGTTAATTAATTAACTCTTCTATCCAAGAATGACACCAATTCACGACCTTCTGTTAATCAGCTTACCTTTCTATCTAGATTAATTAATTATTCTTAATTAATAAATTCGTCTTTTATTAAATCAATAAATCATCATTTATTTGATTAAGTTACTCCCATATTCTAAACCATGCTAATTATTCCTCTAAAAGCTTATATAAGCTTACACACATATTAATTAATCACTTTGGTTAATTAATAAATCTCCTAAAACTCCATGAATCACTAAAGGACAAAATAAAATATCCTAAGGTTGACTCAACCCTTTCTAAACCTCCCTTATCCACAACTAACCCAACCTCTCTATTATCCCACATGTAAAGGGATGTAGAGATTCTTTTATCCATTGGGCTATATAAATATCCCTCATCCTACCTTTCTTCTTACACCTAAATGAGCATTGAGCCTAAGCTATAGCCATTTTATCATCTTAGATCATTCTTCATTGGAGGAGTTAGCTATTTTCATTTCTTGCATTCATTCTTCCAAGTTTGAAGTCATATGGAGATATGTCAAATGGTTTTGTAGCCATAGATTGATAAGACTCCATTTTTAAAAAACTTGGGATTCAAACATACAATCAACCCTTTGATTGCTAAGGATTTAAATAGGTTCATTTCATTTGATTAGCATTCAATAGAGATAGATATTAATGGATTAACATGTTAGTTTGAATGTTTATTCATATTCTAATGCAAGGATGTTGGTAGACTAGTCTTGTTTAAGCTCTAAGCTAAGCATGATGATGCATAGGTTTTGATTTAGATTTGTTTTAGGACTACTAGGTGTTAGTTCTAATTCTCTTTTCATAGTTAAAACATTATTGCATACAGACGACATGATAATCACAAGCTTAAATTTCATTGAAGAAGCATATAAAGCATATGACATAATTGTTAAAATTCAATCAAGTTTACCACAACATTAAGTGATTTAGATAGATAGTTGTAATTGTGGAGTTAATGCATCTAGGATCTTCGGTTGATGAGTGATAGATATGTATAAATCCTCCTGAAAAATAAAGTATTCGATGATGTGAATTCAAATTTTCCAAGAAATCGGGATTTTCAAAGTATTGATTGGAAAATAAAGATTCTTAAAGAAGCCATTGGAGAGATCAGAACATGTTGGAAAAGGGATAAGCTTTTAAAGCTGGTGTCACATCTGCCTTCTAGGATATTCTTTGCCATATTTTCAAGGAGAACTAAGGAGATAAATTCATGGTTCAGGAAATAAAATCTCAGTTCAAGGCATTTGTTAGAGAAAACCTGTTCAAAAACAAGACACTATGTCCAAAGAGAAGATGAAAGAAACTTGTACATTTTGGACAACCATCACAAAGGATAAAAAAATCATGTAACATGCAGAGTTTGGAAAAGAAATATAGAAGCTTTGGGCAGCTAGACTCATGTGATTGCTAACACAACTATTCCTTGAGGCATGGACATAGACGAAGATTTTAATATATTTAGAAGCCAAGTTCTTAAGGTGAAGAGTGTTATAAGCATTCCTCCAAGTTCCCTAACTCCTAGCTCCTAGTCCCTTATTTAATGTTGATATATCCAATTAACATGGTTGTTAATTTTCCAAGACATGTATTATGGGTATTAAAGATAATTGAATATTATCTTGTTTGATTAGATATTAATCTTTTGATTAAAATAAGGGGAACTGAAAATATGTTCTTGTAACCTTCTTGAAAGGCTATTAAAGGAAACTTTCTTACCATTCAATTGAGGGATTTAGATCTTTGAAAAGTGAAAATACCGAATTGATATCAATACGAGAAGAAGTTTTTCTTTCCTTTCCGAGCTCCACGGATCATTATATGTTTGAATAGGAAACTTTGTGTTCTCACAGTTGATGTTGTCTTTGGAAATTTGTATCTATTGATTTAATGTCATGTATTCAAATGGGAATGATCTAATCTTTTACTTTAATGCATGCACTAGTATGATATTATTTTGATATATATATATATCTGAAAGTGTTGTTTTCTTCTCTTCTTTGAAATCGTTAGTTCATGTGCATCCTTTTCTTTTATATTGAGAATATTATGAGATGGAGACATTCAAAGCATCAAAATCCTCATTCTTAAATTGATAATGTGTATATTTGTGAATAAGTAGTTTTTGCCTATTTTTTTGTGTTTGATAAGGGAACCTTTCCCACAATAAGGAGGGACTATTGTCCCTGAATAGTTCTTGTTCCCAAGATCAAATTTAATAACCAACAAGAACCATGAGTATGACAAGGAAATTACAATCGATGCTATAATAAATGGTTGAATGGTAAGTAACATCTTAATAAACATAAGTGTAGAGGTCAAGATTATAACATGGGATGTTTGGAACCTGGATGGGGAGACCACAATTACATTCATCTTGTAAGATCTTATATATGTAAAATAAGATAAGGGCCATGCCTGTTGGGGTTCTCAAGGATTCTTAAATTACTATTTAGGGAGAAACATTTACCTGGTGATTTTGATGTATTAGAGCTAGCTGAGGAAGATAATTTTCCAACACTTCTTGGGAATCCTTGGTGTTATACTAACAATGATGACTTGCGCTTCAATAAATGATACATCAGGTTTGAGAAGAAATAAGAGTGTGTAGTCATTTCTCTAGATTATGTGAAGGTTGTACCTTATGTTGAACCTATGAGTGAAGAAGAGATTCATAGATTTTATACCTACATAATGCATTACCCTGAAAAAATTGAACCATCTAAGGAAGGCTTACTTCAAAGTGGGAAGACACACAATCTATTAGTGACACTAACTAGTGTTTCTTGTGAAAAATGTGTGTATGGTACCTATGAAGTAATGGGTTATGAGGTAAAAGGAAGGATCACTTAGATGATTTGGCCACAAAAATCAGGAACATGGGTAAGGTATAATTACCTCAATACATAGAAAAAGAAAAACCATATTCCTTCCTTCATAATATGGAAGAAAAATGAAGAATGAAGGTGATAGGCATAATATGATGGTCAATAGCTTGCGCATAATAGTGACACACCGGTGGGAGACACATAAATATAACCTTTTAGGATGACATGAGGTAAGGATAAAATTTTTAACAAGGTTCTCTTGGAATAATGTTCCCTCTCTTATACTTTGGATTTTGATGGGGAAAATCCTACTTTTTACACGTTCATAATCGTGAGAGAGAATGGGCACAAGACCGGGATGAATTACCACCATCCTTGTAGGTTCAAAATTTCAATTCCATGTTGTAGGGATGCACACATGTATGGTATGTGCATGTTAAATGAATCAAGATATTGCAAGCTAGCGAGACATGACAGAAGGTATGATACATACATTATATTATTTTTGTAACAATCCATTAATACATGAGGCATTACAAATTATGAAGTGCATCACACGGGAGATAAAACAAATGTGTCCAAGAATTACTACTACAATTATTAGGTGAACCTAAGATAGTGGTAAGATAATATATAAAAGAAATGGAGGAAATTCAATTGGCACACACCCGCAAGAGAAGGAAAATGTAAAGGGGTGTACCTCATATGTATGATAAAGAGGTAGAGAACCTAGAAATTAGCCACATAGAAGGCGTGCATGAGGTCATGGAATCTACATATCAAAAATCACACGCGTATCATACTCCTATGAAGACAAATAAGTTTAATATTGGTATCGAGGACGAGCCTCGGGAGGCTATTATTTGGTACTATTGGTCGAGCAAGAGGTTTTCAAGAGCATTGAAATGTTACGTGATTTTCATAACTTGTTCCCGAGAGGTTATGATTATATCAAACATGTGCATCCCTTACTAGGCTAAATTAAGATTAAGTTGTAAGAAGGTGCATGTCCGGTTAGGAAGAGGTCTTATAGAATGAATCCTAACCTATGTGTGAAATTAGAGGAAGAAATTGATTGAATGATTAAATATGGGATCATTGAGCCAATTAAGGAATTTGAATGGGTCACTTGATGGTAATCAACATTAATAGGGATGGGTAGATTAGGATCTGTGGTGGACTGCAAAGTACTTAATTCTTCATGTGTTATAGATCCTTTTTCCCAAACCATTTACAAAATAAATCCTTGAAGGCTTCATAGGGGGAAAGATCTCTTCCTTTATTGATGGATTATCGTGGTATCATCAAGTACGCGTTGCAGCGCAAGTATCAAGAAAATACTACTTTCACCACTAAATGGGGAAACTTTTCTTATAGAGTGATGCCCTTTGGATTGAAGAATGCACCACCAATATTATCACGCATAGTTTTGCAAGTTTTCCATGACTTTATTCATAAGTTCTTACAGGTATATTTAGATGATTGGACCATTTATGGGCTACTAAAATATCACCGTGACAATTTAAGGATCATGTTTAAGAGATGTAAGAACTTGATAAAATCTATTAATAGTTAGAAGTGTATCTTTGTTATAACCTTTGGAAATTTTCTTGGGCATATAATTTGTAAGGAATTGTTGTTGGTGGATCCAACAAAGATCGCATTGATTTTGGGATCGAGAAGAACCTACTAATCGAGTGAGGTGTGTAGACTCTTAGGGAATACTTGGTTACTACATAATATTTATCAAGGGGTATGCTAAGATTTTTACACCCTTAGAGGAATTGCTCAAGGCTAAAGGAAAATTTTATTGAGGTGACATCCAACAACAGAATTTGAAAAACTAAAGGAAAAGCTTACCACAACTCCTATATTGTGTTTTTCTTTGTGGAATAACCCATTCCACATATATGTAAATGCATCCAATGAAAATTCACACACAAGATCGGCATAACTAGGATAAAGTAATGTAGATCATCTCATATGATTTATAATATGGAATTTGACACCAATATAGTAGAAATATATGAAGAAAGAGCATGAGAAAATATCCATGATCAATTTTTTTCATAAATGTAGACAATACTTGTTGGCCACACCATTTATATTTGATAGAAACCACATGGCATTAAAGTACTTGGTTAACAAACCTATTTTATAAGGGTGCATGTGCCGGTGGATACTCTGTTTTAGGAATTTGATTTTACCGTGGTAGTAAATCCAGAAAGAGAAATCTAGGACATGATCACTTATCAAGGATAAATTTCGAGAGGAAATGCAAAGTATTGAAGATACTTGTTCTTGATGCACAATTATTCAGGTTGAACTGCAAACTAGTTAATTTTGAATACATAACAGTATTCTTGTGCACTACACTTGTGCAAGAAGGAATGAAGACCTTGGAGAAAAATTAGCTTATTATTCATGTTACACCTTATCAATTTATTAGAGAATACTTGTAGAAAATGGGAATAGATGAGGTCTTGTGCCGCAGTGCGTTCTTCAAGATGAGCATGAAGCCATATGGAGGGATAACAAGAGGCCATTATGTTGGAGATGCTACTATGCATAAGATCCTTTTGGGAGGTATTTGGTGGGAGACATTGTATAAATATACCAAATATTTTGTTAAAGCATGTGTTTCTTTGTAATAGGATTAGAAAGATATGAAACAAGGATGAAATGTCATTGAGGCCTATATAGAAATCACAAAACCTTATGAAAAATGGTCCATTGACTTTGTAGTGACTATTTCACCACCCATACATAGTATTGGAGCATGCTACATAATCACATGCATAGACTATATAAAAAATGTGGGAATAGGTTGTGCTTTGATAAAGGATTATATTATGGCCACAATATCTAGGTTCCTTTGGGAAAACATCATCAACATGTATGGTTTTCCATTGAGCTTGATTAGTGATAGAGGAACTCATTGCTCGAATGTGAAAATAAGAATCTTGCTAGCATATTTTATGGTGGGGGCATAAAAATACATATTATCACCCTAAATTTAATGGAACTAATGAAGCCTTTAACAATATTTTGGGACAAAATTAAAAAAAAAAATCATGTTGGAAGAAAATAATGGGATGATAAATTATCATTTCTTCTTTGGGCTTACAGGATAACATAAAAGGTTGAACAAAGCCACACCTTTTCAATTGGTGTTTGGCATAGACGTTGTATTACCAGTTGAGCTCAAGTTACCATCCATACATATTGTGTGCATGGGAGGATTCGATGATGAACATGTTGTGAATGAGAACATTGATAAATTAATGTAGCTAGATGAGTGGTTTACCATTATGCATTAGATTCGAGAAAATAGAAAAGATGAGATATAAGGCTTGGCATGAAAGTAATATTGATAAAAATCTTTTGAATTTGGTTAGATGGTGCTTCTATATTATTCCAAGTTTGCACACCATCCACGGAAATTGAAGGTGCATTGGTTTGGACCTTTGTAGTGACCAAGATAATTGAATCATGAGCATGTCATTTTTAGGTGCTAGATGGCACTGTATTTCTCATTCTTTTCAATGGGAGTAGGCTAAAGCCCTACTATAAATAAGCTTATTTCATATTTTATAATAAGGCAGTATTAAAATTTAGATTAGGTTTCCCTTTCATTTTTATTTCTTTTCTCGTTTTTTTGTAATAAGTGTGCTTGCGTGTAGGTATCTAGTTACTATCTATTTATTTGATGTGTAGAGGACCATACATATGTTTAGTGTGGGAGGAGAGAAGGTGTAACATCGTGAAAAGGAAATTGAGGATGATGGTACTGACCTTGAAGTTTGTTCAAAGGTTTGCAAGATAATATGAAGCATGTTGGATGGAGGTGTGTAAAAGGAGAAAAGTGTGCCGAAGGTTAGAAATGATGGTGCTCAAAGGAAATTTATTATATCAGAAACCATGATAGCAAGAGGCCACATAGTGTAGCGTGATTGAAGTAGTAATAGGATGAACTACTTGATATTATGCAGAGAGGAAGATGGGTTGTGGTATAGAAGTAGATCACGCAAGGATGAATACAACCTAGGGAGTAGTGGTGCACTAGAAGGTTATGACTACCGTGCATAAAAGAAAGGCATGGAGGCGAAAATAGTTCCTTAGTAAAAGTAACAAAATTTTAAACCGAGAAAGTACTTTGAAAACATAAAATAAGGAAAGATATTACAACTAAAAAGTAATTCGGTGTATTTTTAAAGTACAAAAATCTCTAAAAAGGGGTAAATCAAGAATTTTCTACCTTTCATTTGAAACGAATTGAGTAACCGAATGACTAAGTACAAAAGAGTGAATCGTGCAACGAGAAGACCTGGGAAGCATGTAAAATAATTTAGTGTGGATATCCATTGCTAGGTAGTTGTAGAAGTTTGAGAAAAACGTGGAAGCACATGTAGAGTAGGGTTTACGGAAATCAAAATTGAAAGGTTAGGATTCACAAGGCTCAAGTCTGCAACATAAGGGAATTTAAGAAAAACTAAGGGTTCAATGCACATAATTGGTGTTGGAGGAGAAAGAACACATAGGGAACATATTGAAGTGAAAACATGGGAATAATCAATGTCACCTAAGATGGCTACCTCATCACCACTAAAGGTAAATAGTAAAGGCAAGGGTAAGGGTATGAAACTAGAGGAAAAGGATCAACCCAAGGAACTGTTACCATAAATGTAATACCTTTCGGGGTGATTATAACATAAAAGTGGACCTCGCATCTCGTGAACTATAAAATTAGAGATTTTAATCACAAGGCATCAAATAATGAGGCAATATTAAACAAGTATATGTTACGGGAGTTGTCAGAGAGGAACACTAAAGGCTAGATATTGATGGATGACTCGATAAGAAAGATTCTTGAATAGGTAGGGATTTTAAAAAATCGAGTTGCCATATTTTGGGAGGCCTGCACACCTCTTTCAATGGTTGATGTCAAGGGTGCATGAGGATTACTTCTACTTCACGGGTAGAAGAATGAGGATAAAATCCCATCCGATTGGGACAAGAATAAGGATTTAGGAGACTAGAAAATACCTAGATCTTGAATAGCGCAATGAAACCAAAATTGATAAATTGGGTAAAAAATTACAATATGACATAGGGGGTTGAGACATAAACATGGAGGGTAAGTGCAACAAGTTGGGGGACAAAAAAGTGGACATCAAATCCTGAATTTTATGAACCGCGATCACAGTTTATAAACCACGATCGCGGATTAAAATCGTGATCGCGGTTTGTTTTTCCAGCTTGGGAAATTCTGAACCTAAAAGCGTGCTCATGCTTTATAAACCACGCTCACACTTTGCAAACCGCGATCGTTCCTTATAAACCACGCTCGTGCTTTATAAACAATGTTCACACTTTTCAAACCGCACTCGCGCTTTGTAAAAAATATTGATCACGGTTCTCTGATACCAAAAAACATCTGTGGACCTCATTTTTCCCACCATTTTAGCACCGTGATTGTGGTTTACAAACCGCGATCATGGTTCTTATTGTATCATCAAATCTGACCCTCAAGGTTCGGGAAATCTTTGTTTTTCCCCAACCAAAGCTATGGAAGGTCATTATGAAGTGTAAAAGGTCAAAAAACCTCAAATTTGCTCTTCTAGAGACTTGAACCATGCTAAAAACTAAAAACATTTCACAAAAATGGTGCCATCACGTAGGGGAGATTGTTAGCTTCGTAGAAATATTGATTTTAAAGTGAATAGAATAAGATAAATATCATTTTATAATTTTTTACTAACAATAGGTCTTTAAGACATTTTTTCTTGTGAATGTTCATGTCTACGTTTAAGACTGTAACTTTTGTTTCGCTTATCAAAATGTGATAAAACTTATACCATCCCAAGTGTGGAAAAATTCTATACATGTTAAAAAATATATGTATTTGATTTCAATATTTTTTTATATAGTTATGGTGGGAAAATGGAAAGCGCTCCATTTTCTAAATATTTTCAGACCACTTTCATGGAAAAAATCATAAAAAAATATTGCTTAAAAAATACAAAATAAAATCCATCCCAAGATAGAAAACTACATCTAATGTTTCACCAAAGGAAAAAAAAACATAACAAGATTTGGTCATCCAAAACGCTAGCAAACAGACTACAATCTTATAAGTTTTTTCAAAAAAAAAAACCAAGTCATATAATTTTAAGTGTTTAATATAGCTAAACTTGTCCATTTTAAAAAAATTGTATTTTAGAAACTAGATTCCGAATTCTATGATTCATATTTTTTTTTTTTTCTAATTTTGAGTGCGCATATTGCTAATAATCCCTACAAGTTGAGATTTCGTTGTTTTTACAATATGACATCCACGGATGACCCCATATTTGTCCATAGAGGGGGTTGAGACATAAACATGGAGACAATTGCATACCGTGCTACTAGGCTAGTAACCCAACCGGTCACCGCAAGCTTGGAGATTCAAAGAGATGGGGGAAGTCAACAATAAATTCCTCTATATTACACATAAGACGACACATAAAACATAGTATAACATTACAGTTCATCGCTGATGGAATTATTGAGGAAGTAAAGGCATATAATGAGGAAGGATCTAGGATCACGAGGGGTTAAATCCTTTTATTGATTGTATTCTAGGAAGTTGGTGTCCCCGATAGACCGGATCATTATATGCGGATCCACCCAGAGTAGAATCAATCCTAGTGGTTAAATTTGTAGACTTTACATGTGAAGGGGAATTCAAAAATCAATCTAAAGTGAGGCCAGTAAATGGTACAGGAGGATACACTCAGCCTTTGAGAATGAATGACATATACCATGGGATCTTCCCTGGAGAGGTTGGAGATCAAGAAAAGTTTGCAATAATTCAACACTTTAGCCTTCATGAGGTTCATGATGACTAAAGGATAAATTGGGCCATTGTGAAAATTTTTGTTTTCATTCACAAAAACTATTTCAAATGCACAATAAATAGAATCAAGGATGCACAAAAATGAATCAACCTTTGGGTATGCTTTTAGTCCAAAGCATACTTGGAAACATCTAAGTCAAACACCTTGGACTTTAACCCCATGATGAATGTGACAATCGAGAGGATGATATGCAGGATTTATTTTTTCGGTTTGCACTGAAGATAGAGGATGGTGGATAAATTCGGGTATGTGACACCCATATGCCTTCACCAAAGAAAAGCACAATGTCTCAACCTAAGAATATTTGAGAGGCCTTCTTGGCTTAAGAAGAGGAAGAGGAAGAAAAATTTACATTGGATCAAGGAAAAGAAAAGAGATGCAATACAAAATAAGGAAACATAGTGGAGGTACATGATCCTTTTAACCAACCAAGGTAAGTCCACTAAGAGCTAAGAATGAGTTCATAGATACCCAAGTTGTCTCGATGATGAATAATACGTGGACGAAAGGATGGTAGAAGATTTGGGGCAAGATAAGTACGTGTAGGAAGATGAGTGAGAACTACTTATTGATGTATCTCTTAGCCCGAGAGAAAGGAAAAGAGGGTGAACAACATAAAATCCCATGAAGGGAAGAAACACTAGTGCATGAGGAATAAATGTGCAGTACCCAAAAGGATACCAAGGAAGAAAAGGATGGAAATGATACATATGTTATCAGGGAAGATAAGGGTGCTAGAGCTGGGAATAACATGGGGTTGTTTACACCAATAAAGCCATGTACTAAGGCCAAATCAGTAAGGAAATGAACACCCCCTCAATCACCATATATGAATTTTTTTACGATCCTACAAAGGTTTTGAGGGTGAGATTTTAAAGCACAATGTTGTTGGTCGTCAAAAGGACTTCAAGAAGAGCAAACAGTGGGGACAAGAAGTCCCTCCTCTTTAATGGGAGAGGTTCCCTTATTCGAAACGAACCTATTTACACATATACAAAGCATGGTTTTTATGGAACTTGGATAGTACGAAAGTGTTTTCTAAAAGGATCATCAATCACAAAGGAGTCGAGGAATGAAAATGTGGGAACAGCGAGAAAGGAACCATTCGAATTATAGATGTGAGTAATTCCTTATGCATGCGAGGTACAACAAATTAGAATAAGATCATTTGTATCGCATTAATAAGATGAAACTTGAAAAGACACAAAGTTCTATAAATAACATCTGCGAGAATACAAAGCCTCTCAAAGCATAATACAGATGACAAATGATCTAACAAGATTAAATGAATAGCTTGAGAATAAAAGAAACCGAGATAGACAAAGAATGAAAAATTCTTACGTATTGATTTCTTTATGATTTATTTACACTTTCGAGAAATGAGCCCAGTTCACCTAGTAAAACCATGCTTTGTACATGTGTAAATAGGTTCATTTTTGAATAAGGGAACCTCTCCCATTAAAGAGAAGGGACTTCTTGTCCCCTGACATTTCTCTTCTTGAAGTCCTTTTTGATGACCAACAGCTTTTGGTGACTCATTTGGGAATCATATTCCAGTTCTATAATAATTTATTGATCATCTTTTGATCCTGGCGACTCCACGTTTTACTCGAGGGGAACTGGGCTCATTTCGAAAGTGTAAATAAATCATAAAGAAATCAATACAGAAGGATTTTTCATTCTTTGTCTATCTGGTTTCCTTTATTCTCAAGCTATTCATTTAATCTTGTTAGATCATTTGTTTGTATTATGCTGAGAAGCTTTGTATTCTCGCAGATGTTATTTTCTGAGAACTTTGTGTCTTTTCAAGTTTCATCTTATTAATGTGATACAAATGATCTTATTCCAATTTGCTGTACCCTCGCATGCATAAGGAATTACTCTGTCATCTATAATTCTGAATGGTGCCTTTCTGCTCATTCCCGCATTTTCATTCCTCAGTCCTTTTGTGATTGATGATCCTTTTAGAAAACACTTTCATAATATCCAAGTTCCATAGTAAAACCATGCTTTGTATATGTGTAAATAGGTTCATTTCTGAATAAGGGAACCTCTCCCATTAAAGAGGAGGGACTTCTTGTCCCCTGACTATTGCTCTTCTTGAAGTCCTTTTTGACGACCAACAAGTGCCAAAGGAGAATCTTATTGATTAGGACTTGTTGCATGAAAGAGGAAGGATCGCATAAATGAAGAATATGATATCATGGAGCATGCATAAGAGCCATAATTATATATTAGAAACAATTCCTACTCCACACTAGAATTTAAGAAGGAACTGGGAAGAAATATGAGACTTTTGACCCCATGTGGCTAACTTAATGAGTAGGCATGTAACGCCTTGAATAAATTTATAACCGAGGTTACATGCAGAAATTTGGATAAAGGTGCTACCATGAGGCTCATGATAAAAGAAAAGTAGAATAAGGAGCATGAAGTTTAGAGCTTAAATAATGACATTATGGGGGAGAAGAAGTGCATGAAGGAAGTCTATGATAGAGAAGGAGCACTAGTGAAATACATTGTGGGTGCATGCCCCACTTTGGTCACCCAAGATTTAAATGATTATAAGGATGAAATGGAATACCTTAAATACTTAGTTGGGATGGTACTTATGAACATCAAGAGTGGCACGGGGCCATCGGTTGAATAATTAGGTGATGAGAAGTAAAAGAAGAAAGTGGGTAAAGAGGCCAAAATAGCTGAGCTTGAGAGTATTTTTACATGGGTCAAGGAGGTCAATAACAAGGATAATTTGGAATTTGGTAGATTCCATAAGAGTAACCCTATTCTCGGTGCATGATTTTCCAAGGAGAAGGAAAAGTGAAGGAAATATAGGAAAATACACCAACCAATAAGCTCGAGCAAAAAAAGGTCATGTCGGAACTATCAACGCAACAGAACTAATAAAATCCATGAAGGAAACTCTGGAGTTCAAGATCAAGAAAATTCATACCTTGGTCATGGATTAAATTAATATGATCAAATGGGTAATAATAGAGTTAAGTGTGGTCATCAAGAAAATCAAGGGAAGAGAGGATGAAGTGGTGCCTGACCAAATTCTAGGTATTGTAAAGGAAGCACTCGGGAAGGTCATAAAGGATCTCGCTGAGTGGAAGAAGATGGAAGATACATTGATTGAAGAGTTCCTAAAGATCCTCTAGCAACCTGATGCTTGATGTAGCATGCACAAAATTTGGGAGTCCTTATTCTTCGAATCTTCATATTTTTGGGCCTTATTTTTTATTCTTTAAACATTCTTTGATTGATTGATTCATTCATTCATTCATTAGAGAGATAAGATGGGTGACACATTTTGAGGATGGGAAATGAATTTAGTGTGGGGTGATGTTGAGTAGGGAAAATGGATAATTAATAACCACACATGAAGGTTTTGAACCGTGCGCGAATGGTTCTTGAAAGTGGCGTGCATACGGGAAGGATTAGTGCACAAATATTTACACATGAGAAGATATAATTCATGAATTATCTAGTTTTCCAAATACTTGGCTAAAATTAGAATAACACGGTTGGAGTGATGTCCAAGAAATGTGTAAAAATAAAATAAAATTAAGATGGCTTGGGATGCACGTAAAGGAAGCTATATTTGGAAATTCGAAAAAAGAAAAGAACCATGCATAGGTCGAGCTAATAATAGGATTAAAATATGTCGTATATTCAGGATAATAAATTATTAGAAGATATTGTAAAAATCATGCAGGCTATTATTGTATGCACAACTATTATGGAAATTCCCCATGCCTATATATATCTGATGTGTGTCTTTGTTAGGAGTGTTGTATGATGGAGAGTTTTTACTAGTGCTAAGGTCTTTTGTAGTGGTGTATTTAACTATGATTTATTTAGTTTCCTTGTTATCCAGTTAATTATGGTTTGTAAAGGATGCATGTGGGAGGATAATGATGGTTGATGTATCCGCAGATGGTGTCTTGATAATATAGTTTATCTTAGTTATTTCTTTCATGGATTAAGTACTTTCCTTAATATATGTGTTGTTGAACTATCTTGATTATTCCTCATGTTTTAATGTAAGTATTGATTATGGATATGATAAACATGTATGCTAATAATCTAGTAAGTATGAAAAAGAGGGATCTGTTGGCTACGCACACTTCGGGTGAGCATACAAATTTTCCTAGGTGAAGTGCGAGCGCGCATAGCTATTAATTTGGCAAAACAGAGACTACATTTTTTATTGATTAATGTGTGTTGGATGCTTAGTGAAAGACTCATCAAAAACATTCTAAATATCTTCAAATTCTAAACAAGTCTTGATCTTGGTTTTCCATATAGGATAGTTGTCTCTATGTGGGAGTTATGAATCCAAAAGGAATAAATCTAAACCATTTCACATTGTTTTCATGCACAAACTATATCAAGGTGATGGATTTCTTCCTTATCACTCCAAAAAGGTTTCCCTCACTATATACCATCAATATCAAATATCTCTCTATATGTACCCTTCTTATATACCCATTGGTATGTGCAAGAATCTCATCCTCTAAAAATTCACTAGTTTATGTTATAGATATGTTAACACATGTAACATAATATTGGTACATGTTACATGTATAGTACATGAGAAGGATCCATCGAACAATGGGTGTTATCTATAAATAGTTAATTTTTCTAGGTTTCAATATTTATGCCTAACGATTATGGAAAATTGGTAGAAAAGGGATGGCTTAGTGACAAAAATGTGACCTTATTTCTGTGACGATTTCTAAGGAAAATTTCATAGACATCATTTTTATAGCTATATTAGGTGTTAGATGAAATAGTTCAAGTGTGGTGATTTTACCCATAAACGTGAACTAAAGACAATACATACAATGAACATTGCTTAAGATAAAAATATATTGAGTTTTTATTTTTATTTTGTTAATGTAATTTACATAAAATAGCTAAATATTATAAATATCTTTGTAGAAATTGAAAATTCAAGATAAAATATTGCTTTCCCCCTTTGAAAATAGAAAAGAAATATGAAAAATTCTCCCATTTTCTAGCAATTAATGTTTTTATGGAAAATACAAGCATAAATTTTTCCCTAAACTATATTTCCTAGTTAGGTATCAAAATCTAGTTTCGAAATATTTTTTTGTCATTTTTGGATAAGTAGTAATATTATGCAATTTTTTGAATGAAAATATATTTTTCAAAAGAATATCCCACTCCCCTAATAACCCCTAACCCCACCCCCAAGCCCCACGAAATGTTTTTATTTTTTATATTTTTGTGTTTTTAATAAGAAAACTATTCCAATTTTTTTGCATTTTTTCAAAAAAATAATATTTTTGAGTGTAGGGATCAGTTTGTAAAAAATGTTTTTGATTTAAAAAATTGGCTACATTTAAAGAAGGTTTTAATTAAAATTAAAGATGTCGTTCAAATCTAGAACCTCCACTTAAGCAATAGTTAATCCAAAATTATATAACTGATTAGGCTATACAGCCCAAAAAATAAATACATTATAGAAGTAGTATTTATATTTAAAGAAAGTTGGAGGTGGGGAAATTGGCCCCATGACCTCTTGTGGTGGTAAAGAGTATGAACTACCTTTCTAGCCGGGTGAGCCAACCAGCTCACAAGATATGTGAATGCATAAATCTTTAATTAAGGTTTACAAAACATGCAAAGCCATTAAAAAATATATAGCTTGTATATCTATAATAAATTAGGGTTTAGGGGCTCGTGAGTTAAGGTGATCTCAACATTGAAGTAGTGAGTTATGGCATTGTTTAATTGTTTCCTCTACCACATTTTTCACATAATATATGTGCACCCAAGGAGATATTTTTCTAAGGCGAGCGAGAGTAAGAGATATTTTTGGTTTGGAACTTTATGTGGGAGATTCTTGTTGGATTTGTATTGATGAAAGTCTAAGATAGAGTATATGAGGTTTCCACCTAAGTCAACTCACTTGGATTCATACTAGCCTAGAAATTCCCATCTTTGCAAAGTATGGGACCTTGATGATATTTGTTAGATCTTGGGAGTTAGTGGTTGAGTGGAATAACTAACTCAACTTTACAAACCTTATGGGGGTGGAGTTAAATAACTCGGTAAGCAGCCTTGTATCACAATTCACCTACCAAAGAGATCATCTATTTAAATATGTAGGAACTCACCAAAACTTACAATGATCTCAAGGATACAATATAAATCCATTTAAGGAAACCATATCACCTTCTAATGTATGTGGATAATGTGAAGGAGAAATAATCAAGTGTTGAGCTTGTGAAAAGTCAAAATAATGCAACTTGCTTATCATATAAGGTAAGAACTCAGTTTTTCAAATATCTCAGTCTACAAAAATAGACACCACCACCATCAAAGAGCTCTAGCCCAATTATTTTTGAAAATTTTGTATAATTTTTCACATGTTTGAAATTCATGATTGTAGTAGTAAAAAAATATATTTGTTCCAATTTTCCAAATGGTGTGTATAGTTTAAGGGTAAGAGACGATATGAGATTAAGGGTGTCATGGGGCTCCTCCTCTTGGGTCTCTCTTTCTGAAAAATCCCTTAAACCTCCCTAAACATCCCATTGGCATGTAATTTTTCCTGTGTGCAAAATATGACAATAGTGTAAAGGGGACAAAGTCCCTCCTTAATGATGGGTGAGGTTTCCCTTATTGAAAACCAAAATTTTATATACAACTATACATTCAAAATTATACTTAGGGGTTTTGGTAAGAAATGAAGTGGATAAGAAGATGAAAATAAGAAGTGAAAGAGGAGCGAGAAAGAATGAATAACAAATTAAGAAAGGGGGTGCATGCAAGATTAAGAAAATGCAGATCATAAACTTGAATGTACTTTAGAAACCATTAGAGTATATGAGTGATAATTGAATAAAAGGTGTAGAATCCATAGAGAGAAAGATCTTTCACATTCATTAAACATAGGAATAATAAATTCTTAAGAAAATAAACAAGTACAAGACAAAGTTCTCCATAAATGCTCATTTATTCCTCTTTGCACAAGAACACAAAGTTTCTCATTAGTTCTCTCTACAAACAATATTTTTCTCCTTTCTCCAAAATTCCTTTACAAATGAGATCTAACTTCCTTTTATAACCCAAAAGTTGGTTACAAAGTAGTTAGGGTTTTTTATGACATCACATTAAATAAATTAAGTCACATTAATAAATTAAGTTTATTTTGATCAAGTTAAGTCAATTATTAAAATAAGTTTGTAATTCAAGTGACTTAAATAAAATATTTAAAATATCTCAAATGAGTGGGTACATGTGGACCCCACTTAGAAAATTACATGGCAACACATAAACAATACATTGCCACATGGATTCAACATGACACTTAGGATTAGTGCCTTACCCACTAGGAAAAGAGTCTACCTATCTTGATCGTATGAGAAATGAACTCATTGGTCACTAAGGGAAACCTCAACAAAACATTGGAACTATCAATTTGATAATTTTGGGTCTAAACATCTCGCCATATTGAATTTTCTAAACTTCTCAAGTGATTCCATTATTTTGGGATCTTCAAGAAGAAAGTAATGTGCAAGGAAAGTCACATAGATGACTTACATATATATAATACTACTAGGAAATTCATGAAACTCCATCATTCTCTCTTCCATGTTGATGAATAAATTTTATATTTTGGTGAACTTGTAAATGGAATCAGGACCAAAACTTACTAAAGAATCATATGATTCTTAACTAGATTAGTTAATATCTCTTTGAGATCTTTGTACTTAGCTCCTTTGATTGTGTTACTCGATGAAGTTTCCGGGGACCTCTATGATTAATTATTTAATGATGCACACAATTGATTCTCATTTGTCATTCACATCATCAAATTGAACTTGAACATACTCAAGCACCATCTTTTTGAATTTGAAAAAAATCAACTATTCAATTTGAAGTCCAAAATTATTGAAATGAAATATTCCCTAATTGAAAATAGATGAGAAGCCCATTTTCACGAGTTCTTAGATATCGGGAGAAATTTTATCAAGAGTGTTTATTTTGACCACAAAATATTCTCCAAAATGCAGGGTTGAATCTAGATAAACATGAACCTTATCATAGATTCTCATGGATTCATCAATGACTCACAAACCTTGTATTAAAACATTGTCAATCCATGCCTTGGTTGCACAACCAATATTGTTTATTTCTTTCGATAGTGCAAGGGTGTTTTAATATGACACCACCACTACATTTGGAATTTGAATAGTAGAAAATATTAGGTTGATCTTAGGTGTTGCACATATGCAATTAGTTTTCGATTCTCTTCCTTGATTTGAATGGTTTGAGATTTATACTTCTCCATTTAGACATTATGGATAAAACCATGTTTATTTTTAGTGCTCACATATATCATGTTTGTGTGAGTTATAATAACAATGTGTGGGTAAATATAAACTAGCGTTATATTGTAATATTATTAATATGAGTTATCATATAACTCATTATTAATTTTATATGATGGAATATAAATTTTTTGAGTTTTTGAATAAACAAATCATGTAGTGTTGTCATTTGTTTTGCGAGGGAAAAAATCAACTTGAAAGCATGAAAACTTTAGCTTATTGTCAAAAAAATTCTGTAAGCCCTCCTAAGCACTTCTACGACTTAGTTTTCCCTCTTTGGGATGCTTATCCTCATTCTACAAGTATTCATATTTGTTTTGATAACATTTCCCATGTGATGAAAATATGAAAACAAGTTCATGAAATTCTTCCAAGATAGTACCTATAAAGACAAACTCTTTCGGTAGACTTAAGAATGAATATTTTTAGCCTTTCTAAGGAAGGTTTGCATCCTTTGGAGTGGATTTGCAAACCCAAACTCATCAGAAGTGATATCAATGAGCTAAGAACATATTTTAATTAATTTTTTAATATTTTTGAAATTTTCAAAGGCTTGGGAACAATTTTAGTGAAAGCGGGTTTTTGGTTGTGAAGGAGCTTGCACTTGAAAAGAGCACATGAGCTTCAAAATATAATTCTAGAAGCTCCAAATGATTTTTAAGACAAGAAATATACCATTTAAAATATTATGCAATCCCCTTTATGGTGATATTTTCATATTTTTCACAACATTAAGATATTTCTTTCCACATCTCAAAGTATTGGCAAGCACACCCTATGATCCTAAGAAAGAAGGCTATTTTTAGGAATATTCAGGAGGAATAATACCTTTAGAACCATCCATTTTCTTATATATGATTTTTGGATCCAAAATCATATATGTTTCCATAAAAATACCTCTTAGAGCTCGATAACTTCGTCTTCAAGGTCCTTCCCAAGGTAAGCCTTCCATACTTAACCAATTTTTCTAGTGCCACATGTTAGCACCAATTTGAGGCACATTTTCTCTCCTCCATACCATCCCGAGGGGATAATGGGGACATAAAAATCACTATACCCCGGTTAAGTCCTGGACCCATCGGATGACTTTAGGAATGCTCGGTAAGCCCTTTTGCCAATTTTATAACCCCCACCTCATGCAACCTTGGTCTACCACTTGTCATCACCAATATAATGTGATTTTTTCCCTTATGTCCCACTCCAATGGGTTAATTGGGAAATGAAAATTCCCCCTCCCCCCTTGCTTCCTCATGGTTCCTCACATGACCAAAAATCATCCCTAGGGTGCTGAAAATAATCTCTTCTCTCTCATCAACAAACAAATGCATGCTCCCTCTCTTCCCTTTTCCAAGGAGAAAAGGGAATAGAAAAATGCACCCCTCCCCATTAAACATTAAAATACAGAAGTTGTGATTTTTTCATTTTTATTCCTCCATATGTAAAATACTCCGAAATCTTTGTAGAAATTTCTCCTGAAATATTTCTTCAATACTTTTTCCTTCCATATTTTCTCCATGTCCTCATGATCAAAGTGGAATGATAATCAAGAAATATTTATTTTTTTATACACCATGCTCAATTTTTTCTACAGTGATTTTGTGCCCTATAACGTGAAAAATTCATATCTCTCAAACCGTCATATGGATCGAATGAAATATTTTACAATCTTCCTCTTTCTCGGGAACCTTGAGGAGAAAGTGGAAGAAAAATAAATGATTCCATATATTTTTAATGGAATAAAAACCTCCCTTTTTCCCTAGTTTTTCTTTTATTTCTCATCATTTCGACAAATGAGTCAATCTAAAATCTAGAACTCATAATCCAAATGAAAAACCTATTAGGTGAAGTGGATTTTGTTTCAATCAAGGTGGGAAAGTGTACTTTCAAAAATGTGACTCTATTAATGGATTCCATGGCACAAAAATGAAAGGAAAACAACATACCTCTTCACTTCCCGGGGTTCTTATGGGTGAAATCTCTTGAAAATTGGAGCAGAGCTTCGAAATGAATTATGTAAACTTTTGGAAGTGGTTTTGTTCGAATTTGACACCAAGAAGACCACTTTATATTTTTAGTAAGATTATATGGGAACACTTACTAAAAATATTAAGTCAAAGGAAAAGTTTTTTTTTTAATACTTCAAGATACTCTTTCAAATGAAAAACATAAAAAAGTTACGAATTTGACAAAAATTGATAAAATTGATAAGAATGGGCACCCATGTGAAACATGATAAAAATAGTAAATGATAAAAATGAGCTCAAGATGATCACATATGTTCCTCCTTTTCATCACTTTTTAATTCAAGATTTCATGGAGGTTAAATTTTTAAATGGAATTAAATCCCGACCTTCACGAGATGTAGTGACCAAAATATGTCCCCAGACAGAAATGCCAATTTCGAGAAGTACATGTAAATATCCACATTTCACTAAGTGGTGACTACCCCTCTGGAAAAATTATTCATGGGAATGGTAATGAAAAACTCATTCTTGCAGTGGAATGAAAGATGAATTGTTACTCATATATGTTGGTTCCTACTTTTTTCCATCAATGTCCTCGAGGTGGCGGAGAATCACCATGGTTGCATTGTATGAGCAATTGTTTCAAGTTCTCATTTATATGCGCGATTGGTCAAGAAGTATCCATGATGTTTCATGGTTGGTAATGGTTATTCTACATTAAATAAGGAATTATTAATTTATGTAAATGTTATACTCATCAATGCACATCACTTACCTTTTTGTTGCATCGTGGAATGTGTAAAAATGCATCATTTCAAGAAGCCTCAAAATGGTAAAAGGTGTCCAAAAGATAAATCTTCATCGGTGAAGCATAACAATGTTGCAGAGGGTCATCAAGGGTTATATTTTCATCTTCAACTTCTTTAGTGTTAATGTTCATCGAAGGAAAATGCTTCCTCATCCATTCTTTGGATCATTTCTTCTTTTCTCTCCTCTCTCATTCTTTCTTCTCTTCTCTCCCCCTTTCTAATTCTTTGTTGTAAGAAATCATGACTTTTTGTCTTATTCATTAAGGTGACTATAAAATATTTGTGCAATGTAAAAGTCCCTTTTGCAATTATAAAAGGGAAATTTTTTTTGTGTTTCCTAAGGTTATGTGAAAATTCACTTGTGATGGGATATGAAAAGTCATGTGGGGGGTATACAAAGAGTTGCAATGTAAAGCTATAAATTGAGATAACCTCCTCATTTCAAAGGATGGTTAATCTTGTTTACTAGCTCCCATAATCTCTCTAGAAACAAGTGATCAAATTCCTTCTACATAGTTTTCATATTTTTTCCTCCATCCCTTCAATTGTATAACTTTTCAAGAATGTCTATTAAGAAGGGAGTTTCATATTTTCAAGATGAGTGAATGTGTGAAATTTTGTGATCATGGTTTCATCTCATTCTTGATGTTATGAGAAAAGTGATTTTCTTCCAAAATGTATGTTGATGTATTCTGATTAATATCTCGAGAATATGATTTATTCTATTTGTAGTATTAATCCTCCTCATAATTCTCACTCCCACATTCCCACCTCCTAGTAAATTTATCCCTTGCATGAAATTGCAAGCATTTTACGCAGTGAAGTGGAGTGTGTTTTTGGATCCCTTGACTCTAGGCCAACAAAAGAGTTTTAATTTTCATCTCACATAAAATAATGGAGTTTCCTCGTTTAAGAATATGAACACGGTCCCAGAGCATTGGTAGAAATACACCAATTTTTCCCACCGATAAATTTTCTCACCAACATCTACCTATTATTTTATTAGAGAGATTATGCGAGATATGTGTGAGAGATTCTCTAGGAGAGAATAACATTTAAGATATAGTTTTGATTAGGTGATCCATGACTCCTTTATTTAAGGATCTCATTGGGATATTTATATGTAAATCATTCTCATGTATTATCATCAAAAATAAATTCAAAAACTATTTTTTTATTGTGTTCATAATTGTGCAATTTGAACCAAATATATCATTTCTTATTAGAGCGGTGATTGTCAATATCATTGTATGGGGAAACTTACATTTGATTATACGACTAATATGTGCCTTCAATGTCTAGTTGTGTACTTGAAAATATATATGTCAACATACAAAGTTCTGGCATTTTAAAATAAAAGGCTTATTACACACCTCTTATTGCATATAGGATTCACCATGCATGTCAATTATGTGACAAGTGGAATTCATTTACCAATATTATATGTCAGGATCATTATCTACAGGATTATATTTTGCATAAAAAAAAATTTATTCCTTATTCCTCCAACATCACTTCGTACGAGAAAGGGTCAATATCAAACCAATCTTTCATTATATCATAGGCACAGACCACACTATTGTCATCTCTAGACTACATGATAGGCTCCATATGAATCTGAAAACCTTTATCTCATCATAAAATTTATGGCTTGCAAATCCACCACTGATTTGACTTGGACACATCTCCTTCACTCACCATTTATGCATGTCTAATTTTTTACCCCATTTACCATTTTCATTTAATTGTTATTTTATTAGTCTTCACTACCGTTAAGTCATACCATGTTTTACGAGTCAATATAAAAGATTAATGTTTTCTTTTATTTTTAACAATACTCATACTTTTATTAGAATGTTTTTTAAATAGAATGAATATTTTTAGTATTAAATTACAATTCAACTTTAATTTTGAAAATGGGGTCATAGTGTGTTGGCTAGATTTTCTGCATAGCATAAAACCTAGGCAGTCATGAGATAAATCTCCCTCATTTACCGATGAGGCTCCCGTGTCATATTTGTCAATTAAAATATGCTAGTATCTATATGGGGTTTTACTTTAACTATTCAGCTCATGAACCATAGTTTTACTGATTCTAGTAAGTAAGCAATTTAAGAAAGGAAATATTTATAGAAGAAGGGAATTATATAAACATAGAGAATAAATGGAAAAGATGTGCATCCCAATCAATAGATAACTGAGTTGATTGCATGCACATAGAAGAAACCAATAGATATCAACATATAATTATAAGCAAAGGTAGCTCTAGATCTAGATCTAAAATAACACAAATTTTATTCAAAGATCTAAGATAGAAAGCTAGAAAAAAATTACAGTGACACAAAGTTCTTCAAAAACATGCTCCTTTATATTCCTTTGCTTTAAGTAGATACCTGGGGTTTCAAGACAAAGTCTGGAACACAAGAATGTTGCTTACAAATTCTCCTCTTTAACCCGAAGGTTCTTCTTCTACTTATAGAATGTAGAAGGGAAAGTACAAATGGGAAACTCAATTGAACTGAAACATAAACAAGAAGTAAAGATGACATCTGGAAATCATCCTCCACTAACTCCTCCTTAAGTGACACATCTATCACTTAACTAATAGAATTGTTCCACATAACCTAAAGCAATGGTTTCAAAACCAATAACTTTAAAGTTTTACAATTTCATCCGGGAACGTGGAAAATAGAAGAAGAAAGAATAGAAGAAGTCAAGATAGTTGTAACATTTATATCTTCTTTTTGTTCTGATACTGAATATACTTGTCTAACATGTAATTCAGCATCTTCCCATCTGTCTTAGCCACAACTTCCTTTTATGTCTTGAACTACAGTAATCCTTTATTCAACACCTTGATACATGTTTTCACATCCTCCAATATCACCCCGAACCTCACAATATCCATTTGCAAAGTGCCACCAGCTGATCTACTAATGGAATTCATCATGAAAGGATTAGTGGCTCCATAAATTCTCCTTGTACCATTAGAAGAGACCCTTCCAGGAATTAGGCACTTTTCTAGGAATGATCCATACATATGAAGTAATATTTCTGACCACTTCCTCCTGAGTGAAAGCAATGATATTGTCTGGTAAAGACGATGCCATACTCTCAAGTGCATGTGTCCTCTTGACAAGATAATTTACAGATCTCCAAATGGAAGGATCTGCAAACTCCACTGCTTCCCCTTCCTAACTGATCCATCCGGTACAATTTCTTTCTCAATTAACACTTCTCCCGTGGCACTTATTGATTTCAAGCAGAGTACTCAAGTTACTCTCCACAACTATGTTTATATCTACTATGCTTGTAACCAATAGCTTCAAAGCTAATCTCATCGCATCTTTCATAACCTTCGTGGTGGCACCTCTCCAAGTTATGCAAGCTTGATGAATAATCATATTCTTCCATTTATCAATAGCTTTCACCTAATTGCTTGCATCTTCCATCTTCGCATTAGATGATCTCTCACCTTCTCGCGCTAAAATGGGTTGAGTGGAAGATTTAGCAACCTTGAAAATGATCTTGCACTGTTGAGATACCTACTTAGAAGTTCAATTTTCTCCACCTTTTCTCTATCAAGCCCAAGGAATAGAGCATCTATCAATGTCTCGTGTATCTTGCTTCAATACTTCATTGTGGCTTGGTGACCGATAAGTACTTTAGTTATTGTTATGTCTTCTACCGTGAGCTCATCCTCTTTCTTCCCTTCCGCTGGAACTGACATCTTAGAAAACTTCTGCCCTGACTCCTCGATGACCAACCTTGAAGTTACCTTAGAAACTTTAGGATTTTTGTCTTTTCCACCTAGACTCTGGAGCAGCTGCAAGTTGTGTTCCTCCAAGTTCATTTCTACTCTAGCATTTGGAACCAACTGCAAAGTCAACCATTCTGAGAAATTACTTCTCAGAGAATGAGAAGTTGTTGAGTGTACTACTATCTCCGGCTCTAACTCCTCTCCATCAGAAACTGCTACAGTGTTGTGGCTACCATCTTTTGAATCATCCAAGGAAAAAGCTCTTTCGAACTCGCGCCAACCGCAACTTCAACGTCTCTTTAGGAACAGTCTTTGAACGGAGTGGCTAGGGAGAGAAGATGAATGTTACCGAATTCAACCGAGGAATGACGGTGTCCTCACCGAGGTGCAACAGTTGGTGAAGCACTAGATGTTCGAGAAGTCAAAAGTAACGTCATAGTCATGGAAGTAATCTTGTCCTTTAAAAGAGACCTTCGTGCACTTTCATCTTCTCGAGCCTTCGCCGCTTTCTCCTCGTGCTTCCTCTTGAGGAAATATCTTATACCAAATTTTCTCGTGACTTGATTTGCCAATGCTTCATCAAGGAAGTATCCTTCGTTAGCAACCAATTTGAAGTATTCACTAGAATGATGGTATACCTCACCCTACATTCTCCTAAAGTACGGCTCTATCTCCTCCCATTTGATGGTATGTGTCAAGTAACACCGCCCCATCATCTTTAAGATCCATAGGTATCCGTGCTAATCAAAAGTCGAATACTTACCATGCTGATAGCCTGCTGAAATCCTTCTTTCTAACCTCATACTCACTTTTACACTTCATCTAGAAATCCTCTAATGAAGGCACATGTGTGTACTCCTGGGAGATCATCTTCCTAGCTACTCTAAATGGATCGAAGTTCAGTCGTGCCGAGAAGAACTCTTGCTCGTACTCAGAGAGAATATATGCCTCCATTCCTTGAGCTCTATGAATGCTCTGGCAGCTATAATGATCCACAGTGATCGGGAAGAAGCCCGTAGACTTGTGTCATTTTGACTGAAGGTTGTGCATCTCCACAAGTTGCCTGCTCAGCTCCATGGTGATCAATCTATCATTCAGATATCTGGGTAGCTTAACCAGTTCTCCAGAAAATCCAGTGACCCTGAGGTATGTGAAATCCGTAAACTGAATGAATAGACTGCCAATTCTGGATACAACTTCCCATGCTTCCTTGCTTACATTGTTGGCCTTTAGGTCCCTGTCTAGCCTACAAAAGAATTCGTAGAAGAATCCATCATTGACCACTTTGAAATCTTTCTTGCACGTAGGTACAGTAAGCTATGGGTAGCACTCAAAAATGGGGTCCTTGGAAAGAACACCACATCTATCTAGCTTGGAGAAGATGCCTTGTGAAGTTGCTGCGTATACCAAATAGGAAGTCATTTTGAAGCTGAAAGTACGCTTCATGTTCCGGAGTTGCTCACCAATGTTGTTGCTAATGATTTTCAACCAATTGATTATTGAATCAACCTTGTTGATTTCAATAGTCCTGATGAAAGCATACATCCATGTATGAAAAGTGTGATTGTTCACTTCACCATTTATCCTGCATAACAATTTAGCAATATCATCTACCTCCTATACCAGATTGGACCGCAGAAGAGTTCTTGGGAACTTGGAAGGAGATCTAGGATTCTTCATGTATCTATTGTTCATTATGTTCACGCACTCAACTCTATGCTTCTCCCACCTGTTGTCGGCATCTTGAATGCTAATAGAAGTCACCACCTTTCGTGCCAGAATCTTCAAACAATAATTGATGAACTGTGCATCCAACTGGATTATTGTTTTCCCCATAGCATCTCGGACTGATCTGGATGATGGATGGTAAGACCTAGCACACTCCATAATGAACTCTGGCAACTGGGTTGTGTATGGAAATGTTGCAGCTCGAATAATTCCACTACTTTTAACTGCACACATGAGGGAAGTCTTTCCCACTCTAGATCTGTCAATCAATTCAAAAAGAGGTTCCGGACCTAGATCTATGTCTCCAATGTCTGTGAATTTGGAAGTGATGCATGATTCCGTTGTGCTCTCTTTTTCATCCCTCTTTGCCATGGTTGTGTCTATCTTTGTCTAAACAATTCTTTTTCTCCTTATCTTGCCAGAATTCTTCAAAACTGGTGCAAATCTGGATACTTCTTCATATTCGGAGGATATATTCAATGTATTTGACATTTATTTAAGCTCCCTTTCTTTTGTAAAGCACCTGTAACAAATTCCTGCAATTAATTTAAACAAAGATGGCAACCGGAACATGAACAAGTGGATTTTAATCATAAAAATCTGCATAATTCAATTTTTCTACCTCAAATTTGATATTCTATTTGCATGCAAAGCAAGCATGAATTTTACCAACTTCACCGAGCACCTATATCACTTATGCAAACAATTATCCAGACACAAATTAACCACCTTCAACCTATGTGCCCATTGCAGGAAGCTTTAAAGATTAATTTCAGCTTCTTTTGGGCAAAAATTTTCTCCAAATGGGCGCACTTTTCCTCCGGGCTGCAGTTCTCTTCCTTTGAATTAATTAATTTATCCTTATGGCAGCCCTTGCTAATATAATCCTCATGATTCTATAATTAATTAATGCCTTTCCTATTCCTGGCAATTAATTAATTATTTAATAAGCTTTATTCTTCAAATGGGGCGCCTATTTTGTGCATGGTCATGACTGCCATTAAATAAATTAATTTTATTTAATTTTAGACTTTTGCTTCTAGTTAACTCAAGCCTCACAGTATGCTTTGACCTTAGCCACTAAAAATAGGAATTAATTTAATCATTTAATACTTTAAAAAGTATTATTTCTCTCCCAAATGGGGCACACTTTTTGACATGGAGGGGCTGCATTAAATAAATATTATTTATTTAATTTTAGAACAGTCTATTTCCAACTTCCTTTTGTCCACTTATCTTTGTTAACTTTTCCACAACCTTGGGTGACAAAATTGGAAAAGAAATTAATTAATTTAAGGCTTCCTTTCTCTCCATAAAGGGGTCACACTTTTTGGCATAAGAGATTCCTATTTTTAAAAGTCGCATGACAATGGGATTATTTACCCTGCAAGGCAGCCCTAAAAATCCCATGATTCACTTAAGTGATTTTACTTTCATAATGGGATTATTTACCCTTCAAGGCAGGCAATAAAATCCCACGATTCACTTAAGTGATTTTTTTTATTCCACAACGGGAATTTTTACCCTGCAAGGCAGGTAAGAAATTCTCGCTTGCCTACTGCCTCTAATTTTCCCATTGTGACTTAAGTGGCATTGCTCCCATGGGAAAAAATACCCTGCTAGGCAGGTACAAAATTCCCACTTGTCTTCTTTTTCCAAGAATCCCATGATCTACTTCAAACCCTCTTTTTCGAAAAATGCCGCCAGCCCAGAAGAGGATTTTTGGTGCACAACTTCGTCTTTTCCTAGAAAACCAAACCTTCGATGGCGAATTCCTTCTGGCACAACCTGCGTATATGATCTCCAGTTACTCCAGGCCAAGAATCAGGCCAAACCGGCAAAGGAATTGATCCAAAGAAATTTCACAAAAAACGAAACGGGAAAACACAAAAAACACAAAACGTTGCCAGAAGTCACAAATAAAGCCCAGAATGCATTCTTGGTTAAAACCCTACTGGTATATGGGAAAAATGACATGTACGATCACAACAGGGTTCAACTGGAGCACAATTTGCCTCAAATGGGGCTCAAAATAATTAAATACAAATTTCCCATAGGCAAATCCTGACGATAGAATATAACAATTTTAGGCATCTGGGTATTTGGCGAAAATGGCTAATATGGCTCCTTGGGAATATCTTGACATAATATAGGAACTTTTTGGCAATAAAAACACAAAACGACCCATTATTTTAAAAGTATGAAATTTTTTCGGATAGGGTAGTCTCAGATTTCAGGATGAAATCTAGGAACACCATAGTGTGTATTACGATTAGTTCTTTGTTTGTATAAGTTTTAGTGTTGTGAAGTCTATGTAACACCCATATTATGCTTTAACAACTAAGGGAATTTTTTTAACAATTTAATTAACTTGATGCCTTCATGATTTTAACACATAGTAGTTAAAATCCAACATACTATGCCTTTAATGATTAGCTTTGAAACACACAAACAGATAGATCCAACATATTGATTTTACAAAATACCTTAAGTTCTTATAATGTTGTAATAAACGTTATCATTCTCAACCACTTTTGAATTATTCCAACATTATTTAATATTATAGAATCCATCTTGAAAACCTATGATAACCATGTGCAATTGCAAGGGTTTATAGATCCTTCTCGATCCCCCTTCATCGCTCTATATGAGCCGATATACATTGTATATCATTGGTTAGACCTTTTGTAGGTATATAGAATCATGTGTATATATATTTTTTTCAGCCAAGGAAGCATACAAATACTTTACCCCATCTCACAACACAATTAAAAGAAGAAATGATGAACAAATAATACAATCATTAATTTGCACTACTATGGCCATAGTTTTTGCATTCGCTTAGCAAACCTATTTTTTTATTGCACACAAGCCATTCGAAACCTATCTTCCTTTCATAACACAATAATCTCAACATAGTATTAGGATTCTTTTCCATTTTCTTATTATTAAGTTCATAGTTAACCATTTTATTTTATTTGTTTACAAGAATGTATGCCTTCATCCTATGGATAAGTTAACTAAGTTTCGTGATGATATCCAAATCACGATAGAGGTATATAGTGATCGCCTCAAGTCACTAAATAATGTATATACCTTCTTTAGTTTGATGTTCAAATTATAGGGATCTATAAACATTGTTTAGGTTTAGACAAGCACAAGACTTATCCATTTCATATCATTATTTAAACATAATTAATGATCAAGAATAGTCACTTGATCTATTTAGTTATTTAAGATAGATATGTAATCTTGCACTATTTCATTATTTTTCAATGTATTTTCATACTTCATTCCATATCGAAGTAACTAAAATAAAGTGGAATCCGATAGGATATTTTGAGGATACAACTCAATATCAAATAGTGTATGTTGCTGATATAAAAATGCAGTAGTATGTTTTCTTATTACTTCATTCTTATAAATTTAACATTTTCTATTCAAATAGTAGCGTGCATTCATTGTTATCTTTATTATGATTTAACACATCTTCCTACATTGTCGCAGCGATCATGCCTATGTCTCTTATGGCATTTTCGTATGTAATAATGAATTGTTATGTGTATAATTGTTTTCTAAGAAGGGACATTATATCACACCCATTCAAATTTTTCACATGGTTAATTGAATCATAAGTATATTTACTTCTTTATCGTTTCGTACTTATGTACATAAGTAACAACTTCTTGTTATAATGAATCATTGAATAATAATAACATTTCAGCATTCAATTTATACAATAAATTTTTGTTGTAATATAGTAATATAAGATGTCATATTTAAAAGTACAAAGAAAATATCAGCATTACTATTTTTTTTTTAAATCATGATTACAAAAGTACAATCAAAGTGTCAAGATAATCTTTTATTATAACAAGCTAATCTTCCCTTCTATAAACTACGAGTATAACTTTTGCATTTCAAGTATAATACAATCAATACAATCAGATAAAATTGATCAACATAATCATGCATGTTAAACATGCGTAATCTCTCTTTAGTCAAATGTAGGTAATAATATCAAGTTTACTCAACGAAATGAGGCTAATGCACTAATCCCTATTACCTACATTTCCATTTCATGCCATAATGAGGAAACTTATATTTTAATAATAATTCATTCATTCATTACCAGTTATACTTTTTATCATTATGATTGGAAAACATACTACTAGCAATCAAAGTTAGCTTGCTTCATAGCAGTCACTTAACATTGGATGAATTTAAAAATAATAACATAACTCACGTCAACATAATAAAGTCACATAAGCCAATCAATAATCAACACCTACTTCTTGCTCTTTATTTCACCAAATCATGCTATCCACAATGACAGGAGTGGTAAATATTAATTCCTTAGTCTTAACAAATAATAATATTTATTAATTCCTTAATCATATAAGCAATGATATTAATTAATACCATAAACTTAAAACCTTAATCTTATCAAACAATGATGGAGATCAAAACCTCAATCTTATCAAATAATGATATACCCCTATGAAGACAAGACTATTTTTAAACTGATTATCAAATGTGTAGAAAGAAGATTACTTTTAATAATTTCCTTCATGATTTATCAGTCACCAAACTCATGCCTTCAAAGATTTACTTTTTTAAAACAAATTCCTTATTCACGTCGAAACCTAGGTCTTTTGAAGAATTCATTAATGAATACACAATCAAAAAACATAATCATTTACCCTTGAAAAGAGTACAACCCCAGATGAAAGTCCCAATTAAACATACAAGTTTCAATTATTTATGTACAGCGTTGAGAAATCCTTTCACTCTTCAAAACTACCTCAACCCGTGAAACATCTTTAACCCCTTTTTTCAATGCACAGTCAACAATATTCGAGTTTACAGTCTTAATAAAATGATCATTTGTGAGAATAATGTAACATGAATAACCTTTATAAACTTCCTAAACAAGTTATCGTTTAAACAACTTGCATGCATAGACCAGACTTTTCTATATTTCCTCTTTTTATTTACGTCAAAATCCAAAATAACAGTATGCTAAAAATAAGCCACATAATACTCCCAAAATAACCAGATTCAAGCAACAAATGGACTGTTATCAAATTTCCACATGCAAATCTCGAAAGATCGAAAGAAAGGTAAAATAAAAATGAGCCAAAGATAACCACAAATCCTTCACAATAGCTTCCTTGAGAAGCTTCATGCTTCTCCGACTAGGGATCAAATTTGAAGGGCTAGTTTGAATTTTATTATGAAGGGCAAATATTGGACTAGCCCTTCGATGATGAAAAGTAGTATGAATATTTTATACTTCATATGACAAGAATAAATCAAGTATTCATGTTACAAAAATTAAGAATATGTTTTTGAAATGATAATTTTCTTTTTATAAAATTAAGTATGAGTTGATTGGCACCTTAAATAAAATGAAAAATTTAGTAATCCAAACAAAATGACCCTCAATCAATAATGGTGTAAAATTAAGATGCATTTAAACTAGTAAAATAATCAAATTATGATGTAATGAAAGCCCAAATTTGCAATATTCTAATTTTCTAAAAATCATCATAACTAAAATAATCATTAAATAAATTTAATAAATAAATACATAAACAAACAATTGAAATTAGATCGAGAAGACATGCAAATTAATAAACACATAAAAACCATCAAACTGCATGTGGGACACTAGAATCTCTTATAAAAATCATTATGAAAAAATTTGTAAATAATAAAATAAATAACTTTAGCTTCTACTTGGATTTTAGTGCTAAAATTAAAACCGTTTGGATTTTATCACTACATAAAAAAATTCATTCAAAATTTAACCACTAAAATTAAAACTTGTGTAAATTTTAACTAGTAAAATGCATTAAATTGGATTTTTTCAATTAAATTAAAGAAAATGTGCATCTATACATTGAAACACCCACACTAACTATGTCAGTGATAGATATATCGAGATATTCTTGGTCAAATTTCAGAGCCAAGAGCTTCACCTCGTGCACAATATGCATTCAGATCTACTACACACAAATGATGTATTACCAAATTAGACTACTCCATTAAACACACTCACCCTTCATAATCCTCCCTGAATTTGTCCACAACCCTCTTTCTCAACTCCTTAGGCATATAGTTGAGCCACATTGTCTTGAGCACAATTGTTCTTGTTGGCCTCCACATCACTACTATTGAAAAATGGTTAGAGAGAATATACTAATGATGACTTGGAGGGGTGATTTCAATGGACAAAGAAGCTTATTTCTTCCTATTCGCCCCTCTACAAAGAGCTCCTCTCCTCTCGCCCTACATTCTTCCATCTCAAATAGGTCCAATCAACCTTTGCATTAGGGAGCAACTCAACACTTAGTTCAATTCTTCTTTGCAAGGGTCATAATGTGTGAGCTTCTCAAGTGACTCGACCTTTATTTTGCATGAAAGTAATCACCAACTATCTTTTCCTTGAGCTCCTTCTTTGTTGCATACAAACCGAGCTAATCCAATCATCTCATCCCCTAGCTTGTTGACATACCAAGTTTGAATTGATCTGGATCAAGACCATTGCAAGCCCATCCCACCCTTTGGCACCAATGTGGCTCCCATAGAGCCTTCTCGACACCCTACATTGCGAGTCACGAATTGAAGTCACCATTTGAAATCAATTTAACACTTTTCTCTCGAGCTCTAAAGACGACCTCAGATATTCATCTCAACCCATATCGATCTCGTGGCCACTTTCTACACTTGATTTGTTCCTAATCAAGTTGTACATGCTCCCAAATGGGCAAATATTTGTGTGCAAGTCGATCCTATCTCTGTTCTTTACTCTCAAGGTGGCTCCTACAACAAAGAAGCAAAAAAAAAAAAAAGGCGACAAACAAAACATTTGAATTAATCCCAAGAAAAGGGAAACCCTAAACAGTAAAATTAAATCTTTGGTTTTTAGGTATTTGTGCTCAAGTATTCATTGAGCTAGCATCACCAACTTGTTAGAAACTTGGGATTTGACCTTAATAGTATTATAGTAATAGTATATTTATTATTTTAAAACTTTTGATAATTTCTTAATACGTCTTGTCTAATGTATCTATGATTCATGCACATATCCTAGAAAGTTGGAGGTGATTGTTTATAGAAGTCATCAAATTTTTTTTTAAGATTTAAAAATTTCACACAAATTGTTGACAAGCATTTTTCACCATAGCCCTTCTTTTGACAATTTTAAAAGTAACTTGCACTTCTCTATTGTCAAATGATTTTTACATTTTAATTTTTTTACATGCAAATTTTTACCCACCCTTTTCTGGATGGTTTTGAGGCCTTGGGAAGGGTTGTGACATGATTGATTTTGAACCCTACTCCCGAGAACCCTAGGGAGAAATTTATTGTCATTAATGCATGCAAGTGCCACGTCGTGGCATGGGGAATCTAACTCCATTTCCCTCTTTTGTGCATGTATGTTTTTAACATCCATTTAAATTTAATAAAAAATTAATAAAATCGCATGGTGAAGACACATTATATTACCCTTTCATGGTCACAAAACTTAACAAAATTTGCATGGTGTTCCTAATTCGATCGACCAAAGACTATGGAGTTTAAAAACTCAATCTTGCATAGGTCAACCATTGTCAAAATATAATCATTAATCAAAATCTCAAAAACATTATTTCTTGGGTTCGGTTTGATAGATACAAAACTTAGCTTAAAATCAAAATCTATTAACATTTATCCATGTCATGAAATTTTTCAAAGACCACTCATTATCTATGTTGAAGCATCAACTTATAACCCTTAATCATTTGCCTTTCGATTTGGTCAAATACCATAGTATTTTATATTATATGCCCACAAACATAGTCTTAGACCATATTTTTTAATAAAAACATATTTCATTTCATATCAATACTAACACAACATACTATTACCTTTCTTATACTTTCCCAACAATGGGCTATGAAATCATTCAACAAACATTACATTTTCTTACGGTTTGATGACGGGGCATCAAATCCATCTCTCGTAAATAGATCAATTTATCATCAATCTTGGTTTTTTAGGTGTGGTTGTAGGTCCTAGGGGTTCATTTAAGCCATTTTGGAGTGCTAGTTAGTATCTAGGCCCTTTAAAATTCAAATGGAGCTTTTCCCTCCATTTTTGCAAAATTGAATTTTTAGTCATTTTTGGCTTAGTTGAAGCATTGTAAGGTCTTCTTGAACCTTGGAAATCATGTATAAGGTTGGAATGAGGTAATAGTGGGTACTAATAATATTCTAGAAGCATAATTTATGTCATGTATTAGAAATACTAAACCTATGCTTATTAAGTAACCCCTTGTATTAGAAAGGAATCTAATTATTATACTTGTAACTGACCAAAATGAGTTAAAAAACTCGAGTACGGGTGAGATGGAGAGGTATAAGAATTGATTTCACCCATTCCTACCCGTGTATGAATCAGATGTATGTTTCAAGAAGCGCAAAAAGGAAGAATTCAGGTTTTGATAATTTTTTTCTTGCTTATTGTATTAACTCAGCTGTGCAACTATTTATTTTATGATATTGCACATTTTTATCTCAAAGTTGAGTCAAAGATATTGTGGAGATTGGATATGAGCCTTGGAACTCTAGTGCGTGGGCTCTTGGTTGATTTCGTTGTTGGATAATTAATGTATTTTGGTAAGAATTATGAAGTGAATAGTGATAGTTGCATGAGTCAATATAAGCATGTTATGACAAGTAAGGGGTCATGGATAGTTGGTAATAGATGAGAAATTCTCAGAGTTTATTTTAAGTGATCTTGTTTCTTGAGTGACTAGGTATGTTTGAGAAGACCGAGAAGTCTGATGACAGTGATAGGAATCCTGCAGTGAGTGAAATCTGAGAAAGAAAGCGTTTTGAGATCTTGGAATAGGGACCAAAAAAGAGTGAGAAAGAATTTTTACTGTATCGCTAATGATTTCAATTGACTATTTGAGTTGCATTTTATTCCCAGGGTTTCTAATAAACCTATAGCACAAAGCTTTCATTCCAATGTGGTGCATGTGGGAAATTTCTGAGCAATTTTGAACATGATCATAAATATTGTGATTGAGAGAAGGAATGATTTTCTGTGTAAAGTTAGAAGTGGACACTACAGTAGGGGAGGTAATCCTATCAAGTGTTAGGAGGCCTTGAAGGGTGTATACCCTGTCTCATAACCCTCACCTGTAGCAGAGCATGACAGTCAAAAACATGGTGAGAAAAAGGAGATTGTTTATGAATTACTAAGCAAAATTGTTACAGACCTCACCAAACTTTTAGGGAAGGGATTATTGGAAGAATATCGAAAAGATTCTTAAAATTCTTCTCTTCGAGAAATATCTGAGACAAATCCCTTGAACTAGGGCTAAACAGAATAAAAAATCAATTTTCTTGATGGTGAAATAACCAAATAATTTACAATTTCGAATATATCTCTATGAAGGAAATACATAAGTGTTAAAAAACTAGTAATCACATGTGTACAATGCAATGTGAACGCTGAACGGTATATGTTATTTGATTTAGAGGGATAGTTATTACTTTTGTAGTTGATGTTGATAATGGGTGTGATTGATTTTGTAAGTGTAGAAATATAGATGAACCACTTCATTTAAAGGTTCTCTCTACATTTCAGACTTGTTACAAATTCCTACATATACATTTACAATTCTCATATCATGAGTGGTAGCATTTTGCTGACTATATTATTTGAGCTTAACATGAATACATGAAGAGTTCCGTGCATGTGCAGATTTTATATCATGAGTGGTAGCCGTTTGTGGCCAATTTTTTCTCTCTAAACATGGATACATTTGATACCGTTTTGGATAGTTAATTTCCTTTTGTAGTTGATGTGGTTTGTATTATTTTCGGGGTAATTGTGTTAGTGTTGCATCAGTTGTTTGGTTGGTCGTTTGTTGAAAAACCTTTTTGTATAGTCGATAAGGGGTGTGATTGATAGTGGTAGTGTAGGAATATAGATGAAACATTACATTGATTTGTTCTATGTGTACATTTAAATTTGTTACAAATTTGTACATATAGAGTTGCAAATCTTATATCATGACATTTGAACTAAACATGTATACATGAAGACCTTTGTACATTTGCAGATTTTATATCATGAATGGTAGCCTTTTGTGGCCAATTTTATTTTCACTAAACATGAATACATTTTATACCCCTTGAACAGAAATTCCACTTTGGATACAAGAAGTGTTGAGTAAAGTAGTGGTGGACGTGCTATCAAAGTAGAGGGTAGTTTTCAATGAACCATAAAATAAAGTAGAATAATAGAAGGGAAAAAAAGGGCTCACCCCAACATGGAGAATGTGACAAAATAGATAAATATTACACTTTACAAAAATAACAGTTTAGGTTTCTACATGATAATATATTTAATACAAAAATTGTTTATCTAACTTAAGTCATTTGCTATTGTAAATTCAGTGGTATGAAAAACATCAGAAACATGGGAGTGAAAGGATTTGTGAATTTAAATACCTCTCCAGCAATTCTCCCATAATCGACATGGTTTCTTCCTGAAATTATCTCCATTATAAGTACTCCAAAAATGTACACGTCGCTTCTCTCATTCAACATTCCTGTGTTGGCATACTCATGTGCCACATACCTAGATAGGAAAGACCAACCACCAAAAAATCCATCAAGAGAGATCCCAAATGCCCAACATCCCAATCAAATTTTTTCCATGGTCTGATGGTAGGTTGGGATGCCCAATAAGCCACTTCAATTTTTGTGTTAAAATTCTTTTGATGGAAAGTGATTTTCCATCCCAACATTCCAATCAAATTTTTTCCATGGTCTGATAATAAGGTTGGGATGCCCAATGAGCCACTTGATTTTATGTGTTGGAATTCTTCTCATGGAAAGAAATTTTCCATGCTACTAGTTTTATGATTTAGCACATTTACAAAGGTGAGGGATTTGAATTACAGAATTAGCCATAAATCAGGATTGGGATAAGTACTCACCCAAAATTCCACATTACCCTAGTTGTAACATAGCTCTTCTCGGTTCCCAGAAGCTTGGCCAACCCAAAATCAGAAACTTTGGCATTTCATTGTCTGTCCAGAAGAATGTTTCTTGATTTTATCTCTCTGTGAACCACCTTGGGCTCTAACCCCTAATGTAGATATGCTAGCCTGTAACAACATTCATGATCATAAATCAGATGGATTTCCCACATTGTTGTCAACAACATACATTGCTGCAAATGTGAAGCCTTATGTTGATATGTGTACTACAAATACAAATCCTATATATTATTATTGTGATGGATTACCCTTTGGCTGTTCCAAGAATAATTCTCATTCAGATCTCCCATGTGAGAGGACTGAAAGGTCCCACATCTCCATGAAGCCACTGCTCTAAGTTGCCATTGTCAACGAACTCGTACACGAGCATCCTGTGAGTGTTCATCAAGTAACAATCATTAGGTATGTTGTCGCCCTCAAAATTCCCCTCATTTTCCAAGTCTAAATTGAAAATTTTGAGTTGGTGCCTTTGAGAAATGATTAAACGAAGTAAGAGGTCTGAAAAGATGGAGGAATTTGTGTTTGAAGTTGTTAAAATTCTCCAGTCTACGTGATTTGATAAATTTTCCGTTTCCCGTCTAGACGCGTGAAAATTTTATTGTTGCCTTCACTTGAATGAAATTGCCAATCTTTTCTTTGGCCATGGATCGTCATGCCTTGTATTGTTCACAACTTCTCTGTTCGTGAAAGAAATTTGAAAATCAGGCGTAAAATGGTGGAGTTTTCCTCTTCTCTACATTTTTCCATAGTCGTAGATGACGGGCGTATCCTCCCCATCAAATTTTAGCCCCAGAATCCACGGGTACGTGGACATATGTAATTGGTTGTGGGCGGATGGGTTCTTTTGCAAACTTATCATTTTTGTTATTTTTGCAAAAGTGTTACATTGGCCCCGTGGCCCCGGAAGATTCTGATTGGTTGTTCGGAGATATGAAGCGGTGGGTCCTTTTGTGAACTTATCTTTTTTTGGTTATTTTCACAAAAGTGGTAGATTAACCCCGTGACCGGTGGTAATTGGACAAGGTCAACAAGGAGGATGACTAATCTATTCCCAAATTCAGATGTTCTTGAGTGTGGGAAAGCTTTGTAGAGCCTACTATCAATTTTGCTCAGCAACTTTGGCCCGATGAAACTCATTTCATCAATAAGAACATATTCTATATGTTTCGGTGACTCTTGAAAAGAAGATAATGCACTACCTTCAAGGGGGTTCAATTCTTTGAGAGGAATACGCATGGGCTGCGTGGATTGTGGATGCGAAAATTTTGAATATTGAAACACCATTAGGGGTGAGCACAAGTAGAGGTGAGGGAGATGTGGTTAATGTTGTGAATGAACTCCAGATTTTATTTATCAGAAATTATTTTCCTGTGCCATTCGTTCCTTGAATTATCAATCTTAGTGGAGGTAGAAGGGTTTTGTTTGTTGAATGGTGTAGTATGGTATCAAGAGCTATCTGTTGTTCTGGAGAGAAAGGAAGTGTCGAAAATGGTGGTGTGGCATGTATGTTGTTGTTAGTTGTGTCTGCCTTCTCTCTCTCAATGAATGATGACCCAATTATCTCTGCGAATCATGTGGAGCGTCATGCATGCTCCAATTAGTGTGTATGTTGAAATCTCATTTCCCCAACATGTCAAGAATCTCTAGACCCATTTTGTTTCTGGGTGAAGTTGTGTGAAGACCTACCATTATTGTAATGGTTCTTATTGAATATTGCATTGGGGATGATATCTTAATAATTAGAGTGAACAGCTTTTTTTTCCATCAAGATATTTTTTATTGTTTTATAGCAAACGCAAGAGGACTGATCTCCGAATTTGCAAGAACTGCAATTTTGGAGGCTTTAATGGAAGGAACAAGGTACAAGGTTTCCTTTAATATATTTCTTAACCTTATTCATGAGTGATTTAGTGTTAGGATAGTATTAAACCCTATATCACCATGATAGTGGGTCCTAAAGTACACTTTGTGTTAAAAAGTGGCTTAAGGAAGAGAGCTAAATTAGAAAGTTCAAGTAAGTAATTTTAGGAAATGGAGCTCCGAGATTGAATTTAGGAAATCTGAATGAGGGGAGGAAGATAATTTGAGAAGTATCTCAAGCCGGGTGTGACATTTGATCAAATTTCCTTATAGTCTTCATAGTAAGATCGAGATACTGACAAACCCGGTCTACAAAATTAGGAGTTATAGAATAAATTTAGAGAATTGGTGATAGATTGAACTTTCTTGGGAGCCTTGAGCATTAAAATAATGCTTAATTTAGTATAAAGAGGTTTGAATAGATCAAATTTACTTTATTGGTAGAAATTTCCATGGGTAAGGAGCCAATGTGAGACAAATAGGACAATGAGATTCCAAGACAAGAGCAATACATGAGAAATCTAGCTAGAATAACTAACAAAAGAATGGATGAGTGAAGAAGGTAATGTTAAGTAGGGTAAGTGAGAGGTTGAAGGAATCAAGCTTGAGAGAAGGTCATTTTTCATCATAGGTTGGAATAGGGGTATTTGAGGCTAGTAAGAATCCCAAGAAAATAAATTAAAAAATACTATGATTGTCATTAAGAATTGATCATCCTAATCATTGAAATGGAATTACATGTGAACTATAATAGGGTTTTAGGGATTTCTCAAACACACCCCCAAGAAGGTAGAAAGGTGGAAGTTGTAATTTCTAGCCCTTAAGAATAAACTAAGAGTTCAACAACAGGGGATATCGAGAATGAAATTGTGAACATCTTTCTAAGTGCATATGTAGACACCTAAAATTGGTTATCCAATTTAGTGTCCCTCGTGCGCATTTTGCTCTCTCAGGTAACCTGAGGCACGTTTATATCACCACTATCCCCTTGGGGTATTATTCAATTTGTGATTTAAACACCTATCCTAAGTTTAATTCACCCCATTATGTTTTACCCATGAGTAATTAAATATTAACTATTTAATTACACCTTTTCACATGTATCCTAACCACTTATCCACCCCATATCTATTCTATCCATACATCCCCCCTATTTCTCCTCCTCCCAAAGCGGGATATTTCCCGTATTTGAGGTGGAGGGATCACTCTTATCTTTCCAGAAATCGCTCCTTTTGGCCGTCTCGGGAAAGTGCATTCCGTGATCGCGCCGGCCTAGTACTCGGTCGACGCCGATTTTTCGGAGCGGCGCCAATTATAAATAGAGGCCGAACTCGCCGGGAGGACATAGAGAGACAGATTCTAAGGGACACAGATTGTAAAAGAGAGAGCGAGAGATCTTTGAGCATCAAGTGTGAACATTATCTATCGAATGAGAGCGGATCTTGTCCAAATCAATCCCTGAGAGGAGCACCATTACTCTGCTCTTATCACATCAACATCACACGTCTCCATTGATTTTCTGGTGACTCTGTTCCTGCATCCAGCACAGGTGGAGCCTTGCTAGTATCTCTCCGGCTTCTGTAGATCCAGCAGACGTTGATGATCTTGCCTTCATTTTTCGATTCCCAAATCTTCTCACACTTTGTCTCGGATCGACGCCGATCTATATCAGTCGACACCGATCTAAACCAGTCGACGCCGATTCTACATAATCGACGCCGATCATCCTACAAACAGGTAAAAGGACACAGGTAACACAAATCCAGCTTTGTTTTCACAGTTCCCTATTTTCTGTTGCTTTCTGTCTGTTGTTTAGATTCTATTTATTACTTTGATCAGAAAATCTAGTCCTGTACGTACATATTTTATCATGTATGCTTCTTTACTTAATTGAAAACGTGGACTGACATCCACCAAGGGAGCTTATCGCTTCCCGGATCCGCTTCTCGGGCAGTCCACCTAAATATCTTTTAACGTGGTCTTTTTCTGTCAAGCATCGGTGTCTTGCAGGTTACTTGGATCTACTGTGCAGAATTGCTCGTGTGCGCCCGTCTTATCTACATCGGCTTCCTTATCCGTCTACATCTTCGGATCTTGTCCATCAGGTATCAATTTCATTTGAGTTTTTCAAGGTTTTTGTGTTTAGTTTGGTACATTAACTTGGACAGGTAACAAGCGTAAAATTCTTGATCAACATTCTAGCACGCCCGATGGGACTCAACCAAAGTCCCTTATTGGTAAGTTCATCTCTTTTTTTAGTTTTGAGCTTTGTTCTTTTTCTTCACTGATTTTTATCAGTTCTGCTTGAACATTTCCTTTCATCGTTTTAATCTTGCTCTTTATGCCAAATTGTTATTTCCTTGAAATTTTTCTAGTTCCTTAAAATAGAAATTTCCGTTTCACCATTATCTGGATATATCTTTCTGGATTTTGTTTGGTGTTTGCTTAACCTTTTCTTGCGGAGCACTTTGCTTGTTCGTGGGATTGTTCGAGGGGAAGAGCTCAACAACATGCTTTTTGAAGTCCACACACCTTGGAGAGCTAAATCTACAGGTATTTCTCTTTTACGGTGTTTTCTCCTTTTTAGGAACTAAAAAAAAAAAAAAAAACTTTCTTTGTTTGTGGTCTATCACATTCGAACATTTCAATTTTTGGTGCTTAAAAAGAATTTAATCGCATTTGGGAAAGAATCTGTTTGACTTGTCTTCATCGAAATCAAACACTTCATTTTTAAGTGCTTAAAAAAAAAAAAAAGAGCTCTTTCTTTGTCATTTCTGTTGTATGTTTTTCATCTAGTTTTAATTAGGCTGGAAAATTGATCAAAATCGGTAGTGACACTATTTGATTTTTATTTTTCACCCTTGCACACAAAGCCAAAATCACTAGGTATAAAGCATTTAAACAAAAATTCTTTCCCTGGCCTCGCCTACTTGGAAGTGACATCCAAGAGGAAGAGCCTACGTGGTACTCGGGCCGTGCTATAAATTCACGGAAGTTCTGGTATATATTGGCAAAGCACCGACTCCCTTATCATAGCGGTGTGTGAAGTGCGGGGGTAGGCCCCTATATCAAGCCACGTACCGGTCTTTTACTGAAGTGCCTTCGGGACTCCTCACCAAAACATCCCCAAACCATCCTTAGTTTGGCTATCTGAGTAGTTCCTGTTCTAAAAGGCCTTCCCTAATATTTTCTTTCTTAAAAGCATAAAAACTTAAAAGAGATAATCACCTACGCTGCTTGAATTATCTGTGCATTAGTTAGGTCAATCTTCTTTTCTGCTTGTTTATGATGGTCATCACTCGGTTACAATCTAGAAGAATGGCTCAATTAGCCCCTTCTTCCTCCGAGATCACCACTAGTGTGGATATTTCGGCACCCCCAGGTCTTCCTCGGGACCGTTGTTAGTTGGTTCCCCATCCTGGTCATATAATCCTTTCTATCAGGCCAAAGCAACCCCATCACGTCCAGCTTCCCCTAGTCCTTCAGAAATATCATCTGCTTCTGACTCAGAGTATGTTCCTCGTGGGGATCCTGAATTTCAGGCACTCCTTGATCGCAATCCGGTAGCCCTCATGGACTACCTAGTACACAAGTCTATTCAAATATCTGATCAGGGACCACCAATCCAGCAAGTGTACGATTATCCTCGTGAACCATCCCAGGCCTTTGTAGAACAGTTAGCATCATTTTTCTCACCTCGAGCCACGGAGGAGGGTGGCGCACCTGTGCCTCCTTTTTCTCTTCCACCGACCATATCGACTAGTTCTCAAATAGTCTTACCTATTCCTAACGCCGTAGTTACCTCGACTATTCCACAACCTACTTCTGAGAGGTCCTCTTCTCTGGCTATAATGAGTGCGTCTGTGCACCCGCATATTGCTGTTAATTCATCTATGCCATCCATTGTGTCCCAGGGTCAGTACCCCTTTATGAGTCAACCCCCTTCGACTAGTCAGTTGGTTCCTGCTTCTCGTCCTCCAGTGGGTTTTTCTTCCAATGTTCCAAAACAGTGACCTTCGCCCATCCTCTAGCATCGGCGCCCTTAACAACCAATCCGGCAGTAAAAAGCCTCTTTCAGGTCTTGTTCCCCACCATGTCCAATCAAATCGGCACCCATGTTCCTCAATCTATTCCGATTCAGTCAACAAGCATAGGAGTCCACCAATCACAGGCTCCGTCCATCATCCAACCTTCATTTTCTCAACCACTTATTATCCCACAGCCTGCCTATACACAGGCTCCTTCACAACAAATACCCCACCAGGCGTCACCCAGAATGCCTGGTTACTCCTCTTATCATCCTATCAATCAACAGATGAATCCCCCGTTGACACCTCAACAACATCCACCATTTACTTCTTATGTAGGACATGCCAGTGTGCCTCCTCCTCAATCTGACGTGGTTCAAATTCTTTTCAAGAAAATCACAGACTTGGAAGCCTCCACCAAAGGGGCTCGTCCTTCATACTCTTTTGAAGAAGTGTGTAATGAACCCATTCACCCCTCAGTGGCTTTTAAGCCTTATCCTCCCCAATGGGAACTTCCTAAATTTTCAAAATTTCATAGTCGGGAGGACCCTCAACAAAGCATTTGCGAGCATTCAAACATGCTTGCTACCTCATAGTCCAGGATCAGGAGCTTATGCTCCGTACTTTTCCTATGTCTCTAGCAAGTCCTGCTTTAGACTGGTACAATAACATTCCTCAACATTCCTTGTTTTCTTTCTCTCAATTGGCCTAGATGTTTGTTGAAAACTTTTCAATAAATATCGCGCATAAGATCTCAATTACAGATCTTTATAACATTCATCAATTCGATGATGAGTCTATTGCAGACTTTGTCACTCGTTGGAGAGGGATAATAAACCAATTGTCTTTCTCCCTTCCTCAATCCCAACAGATCGAGTTGTTTACTCGATCTTGTGCTAATCATATTTCTTCCACTTTAAGGATCCAGACCTTTCATACATTTGAAGAAGCCTTTACGATGGCACGCAAACTTGAATCTCGCGCCATTGAACAAGGGAAGTTAAAACTTCACTCTAAATCTAAACCAGATTTTTCTCGGTTTACCAAATCAAATCCTTCCACTTCTAAAGACAAGAATCAGGGATCCACCAACGCTATCATATTAAAAACATCACGAGCCGATACCACTTCTAATCAAACACCACGAAGAGACTCCTCATCTTCTCGAAAAGGGACCTCATCATCTCGATCTTTCACTTCATTGGGGGAATCATATGCTTCTATCCTAGAAAAAATGTTGGAAGTCCACATGATCGAACTTCCCCCCATTAGGAATATTGATGAAAGCCAAGAACGTCCATTCTGGTATAGGGAAAATGACTTCTGTCATTATCATAGAACCAAAGGTCATGACATCGAACGATGTCAGACCTTCAAAAATCTTGTCCAGAAATTCATTGATAAAGGTGAGCTCATTCTGGATAACCCAAATGCTCCCCCAAATCAAGCGCTGGATGTCTTTAAACAACCTTTTCCCAATCATTCCCCGAACCATGATGCTTCAGAGTCTCAGAAACCAAACACTCATACTATCAGCTTCATCTCTACTGAAAAATCTTCTTCTAAAACTAAGCCATCTGTGAACACATCGACCAAATCAGAACCTCCTTCCGCTTCGTTAATCGTTGGGATTCCACCATCTTCAGATAGCCCATCTTTGAATATTCCAACATTGTTAGATACGGATTCACCTCTCTCTGCTTCTTTGTCTGATCTCCGTCCATACCCGAGACAATATCATCCTCATCTGTCTCATCGTCAGACATTCTTTCAATGCTCGAGGCAATTACATCCCTTCGAGTTTCCACCGCGGATACATCCACTTCTGTTTCTCCCATTTTTGCTGCGACTATGCCCTTGGTGAACGTACCTATAGTTGTGCCGACTTCGATGGAAGCGTCTTCGATTTTGACTCTTCCTATTTCCTTTCCTACAGTAGTTTCACCCACAATTACTGCACCAGAAGTAGTTCCTTGCAAGGAACTGCTTCTTCATCACTCACTTCTTCCATCACCAATGCTACTTTGCCTATTAAGGGAAATTTAAGAAGTAGCACCAACACCTATACGCTTGGTTCCCGAACTTAGACCGAGAGACAACCAAAATCTAACATGCACGCCATCAAGTACCTCCCCATTTGCTTCCCGAAAAGGTTACAATCACCTTATGCAATTGAAATTGTCACCATCCCTAAAAAAGGAAAGCCCATATTTCGAACCATCGAGACTCTTGGTGCTTTCCAAAATCTCTCTCTGCGCCTCATAAAAGATTGGATTTGTCCACTGAGAAGGCATCTTCTTCTACAAACTTATCAAAACCATCATCTTCTTCTACAACACATTCTTCACCAGCACCTCAAAAAGTGGACTTACCTACTAAAAAGACGTCACCTCTTTTATCAGAATCATCATCTTCGTTACCAAAAACCAGGGCACCCTTTGTTCCTCCGATTATACCTACTTTGGAAGCTTCTCCCTCATCTAAATCGACATTATCTAAATCATCATTAGTTTCGACCAAGCAGCCTCCCTTATCGCTAAAGACCACAACACTTGTCACATCTCCATCATCTTCAAAATCTATTTTAGGGGCTCCTCCTCCATCGAAATCAATCATGTCTCACTTACTTCCATCTCAAATGCCCAAGGCTGCTCCTCCAGAGATCTAAAAAAATAAGATGATCCCTAAAAAGACTGTCAAACCTAACATGCAGGTTCTTTTACCTCGGCAGTCTGTTAAAGTAAAAGAGGCACCTTCATCATCTTTGTCCTCATCTTTGTCTACCGGGTTCTATACTAAAATCCTTCACCAACTTATCCAATCCTCATCCATATCTCTTCCTCCGATTAAACCCTATAACCCTAAAGGAGTTAAACCTACTTGGTTTAACTCTGATTTGGTTTGTACTTACCACCATACCCCGGTCATGATACCGAGGGATGTAAAGCTCTTCAATATGTCGTCAACAACCTTTTGGAAGAAAGTGATCTTTTGCTGGAGGAGGAGAAACAAGTATCTCCTGTCATCTTAGCTCCATCTGAGCCCCAATGATCTACTCAGACCTCTACTTCTAGTGATTCCACTCCAAATGATCTTCCACCTTCTCAAATCGACACAATTCATATCGCCACTAGAACCCAACAGTATGATAATCCATCCTCATCTACAACATCTCGACCACGGGTTGTCATTTCTGCAGCCCCGAAGGAGTTCCTCCTTCCTCATTAGCCCGAGACCTCGGGTCTCTATTCGTGCTGCACCTCGGGCTCAAATTCCCGTGTCAGTTGAGGAGAGTGTTATGAAACAACTCACCCAGGCTCCGGTCAAAATGTCTCTTTTTGACCTCATTCAATCCTCTCCGCAACATCGCCAGGCTCTGATTGATAATCTACGTCGCATCGCAGTGAATTCAGATGAGCCCCAGCCCTTCGAGTTGGTTGTTGGATTGAATAGACCATCAACCGCCATTTCTTTTGAAGATTCAGAAATTCCTCCCCTTTCTTCAGAGGATTTGGAGGCTCCCCTCTTTATCACAGTCCAAATCGACAACACTACATTAAAATGCATTATGATCGACAGTGGTGCTGCACTCAACGTCATCTCCTCGCACACATTCGAGCAACTTAAGTTACCAAAGAACGTAGTGTCACCCCCGCCTTTCGCCCTTCGATCATTTAACGATCAGCTACTTGATTACTTTAGGAAGGCGTGGTCTACCCATTCGAGTAGGTAAGAAGCTACTTCACGAACTTTTACATTGTTGAAGGAAATTCCACTATAATATGATCCTCGAGACGCTCCTGGATTCGTAAATGCATTGTGTCCCATCCACCCTCCATCGATGCTTAAAATATCAATATGAGGGCAAAATCTACACTCATCCAGGAGATCCTTTTCCTTCCGCGCAATGCGACATGACCACAGGGTCTGCCCCTCTAAAGGAAAATGCATGTTCTCCTGACGGGGCCTCATCTTCTTCCATACCTGCAACCAAACTACCAGATTTACAAAATTTAGAAGAGACATTGCAGCGTTTCTCACTAGGAGAGCTTCCTCTCCTTTCTTTTGACACCCATCTCAAACCTAGTGAGTATGGTAGACCAGACAAACAATCTGAATATCAGCCAAGTCTTGGTCGCATCATCACCATTAGTGCCCAATCAATGAGACTAATTTCATTTACGGTGGTCTTGATACGCCTCACTATCGCCCGGATTCTCCTCCTAGGACTAAACCTTATTTAACAGGTTCGATTGTCTCTAATCCCACATTTGCAAAAACTTATTTATATCGATGCGCATGGAAGGGCTTTGGCTTGGGTAAATATGAACAAGGTGTGCATGACCTCGCGTCCATTCCAACTCTCAAGCCACATCAAAAATTTGGTTTAGGATTTAAACCTCTTTCAAAAGCCACCATCACTGTTCTCGATGAGCCTCTTCCTATTGAGGAACCATCTTCTCCCACTAAGTCAGAAGCATCACTCGATGTGGACGATGCCATTTCCATCCCGTCTAAATTTTTTTTTAGTCAATACCATTTCCTTAGGGCCACTAGCCTATAAGACTAATGACAGGTCCACTTCCATACCGTTAATTTTCCCTAAAATAGTTGGAGACGACTCTCCTACTATCAACACTATCCACTATGCGGATGATGATTCTGTCCTCACCTATCTGGGGGTAGAGGATTCCTATCTTCCTAAAACCATTCCTTCTGACATGTCTACGCTTCTCAATGAAGCCACTATCGACCTTAATATAGGGACTTCTAAAGACCCTCGCATCATTAAGGTCGGCCAATCCCTTAATCCACAGGAGTTAGGAGACTTTACCACTTTTCTTTCCAACCATCGTCAAGCTTTTGCTTGGGCATATGAGGATATGCAGGACTCGATCCCGATATCGTGGTCCACAATATCGTTACTCTTCCCGACATCAAACCGGTTAAACAAAAATTGTGTAAAATGCACCCTAGAGTAGCCCTTCTTGTTAAAGAAGAATTGCAGCGCTTGCTCTCGGCTAACTTCATCCAACCCATCGATTATCCACAATGGGTTTCCAATGTAGTACCAGTAACTAAAGCTACTGGGAAAATTTGAATTTGTACCGACTTCTGGGATCTTAATCTTGCTTGTCCAAAAGATGATTTCCCTCTACCTAATATCGACCAACTCGTGGATTTAACTGCGGGTCATGAGATGCTTTCTCTTATGGATGGTTTCTCTGGGTATAATCAAATTCTCATCGCACCAGAAGACCAACATAAGACTTCTTTCATAACTCCTTGGGGGACCTTTTGTTATCGTGTCATGCCTTTCGGTCTTAAGAACGCAGGAGCAAACCTATCGTCGAGCGAGCCATGACCTACATCTTCCATGATCTCTTACACAAAACTGTGGAAGATTACGTCGATGATCTCCTCGGTAAATCCAAACGTCATCAGGATCATCTTTTCATTCTTGCACCTCTCTTTGAGAGGCTTATCCGCTTTTGTCTTCATCTAAATCCATCTAAGTGCGTGTTTGGCGTTCTCACTGGTAAACTTTTAGGTTTTATCATTTCCATTAGGGGTATTGAAGTAGACCCCACAAAAATAAAAGCTATCCTTGAGATGCCTCCCCCTTCTAACTTAAAGCAACTCTGCAGTCTCCAAGGATGTCTTCAATCAGTGCGTCGTTTTATCTCACAATTGTCGGACCGTTGTCAACCTTTTCATCATCTCCTCCGTAAGAATGTTCATTTTGAATGGGATGAACATTGCCAAAAGGCCTTCGATGATCTCAAAGCTTATCTTCTTTCTCCACCTGTGCTTACACCTCCACGCGAGGGGGAGCCTTTTGATCTTTATATCTCTCGTGATGACCATGCTCTGGGAGCCATGATCTCGCATCGGGACACTTGCGGTAAAGAACAAGTTGTCTATTACATCAGTCACACCCTCCATGAGTATGAAACATGTTATTCCAAAGCTGAAAAGTTGTGTTGTGCTCTCTTCTTCGCAACTTCTAAGCTTCGTCATTACCTCCTTAATCACAAAACTTACATTGTCACAAGTGTCAATCCACTCAAGACAATTCATGCGAAGCCTTATCACAATGATCGTATCACTCGTTGGCTCATGCTTATGATAGAATTTGATCTCGAGTTTATCATAAAAGTCTATCAAGGGTCAGGTCATTGCAGATCAATTAGTTGATGCTCCTCTTCTGGACACTCAAGTCCCCCTTGCTCAATTCCCCGATGAATATATCCAACAAATTGATTTTGGTCTGTCTCCATTTAAAGTAAAGCTCTTCTTTGATGGATCCAAATGCGGCGAGGGGGAGGCGAGGTTTCGTGATGATTCCTCCTTGGGGTACGCCTATCCCAATCGCACACAAATTGAACTTTGAGTGCACCAATAATATGGCTGAATATGAAGCTCTTGTCTTGGGTCTTCAAAATGCCATTAATCTCGGCACTCGTCATATTGACATCTTTGGTGATTCTGAGCTCATCGTCAATCAAGTCACGGGCATCTATCAATGCAAGAATGATATCCTTCAAACATATCATGATATCATTCTCATTCAACTCCAATCTTTCAATAAATTCACTATCTAAGCTATTCCTCACACTACAAATCGATTCGCGGATACAATGGCTTCGTTAGCCTCACTTATCCCACCTTTTACCGAGGACTCGCGACTTTATGTGGCTGTGCAACGATTAGATCAACCATCTCATCTTAGGCAACTAACTTCAATCCATCTTTGTCACTGACCCATACTCGGGATGAGTGGTATCAACAAATCATTGATTATCTATCTCATTCGGTCCTGCCTCCACGATCGACTTCCAACGGTAGAAGATATTTTATCCTATGCTAATCGCTATACTATTCTAGGCGGGATCCTCTACAAACGCGGCTTTGATGGTATTTTTCTTCGGTGCCTCAAAACCCTTGAATCATCTAAAGCTATCCAGGAGGTCCATGACGGTATCTGTGGTGGCCATTTTAGTGGCTTAGCCGTAGCTAAACGCATCTTATGTTTGGGATATTATTGGCCTTCTCTTAATCGAGATTGTTGTGAATACACTAAGAAATGTGTCAAGTGTCAACAACATTCCAATCTCACACATATCCCTAGTCAAGCTTTACAACCTACAGTGGATTTGTGGCCTTTTTCGCAATGGGGTCTTGATCTCATTGGTCTCATCAATCCCCGTTCTTCACAGCGTCATCATTCTATCATTACTGCCACTGAATACTTTACTAAGTGGGTGGAAGCTATCCCTCTTTCTTCAACAAAAGCTAAACCCATAGTTGATTTTGTCTATCAACACATCATTTGTCGCTTTGGTGTTCCACACAAACTCATCACAGATAACGGTAAGTCTTTCAAAAATGTTGATTTGCAGAACCTCTGCAATGCTTTCAATATCAAACTCAGCTTTTCTTCTCCATACTATCCTCAAGCTAATGGTCAGGCCGAAGCTTCCAATAAAACTTTGCGTAATATCCTCGCAAAGGTAACTAGTCGAGCTAGTAGGGATTGGCATTTACATATCCCTTTTGCTCTCTGGGCTTATCGGACTAGCATTCGTACTCCTACTGGTGCTACTCCCTTCTCTCTCGTCTATGGGTCTGAGGCTGTTCTTCCTTTGGAAGTCCAAATCCCATCTCTCCGTGTTTCTCTTAGAGAATTTGTCTCCGATGAGGACTATCGTCAAAATCATCTAGCACAACTTGAATTATTAGATGAGCGGCGTCTCAACGCTCTTGAACATCATCAAGTCTATCTTGAGTATGTCAAACATGCTTATAACAAGCACTTATAACACCGTGACTTCAAAATTGGTGATCTTGTTCTTAAAGAAAATCAAAATGTCACTACACTCGAAAGGAGTCAGCGTGGTAAGTTTGCTCCCAACTGGATGGGTCCGTACGTTATCACTCATAAATATGGGTCTGGGGCTTATCGTCTATCTTCCATGGATGGTATACCTGAAATGGAACCTCTTAATGCCTTGCATCTACGGCCCTTCTACTGTTAAAATCTATCTTACACAAATCTAGTCGCAAGACAAATCTTTCATCCATCTAACAACAGTCATATACTTTCATGGTGATTCGAAACTATGTGGTTCTCCACGTATTGTCTTTTTACCTTAAATATGAGTATCGCAGCTCTACTCATAGCATTTTTTTCTTATGGATATGTTCCTCCTCATGGTAGGAATACCTTAATCACTGCTTCATTTGTCCCAAGTGTTTATCTTAATCGGATCTACTTGGGGCATGAGTACGTGCTCTTTATACGTTTTCTTCCCCTATCTGATCTATCTAGGTCTAAACTCACTTCTTCCAAAAAAAGTTTTTCAATTAAAAAAAAAAAAAAAAAAAAAAGGAGGAAGAAGAAGAAGAAGATCTTTATCAAAAAAAAAAAAAAGATAACTAATCCCTTGAAGGACAAACTATCCATACATTATCAAATGAATCAAAAGATATAGACCATGCCCTCGAAGGATGGCTATCATTAAAATTCAAAATACGAGACCGCTCCCTTAAAGGACAGTTTGTTTCTCAAAGGAATACTCAAGGCTTCTTGCATTGATTAGCCTTTCGATCAGTTTATACACTTTTTAGCATCCTTTGAAAGACTTCCCGTATTGATCGGGTCTTTCCACATCTAGCAAACTTCCCGCATTGATCGGTTTGCTTTTGCCGAAATCATGAAGTGAGATATAAGACCTTTTGTCGATCATATGGAGAATCCTATTTTCCCAAAGTATGAACATGTATTCTGTCCTTGTAAATTTCGATGAGATAACTACTTACTTGCTCCTTTGTTTCCCTCCTAAATCTGGTTTGCGGCTAGTTAGTGTCAGGTTTATTTTAACCTCATATAGGGCCTTGTATGCATGATCTTTTGGTTTCCTATCCAATTTTTGATTCTATTTATGGTCGGTTGGGAGTCCAACATATCATTTTTCTTCTTATCTGGGTGTATTTCCTTTATTTCTAATCAAGGTCATTTTCATTACGTCCTTGGCTCTCACAGAGAGTATTTCCAATTATTTCATCTAGTTGAATTAACATTTAACATGTTAATTTAATCAAACTCTATCATTTATCTAATTTCATCTGATTTACTTTGTCCAAAACACATATCATCACCTCTATTATAAACACATGTGGGTCTATCTATCTATTTTCATCAAAATTTAATTAAAAATCTCAAAAAATATCAAATCCATTCCAACTATTAACTCCTACCTATCTATCACATCATCTAATCACTTGTCTATCCACGTAACATTACATCTATCTTTATCTATTTTCTCAATCAAGTTAAATCCACATATCAATCACATCAAATCACATCTATTTATGTCCTCTACATCTATGTCTATCCAATTATCTATCAATCTATGTCTATATCCATCACAATTACGCTACATCTATCCATGTATATCAAAATTAAAAGTAGGAGAACAATCATATGACAAAGGAAATGATGAATCTATATATATACATGAGTGTCTGTACAACAAAAAATGGGTGGCTCTCAATCAAGCCATCTATAAAATGCCTTCCAATCGAGGCTACATCACTACACTGATACAAAATACATCAATCTCTATATCGTAAAATCTGATGCGTGGAGGACACTATCTCCTCCACCCTCCTCTGGACCAGGTTATCTCTCCTGGCCGCCACCTATCGAGCTAGACGCACCTGCTGCTGGAGGCCTCTGCCCACCTCGGTCTCTCCCGGTGCTCCCTCCCTCTGATGCCCCGCTCAGCTGTGGTTGTCGCTGATCTCCTCCTCGCCTGCACCAGAGGCACATCGGGGCATCTTTGCGCTAGGGAATCCTCGTAGTATCTCACCTCAGCGAGGAGAGGCCAGTATGTACTTAGGCTCACGGTGCCGGGTGCTCGTAGAGTACTCTTTGGTGCTCTTGGTGGTGCCCCTCCTATGGTCGTGCCCTATGTCCCAGACTCTGACATAGTACCTGTCTCACCATATTTGGCCCTGAGGGCCTCCCTATGTCGATGGTAGCGATCCCTCTGCTGGATCGCTGTATCTCACTCCTGGCGAGCGGTGTCTCTCTCCAAAATTAGGGCATCCCTCTCCGCTGTCAGAGCTCTGATCTCCTCGAGAGCCGCCTGGTGTGTATGTGTCAGGGTGGCGTGCTCTCCCTCCAGTCTCTCCAGCACTGTAGCCATATCCTCCTCATCAGCATCTATAGATGCCGGAAGGTGTCGTGGTAGCTCTGTCGCATACCATGCCGCATAACCATCATCCACTCCGGCGTCATCATCACTGTCTGTGGAGGGTGGGGCCTCTCTCAATGGATCTACGGAATCAAAATCGGTAGATCAGTCTCTCTGTTGTCTCGCCTGTAAGGCCTGTAAGTAGTCGGCACTGTCTGTACTAGGCCGAACTGTCTCAATACCCGTATAAACGGGACGCGCTCCCACATGTCAGGCTTGCGGCCCCTAACCACCCTGCTCCGTCTCAATGCCACCAAGTGAGCATCCTGACCAGCCCATGTCGGAAATACCCGATATGGTCTCCAGATGACCTGCTCTGGTGTCAGCGTCCTGAAATGCTCAGCATACCAATCTGCGGATCTCCCTATATCTCCGAGGCCATATCGGCCCGCCATCGCCGGAATCCGTAATCAATAGCTCCCACTGCTGCTGGCATCCAAGGAAGCCCGGATGGCCTGATCACCGTTATGTGCTCATATGCCCAGCAATGGAGCACAAAACTGACATCAATACCTGTCCTCCGGCCAGTGGTATACATCCATAACTCATAGTATATCTGAGCTATCAAGGCATCAGCAAAGGCAAACACCTGTCTGAACTGCAGGATGTCACAAACGTAATCTAGTAACAATGGGAATCTCCCACCTCCTGAATCTGGTAGAGCAAAATAGGAGATCGCCATCTAAATCAAAACTATACATCTGCTCCTAGGAACATCCTGTCTGTACTGCGAGGCTATCCTCACTGCCCCAGGACACTATCTCTGAATCATCTGCCCTATCTCCATACAATCGAACTAGGGCCCTCTGCTGCTGCTCTCGTGGCGTAATCTCTATCGGGTCCCCAGTGATCGGCAGCCTCAAAATCCTGTATATGTCCTCATGGGTGATGGTCATCTCACCCGTCCTGAACCAAAAAGTGCAAGTCTGGCTATCCCATCGTCGCACTAGTGCTCACATCAACTCTACATCTCGCGGCACTCGTCTATAGTACCGAAAGCCCCCGAGCCCGGATAACTCTAAGTGGCGCCAATCTGCGTCAGTGACGTCAGGGAGGATGGTCTCCAGTAACTCGGGCATCACATCCCTCATGTGTAGTACCTCTCGTGCCTGCATCCACGACATCAAAAGCAATATTAGCTTCATATTTACCCAAATCTGAACATCCAAAACAAATTTTATCATTTTCATCCAGATATCTGTCCAATCGGCGTCGATTAAATACAATCAGCGTCGATCATATACAGTCGACGCCGATTGAACTCAATCGGCGCCACTTACATTACATCGACATCGATTCTACCAATCGACGCCGATTTTCAGGCCGGAGGTGAAACACACTCTGGCCTCCCACCAAAAATTTAAAAATATATATATAATATAAAATAAATATGACGGGTTCAAGAAGAACCACTTACCCCAGGTCGTGTCCTCCTCCACTTCTGACCGCTTCCAGAGGCTTCCATGGTGCTCAAATCCAATTTTTGACTCTCTCTGAATCAATCGTCACGGTGTAAATAAATCGTTCACGTTTTCCGTTCACATATTTATATGTGCTGTGAACGGTCGGCGCCGATTTGTTTGGTCGGCGCCGTTTATTTAGGTCGGCACCGATTAGTGTGATCGCGCCGATTTTCCATATCTCTTTGCCATAGTGTTGATGCTTGGCTTATTTATCTGGTCATTATTGTGCGCTGAATGTTGCCTTTTGGCACATATTTTTGATATCACCATCCATTTCGAGTTTGTTCCCTTTGCGTGGGGCACTCGTACTTTTTGGCAGCTTAGAGTTAACGGGTCTATAGGCACTAACATCATCTGCTTTGCAGACCGTCTGGTTGTCCCTACCAATGTGTCTCTCTTTAGATGTTGACTATTTTGCAGCCCTCCTTACACTCATGGGTCTGTAGGTACTAATGTCGTCTCATGAGGAGACCGTCTAGTCTGCCCTACCAATATGAGTTCATTAGGTGGCTGCCTCTTTATTTATGTTTGTACATCAGTAATGATCAGATCTACTCCAGACATCCAGCTGGGGCATCATGCATTTTCATCTACCTTTTTCAAACTTGGGATCGTTTGTTCTATCACCCATCCCATCCCTAGTTTGAGGGGGATCACATCATCACCTTTTCTTCCTTCCTTCCATCTCCTTGTTTTTGTCTCATAACCTTGCTTATCGCAAGTTACTTGACAAAAAGGGGCAAAATGTAGACACCTAAAATTGGTTATCCAATTTAGTGTCCCTCGTGCGCATTTTCTCTCTCAGGTAACCTGAGGCACGTTTATATCACCACTATCCCCTTGGGGTATTATTCAATTTGTGATTTAAACACCTATCCTAAGTTTAATTCACCCCATTATGTTTTACCCATGAGTAATTAAATATTAACTATTTAATTACACCTTTTCACATGTATCCTAACCACTTATCCACCCCATATCTATTCTATCCATACATCCCCCCTATTTCTCCTCCTCCCAAAGCGGGATATTTCCGTATTTGAGGTGGAGGGATCACTCTTATCTTTCCAGAAATCACTCCTTTTGGCCATCTCGGGAGTCTGTTCCGTGATCGGCGCCGACCGGTACTCGGTCGACGCCGATTTTTCAGAGCGGCACCGATTATAAATAGAGGCCCAGAACTCAGTTCTGGGAGGACACAGAGAGACAGATTGTAAGGGACACAGATTGTAAGAGAGAGAACGAGAGATCTTTGAGCATCAAGTGTGAACATTATCTATCGAATGAGAGTGGATCTTGTCCAAATCAATCCCTGAGAGGAGCACCGTTACTCTGCTCTTATCACATCAACATCACACGTCTCCATTGATTTTCTGGTGACTCTGTTCCTGCATCCAGCATAGGTGGAGCCTTGCCAGTATCTCTCTCGGCTTGCAGATCCAGCAGACGTTGACGATCTTGCCTTCGTTTTCCGATTCCCAAATCTTCTCGCACTTTGTCTCGAATCGACGCCGATCTATATATCGATCGATGCCGATCTATCGATTGACACCGATCGAACCAATCGACGCCGATTCTACATAATCGATGCCGATCATCCTGCAGACAGGTAAAAGGACACAGGTAACACAAATCCAGCTTTGTTTTCATAGTTCCTTGTTTTCTGTTGCTTTGTCATCTTTGTTTAGATTTTGTTTATTACTTTGATCAGAAAATCTAGTCCTTTACGTACATCTTTTATCATGTATGCTTCTTTACTTAATTGAAAACGTGGACTGACATCCATTGAGGAGCTTATCGCTTCCCGGATCCACTTCTCGGGAAGTCCACCTAAATATCTTTTAACGTGGTCTTTTTCTATCAAGCATCGGTGTCTCACAGTTACTTGGATCTACTTGTGCAGAATTGCTCGTGTGCGCCGTCTTATCTACATCGGCTTCCTTATCCATCTACATCTTCGGATCTTGTCCATCAGGTATCAATTTCATTTGAGTTTTTCAAGGTTTTTGTGTTTAGTTTGGTACTTGGACAGTAACAAGCGTGAAATTCTTGATCAACAAAGCATGATGTATTTTATAGGCTCTACATTATGTGGTATCTAAGCTTAGAAGTGGAATTTGAATGAATAATTTTTTTGACTAACATTGTTTTTTGAGTCAGTATAGTGAAGAGTGATAATGGAGATGAATGAAGAGAGGAATGTATAATCAGTCATGGACCATGGATACAAGATGCCAGAGTGGATGAGGGAATCATTAGCAGAGAAAGAGAATAGGTCAAGAAAAGGAAATTTCATGAGAAAATAAAAGAATTAGAGCAGAAAAATAAAATAGCCAAGATGATGGAACAAAGGAAGATATGCAGGGAAACAGAATTGAAGGCTATTAGATCTCATAAATCATACCTAGTAGATGATGAAGAGAAAGAATAAATAGTAGTATAGATGATTCAAGGATTGATAGAGATAATGAGGTACAAGAAGAGAGAGCAATAAGAGAGAGAGAGAGAGAGAGAGAGAGAGAGAAAGGAAAGATTATAAGAGAAATAAAAGAGAGATGTGCTTTTAGCATAAAATCATAGAGTTAATGCATGAAGTAGCACATTTAATAGTGCTCATAGAAAGAGAGAGAGAAGAGCATATGCAAGAAACAAGGATAGTTATAAAGAAGAGAGCCAAGTGGCAAGTTAAGCATATTGTAGAGAAAAGGAAAATAAAAGCAGGTTGAAGAAAAAGATAAGACAAGAAGAAAGAAGACAAAAGAATATGAGAAAGAGTACATGGCCAAGCAAGAAAGAGAGGTGGTTAAGAAAATGGTATTGGTAAAAAATAAGAGTGATGAAGAAGAAGCAATAGAAGCATTTTTAACTTTTCTTGAGACAGATGAATAAGGTGATGAGAGTGTTTATGCGGTGAAAAGGAATTAGAGTCTAAGAGGAGAAAATTGAAGAAAAATCAGGAAGAGAGCAATTTGAAGAGGCATCCAAGCCTCCCATTTTTAATCTAACACTATGTTTGGATGTGTTTTTGCAAGAATAAATAATGAGCTTTAGATTGAATGTGAAAGCAAGAAGAAGATAATTCAAGAACAAAAGGAAATAAATAACCAAGAAATTTCCTTTGTGAGAGTTGGGAGAAATTTTAATATCAAATAACAACTTTAGAGCACGATTTATACAAAGAGAAACCAAGTGAAAAAGAGATGGACATCAGATTCAAAATAGAGGAAGAGAAACAATAAAAGGATCAAATAAAGAAGCTAGAAGAACAAGTTTAAGAGATAGAAAAATAAGAAGTAAGAGGCAATAATGCAACAATAGAGAAGAAGGTATATGATGGAGAAAATGAACTCAAGAAAGGGAAACAACAACAAGAGCAAGAAGAAGGTGTAATGATTGAAATATAAGAAGAAGCCTATGAAATACCAAAACTCATTCAAGAATAAGAAGGTAACTATGAATAAAAGGGTAAGTGAAATGGACAAAAAAGACATCAAGCAAATAACAACATAATATCAAAGGGATTATTAGCAATACATACACTCAAAATTAGACAAAATTATATTAATATGAATCGTAGCATCCAGAATCTAGTTTCTAAAATACTAATTTTTGTAAAAAATGGACAAGATTAGATATATTAAACACTCAAAATTCAATGACTTGGTATTTTTTTTTAAAAAGATAAGATTATAGTCCGTTTGAAGATTCAAAAATTGATATATAAGTAAGAATAATCTTGGGATGGATATTTTGTATTTTTTTCAGTAATATTTTATTTTTTATGATTTTTTCCGGAAGTGGTATGAAAACATAAAGAAGAAGAACTTTCCATTTGCCCGCCATAACTTCATCAAAAATATTGAAATCAAATAAAAATTTTTTGAACATGTATATAATTTCACCATGGTTGGGATGATATAAGTTTTATCACATGATAATGAAACAAAGATCTTAAATAGACATAAACATTCCGGGAAAAAGTGTCTTCTCTATTATAAAAAAATAAAATGATATTTATCATTCACTTTAAAATCAGTATTTCACAAATCTAATATCTACGCAATGGTACCATTTTTATGACATATTTTTACTTTTCGGCATTTTAGAAGTTTGAGGGATGTCAATTAATTGTCCCCCATTTTTGAGCCAAGCCAAAAAAGAAAATGCAAATAGAGGAAGATGAAGGTGAAGATCATATTAGAGTAAGAATAAAGATACCAATATATTGGAAGAAAATTCAAATGGTGCATTTTTTTTCCCGGAGTATGATGCAAGATCATCAAATCCATCTTATAAATAGAAATTCATCAATCTTTTAGATGTTTTTTTTCCTAGGGCAATTAGCCATTTTTGAGTGCTAGTTAGTATCTTGGCCCTTTGAAATTCAAATGGAGCTTTTCCTCCTTTTTGTAAAATTTCAATTTTTAGTCATTTTTGGCTTAATTGAAGTATTTTAAATAATGAAATAATGGTAAGGAATGAGGTAATGGTGGCATTAGTAATTTTCTATAAGTATAAGTTATGTCATGTATTAGAAATACTAAACCTAGGCTTATTAAGTAACCTCTTCTATTAGAATGGAATCTTATTATACTTGTAACTAACCAAAATGAGTTAAAAAACTCGAGTAAGGGTAACATGGAGAGGTATAAGAAGCTTAGTGTAACTGATTTTAGCCATTCCTATTCAGGTATGAATCATATGTATGTTTCAAGAAGATAAAAAAAGAAAGAATTCAGGTTTTGATGGTTTTTGCTTTCTTACTTTATTAGATTAGTTGTGCAACTATTTCTTCTATGATCTTTTTTTTATTATTGTGAATTTTAATCTCAAATTTTAGTCAAAGATATTGTGGATATTGGATATGACCCTTGGAACTCTAGTGAGTGGGATCTTGGTTGATTTCATAGTTTGAGAATTAATATATTTTGGTAAGAATTATGAATCCCTATAATAATGAATAGTGACTATATCATGAGTCAATCTAAGCATGATATGACAAGTAAGGGGTCATGGATAGTTGGTAATAGATGAGAAATTATCAAGATTCTTTTGAGTGATCTTGTTTCTTGAGTGACTATGTATGTTTGAGAAGTTCGAGAAGTCTAATGACAGTGATAGAAATCTTATAGCGAGTGAAATATGAGCAAGAAAGTTCTTTGAGACCTTCGCATAGTGACCAAAAAATAGTGAGAAAGCATTTTTACTATATCACTAATGATTTCAATTGACTATTTGAGTTGCATGTTATTCCCAAGGTTTCCTATAAACCTATAACACAAAGCCTTCATTCCAATGTAGTGCATGTGGAAGATTTTTGAGAAAGTTTGAACATGATCGTGAATATTGTGATTGAGAGAAGGAATGATGTGTGTGTAAATTTTTAAGTGAGAACTACAGTAGTGGAAGTAATCCTATCAAGTGTTAGGAGGCCTTGAAGGTTGTATACCATGTCTCATAACCCTCATATTTAGCAGAGCATGACATTCAAGAATACAATGAGAAGAAGGATATTGTTTATGAATTACTAAGAACTTGGAGATCTTAGCAAGAAGATTCACTACAAACCTAAAAAAACTTGTAGGGAAGGGATTATTGGAAGAATATTGAAAAGAGTCTTAAAGTCTTCTCTTTGGGCAATATTTGAGATAAAACCCTAAAAATAGAGTTCGAGAGAAGAAAAATCAATTTTCTCAATGGTGAAAGAACCAAATAACTTGTAATTTTGAATATATCTCTATGAGGGAAAGACATGAGTGTTAAAAAATAATTAGAGTGAATATTTAATTTTCCATCATTGAGATCTTTTTGACGGTTTTCTAGCAAATGTGAGAGGACTGTGCAATCTCGGAATTGGCAAGAACTACAATTTTGGAGGCTTTAATGGAAGGAACAAGGTACAAGGTTTGATACTAATTCCTTTAATATATTTCTTAAGCTTCTTCCCATCTCGAGTTAGTGTTAGGATAGTCTTAACCCCTATATCACCATGATAGTGAGTCTTAAAGTAGATTGTGTTGAAAAGTGGCCTAAGGAAGAGAACTAAATTAGAAAGTTGAGTAATAAATTTTAGGAAGTGGAGCTCTAAGATTGAATTTAGGGCATATGAATGAGGGAGGAACATAAATTGAGAAGCAACTCGAGCTGTGTGTGAAATTTGATCAAATTTTCTTACATTCTTCATAGTAAAGATCGAGATACTTGACAAACCCATTCTGCAAAATTAGGAGTTATAGAATGGATGTGGAGAATTGGTGATGTAGTGACCATTCTTGGGAGCCTTGAGCATGAAATTAATGCTTAATTTAGTATAAATAGGTATGAATAGATAAAATTTCCTTTATTGGTAGACATTTCCATGGGTAAAGAGCCAATGTGAGACAAATAGGACAATGATATTCCAAGACAAGAGTTGTACATGAGAAATCTAGTTGGAATAAGTAACTAACAAGAGAATGTAAGAGTGAAGAAGGAAATGTTAAGTAGGGTAAGTGAGAGGTTTAAGGAATCAAGCTTGAGAGAATGTCATTTTACATCATAGGTTGGAATAGGGGTATTTGAGGCTAGTAATAAGCCCAAGAAGACAAATTAAAAACTACTAGGACTGTCATCAAGAATTGATCATCCTAGTCGGTGAAAGGGCATTACATGTGAGCTACAACAAGGTTTTAAGAATTACTTAGAACCCCCAAGAAGGTAGAAAGGTGGAAGTTTAAATTTCTAGCCATTGAGAGTAAACTAAGAGTTCAACAATAGGGGCTATCAAATAATGAATTTGTGCATATATTTCTAAGTGCTTAAAGCGGTTTATAGTCTCTACATTATAGTTCGCCACAATGATGGAGTTAAAACTTTCATCAAACATTCATGTGTTTGTAAGGTATGTGACCTTCTAACAAGACACAAATAATGATATCAACTCATGTTAACAGAGAAAATAAATAGTCAAGTTAACCTTTATATTATCTGAAATATAATCTTTTTAACTCATCATGGTCAATAACTAATTTAGCATAGAAGGTTAATAAAGATACTACACGCTATTATAGCATATGCTAGTATACATAACTGAAATGTACAATGATCAACATGATCATCCCAACAACATAGTTCAAAGATAGTCATACAACAAGTTATGATTAACACGAAACCATCATCAACAAAAACAAGGTGTACTACAATATCCATTACATGTACAACAATCCAACAACACCCTAATATTATGAATCATTTCCCACACAAAGTAAAATAACCTTGTATAGAAAAGAAAAAAAAGAATAATTTATAAATGTTAAGTTCTTTACGAACGTTAGACAATAAGCACATTTGTGTAGTTATGCATGCAAATAAACATAAGTGTGTATATCCTTTTTTGGATATGCATACGCGTGTGTATCATCATACTCAACTACGCAAAGCATTGTTTATCCCCTAGCCTTCAAAACAACTCTTCACTTTATGATTTATACTTTTGATGAAACAAAATGGAATTACGAGATGTGACATACTTCACCCTTAATGAATAATTTTTGCAATGATTTAACTCATTAATAAAAATCAAAATAATCAAACACATTCACACAGTTAAGAAAAATAGTCAACAGTTAATCCAAAAACATACAATTTTTCCAAATTTCAGTTTATCTCAATTCAAATTTATTGGCTGTAACATCCTTTCAACGAGAAAAAACTATCACACGAACAAAGCAATATGACATAATTTTTCATTTCGAGTTAGTTATAATAGAAAATATTATATAGTATATATAATGAGATAGTCAAAATCAAGTTAAATATCTTTGAAAAAAAAGAAACATTTTTTAAATTTCCCTTAAGTATTCTCAAACTATTTTGTTTCATTATTACATCTATCTTTCTAGACCATTCCTTTCACAATCTCACAATTTTTCAAATTCATCAATGATTTTCCTTTTTTCAAATGGTTTTACCCAAAAAAATTATATAGTTCATCCCTTACTAAGTATTTACTTATAACAACGATGTTTCGTCCAAAACAAATCTTTTACACAAGAGTATGGAAACATTATGCATCCCAAGAATTATGAGCGATAAAGCTAACCTTATAGGCTACAAGAATTGTTACTTTTGAAATTTTCAAAGGACTAAACACATCCCAGTGGAAATTTTGGCATCCTTGCCACACAATTTAGTGTTCTCTTTGGGTTTTTATCCATGAAAGACCGTTCTGAAAATTCACTTTTTCTTCAAAAACTTAGTTAGTCGAAAAATTTTTTATTCCCATAATATGATGCATAAAGTAATTCCACGTACCTTCCATTTCAAATTTTTATTGAAAATAAGCATTATAAATTCATATTGGGACAAATCTCTAGCCAACTACACTATCTTGCATCAAAGTTAGGCTACCTGAAGGTATATTTCAGTCCTAATTAGTTTGTTTCCAATTTTTGGAAGCTTCCCGATGAGAGTACTATCTTAAGTCTTGCAATTCATACATTATGATAGAAAGTTCCACATGATAGGGAGCATAATCGGTTCATGTTCATTCAATTTTCCCGCTTTAATAATAAATAATCAATTTTTTTGTAGAAGTGTTCCACCCAACCCCCTTTCCTAAGGAATTCCATTACCCAGAAAAGTTCTTATTGGGATACAAAACCTCTAAAGAAATTGTTGTTGTTAGTTTATTTTCACAATAAGAAATGACATTTCTAACTTGTCAATTAGCATAAACACTTTCCACACCGAGTTAGAAACAACACATATTTGAAAAAGTATTCTCAATTATTTTAACCACTTATAAGTATTTCATTCATACCTACTTAAAATACTCGAAATTTTATTTGATATTAATTCAATAATCAAAAGATCATGAGGCGATCCTTACTTCTAAATAGATATGATCATGCATCCATTACAACTAAGTAAGCCTTACTTAGTAGTATTTTGTATGGTTATATTTAATTCATACTAAAATAAAATCATTTTTTTAAGTCAAGAAGAAAAACTAGTTCTTTCCTCATTACTCATGATGCACATGTCAACTTATAGCACATATCCCTACTTTGTTGTTAGATCCTAATTGTCTTCCATTTTAATGATGTGTCTATTAATATAAAATTCATTGATACGTAGATAGCAGTCATGGTTTATTCCCAAATAGATATTGATCATGTTACCTAAGAATGCAACAATGGGCAACCACCTCAACAAGGAGTATCATCACTTAACAAACCAAATTACATTCCTCAATCAATCAATATCCCTAAGTATCATACCATTCAAACTAATCCTTCCATTCATGTATTAATAATAAATATACTTAAGGATAGGTTTAATTCAATCAAAATTAAAACAATCATTCACAAGATATACGAAATAATTAATAACTTAACTATATTTTATAGGAAGGTCACTTGGACAAATCAATGAAACCATTTGAGTGTCCCATATATTTTACCCAAGTAAAGAATAAATTTTTTTAATACCATATTAATAAATAAATCATCACATATTTCACCTAATATAATACACGTAGAATAAGATACGAGATCCTTGATTTAAAATAACAAAGAAATACTTTTTATAGTTGAATCTTTGTCAGCCGAACACCTTTTACCACTAATTTTTTTGAAGGTTTTAGTTTAGCTCATTATCCCCCATTGAGATAAAAAAGAGATACCCACACTAACATCTTATTAAATGAGTTAATATTGATACTAACGGTCTCAACCTTTAACTTACTGACCACCATAAATGGAGTAAGGCTCCATGAGCCTTTTTATAAAAATAATGTTTATCTTGAAAATAGTGTACGATAAAAACCATCTATTATGATCCTATGTTCACATGAAGGATTAAAATATTTTATTCAACACTCACTCGAACACCCAAATAAAACCCGAACACATTTGATAGACTTACAACCCAAAAAAACTATCAAATCAACCTATCTAAATCAGATAGCACATTTTTTGTTATATAGTCCATGATAGCTAATGATAAGCTTGATAATTTAAGTTGTTCCTTTGTTTTCCATGTATAATTATTGCCTATAGCATAATTTATAGGAATTTGGTTATCTTTCGTACAAATTAACCGTTGCCATAAGTTAAGTATTAAAAACGTCATATTTCCTTAAATGAACTTACCTATAACTCAATTTCCATGGTGAAGTTTAAACAATGTGAATGTTGTATTGAGAGACACATGTATGAATTTCAAATAAATTTATTTTCATATGAAAAAAAAATCATATTTCTCATTCATTTTTCATCTAATCACTAGATATAACAAACTCCATCATACTAGTGTCAAATTTAAACAACAACAGGAAGTCCTACTTAACTAACCTTATATTTCATTAGGAACAATTTCTTTATTTTCTTTAGCCACTACAATGTTGTTTTGCTCCTTCTTTCTAGAAATTACAACAATTTTTTTCTTATATTCATCTTGGAAGTTAACATTTTATGTACATATCCTTTCCACCTCTTTTCCCTAAAATTTATAGGTAAGAAGGAATTGATACTCTTTTTAAACTTTTTCTCTTTACTAGTTTGTATATTATGTTCTATCATTTTTGTTGTTCTAAACATTGCTTCCATAGTAGATAGTCCACACCTATATATGTCATATACCCTTTTTGGTTTTAATTGCATATTTTAATATAGTTTCAAAACCTACTAACAATGATTCGTTCAACATCCTAGTGATTCCCTAGTGAATGCCACCAATCAATATAAGTTGTTTTACCTTAAACTGATCATTTCTACTCATTACCAACTGCTCAAGGTAGCTATCCCATTCAAGTAGCCTAAAGGATTGTTATAATATTTTCTAACTTCTTAACCATTGAGCCTACAATATTTTTTTCTTGTGTTTTTTCATGGGAAAAAATCACTTGAAAACAGGACAACCATACCCTAGTGTTAAAAAAACAATTATGTTATACCTTTCTAGACACCCCAAGGTCAACCTATCCTTAGTGTCAGTCCTATCATGTCCTTCCAATGGTCCATAAGTGTGTTTCATCCTTCCCTGTAGGTGATTTAGGAATAAAAATATCATTCAAGCACTTCAAGAGCAATATCTCAAAAAGTGGGTTTTCAAGTAATCTTAGGAAGGGCTATCATCAACCTTCATAAAGCAAGTTTAAAATCTCCATGGCTGTGTTGAAGGCCCAAATTCATCAAGGAGGTGTATTCAAGAGACAGGATAATAGTGAAACTTATTTAGGAATATTCTATAAATATTTAGAGGTTCAGGAGCCAATTCATCAAAAGCAATTTTTTGAGGCCGAAGGAGCTTGTACCACAAAAGAGTACCTGAACTTCAAGAGGTGATTTTGGGAGCTCCATAATGAGTTTTAAGCCAAAAATATATAAATTGAAATCATTTTAAGTCCTCTAAATGGTGGAAAACTTATATTCATCATAAATCCCATGCTTCTTTCTAGGCAGCTCATTCTTTCCAAGAACAACTAGCGGTCCTGAGAAAAACGAGGTAATTGAGGATTTTTAAGAATAAAAAAGGCATGGGAGCCATCCCTTATTTCTCAAATTTCATTTCCATTCAAATTCATATAGAATAGTGTGCAAAATGTCATTTGGGAGCTCAAGTTATGGTCTTTTCAAGTTGTTTCTCAATGTATGATGGTCGGTACTTAGTCAAATTTCTTGATGACACGTATTAGCATGGGTTTGAGTCACATTTTTGTGTCCTCATTTTACCTATACATGGGGAAAAAAAGGAGAAAAAAATTTCCCCTCCCCCTTTGAGCATGTTCATCACACCATATGACCCCGACGGCTCATTTTAACACCTTAAACCGGTTTGACTATCCCCTCACCTACTCTCACATGCATATCACTTGTCAAGAAAGGGATAAGATGAATTTTTTCACATAGTGTCCAAAACCAAAGGGAAAATGGGGACCAAAAATGCACCCTCCCCCTTGGTTTCCCTCTAGTTCATCATACGATGCAAAATTAGCTAGGTGATCATTTCTAGCCCCCTTCATTCCTCTTAGGTGGTGCATGAGTGACACTTGTCAAGAAAGGGCTAACAATTTTTTTGTGCACCTATTTTCCCAAACTAGGGTACAAAGGGGGAAAAAAGGTGCCTTTCCCCTCAATATTTTAAATTCCTATTAAACCATAACTTAGTCGGTTTTTGCTCATTTTCCCACATTCTTTTATTTTCTCTCAAAACTCTAGAAAATGTTTTCCATATTTCCATTTTTTCTATTTCCATTATCTATTTATTTCCCCCATGTTCCATGATCTAACAAATATAAAACCATTAAAAACATGAATTTTTGAAGACTCTAGAGAAGAGTTCTTTTCTAGATGAACTTCATAAACCATAAAGAGAAATCGATCATATCTTCAATACCATTGCACGAATCAATGGGGAAATTTTACATTCACCTACACTCCCAAGTGCCTTGAGAATCCAAGAGAAATAAATTTCATGCAAATCCCAAATAAGCAAATATGGAATATTTTTTAAATTTTTAAATTTTTCATTTTGGAGACCGGGTTGAGGTGAAATTTTAAAGGTGCAACAAAAATGAAAAATCCATATCACAAAAACTGATTTTGTTGGCGAGGTCCATAACACCACTTTCTAAAAATAGTAATCCTCTACATAGGGACTTTTATTATTAGTATATATTCACAAAGATAAGTTTCAAGAAAGACAATGTGCATAGGGATTAACCACGAGGGAAAATTGAGTGATCGAAACCGAAAAGGGTGTAAATTTTCCATTTTCTAAAAATCATAAACCCCCTTTTTCAAGTATAGAGAAGTGCCTTGGTCATCATGAAATTCAAGTTCACATTCATCAAATCAGTATCAACTCCATCATCGGGCATTCAAATGTGTTACTCACTCACAGCTCATAGATCTCACGATTTCTAATTGTGGTCATTCATGTCTTCAGGATAACAAGATTTTCATGACTTCATCTTTTAAGTAATGGTTCCAATTTCTCATTCATATGTGTAATCATAATATTACAAGAATGGTGGTGCCTTATGTTATTGAATGGTAATTATTTGTTGTCAATGGTACAATAATCATCACTTCCCTTCTCGGTATATACGAGAAAATGCATCATTCCAAGAGAAATATTTTTCAACGAGCATGGCAGTGTCATAGGGAATCATCAGAGCATTTTCTGCAAGTCATCATCGAATTCACTTTGGGAAATCTCAACATTTTTTAAACACTCATTCGATGGTCCAAAATTTCTATGCATAATGTACAAAGATGAAATTATGAATCATAGTTGGTAAGGGGAAAAGTAGTTAAAAGTGTTCAAAGGAGAAACCTTCATCGATGTAAAAATATCAAGGATGTTTTAGGAACATGGATCAAGGTGTTGGGTTGCATTTTTATTCTAGGATAACATAAGTTGACAACCTGTGATAACTCAATTCAACAAAGTATTCTAGTAACATATGCCAATTCCAAACGATTCTCCTCTAGAAGGTATAATTTGTAAGTTTATTCAATGAGGAAGTTTCTTCATCGAAATATCACTCCCATTTCTTCTTCTATCTCTCCCCCTCTCTTTTATCTCTCCTTTATAATTCTTCATTGGGTCCAATCATTGTATTTTATCCTATTCACTTATGTGACCTATTTTAAAATTATAAAAGTATTTTCTCAAAATTTTAAGAGATACTTTTTTTTATTACCAATGGAAAATGAAAGGTCACAAGTGGAATAGGAATGCAAAGAGTCATGTGAAGGGAGATTAGAGGTCAATTAACATTGTTATAAATTGGGATGGTCTCTCCATTCTAAAGGTTCCTAGATTTTGAAATTTTCCACTCTGTAACAATTGTGGATTGTAGTTGTTGAACTTTGTATCAATGTACATGAAATAAAGCTACATTTCTTCCATTCTCCTTCTCTTGTGTTTCCTCTATTTCTCTCTTTTATGCACTTTCCAAGAATAGTTGAATCTTTATGACGTTAGAGAGCTATTAGGTGTAAACTCTACAATTAGTATACTCATGGCAGTAAATTTCCTTCCCTAATTTCTTTCCTTTCCCCTCATCACTTTGTGATTCCCTCCAAGTATACCCCATACAAGAACTTTTCCACCCAGGTTCAGTGGAGTGTCCCTATGTGATCCCCGACCTATTTGGCCAACCCACAACATTTAGATTAGGATTAGATTAGTTACATTTAATAATGGGAGTTGCACCATTCAATGTAGAGGGGTGTAGCCCCATGAACGTTGGTGGAGACACCTAATTTTCCCAACTAATAATTTTCTCACCAACACTTATTTATGACTCTCTTTGGGAGGTATTCCCAAGTGCACCCAAAAATATCTCTACCTTAAAAATACAAAAAGTATATTTTAAAAAAATCATATTTAAAAAAACCATTTTGAAGCCGACTTCGTCAAGGAATGAATCCCTTTCACGTTCATTTCCCACAAACAATGAAGAAATTTCCATATTAGAGTGAAGTACCAATGAGTGATAACAAAGAATAAGAATAATAATATGGTGTATGAGAAATGAAGATCATTGATTAGCCATGGTTTTGTACTAGTTATTGTAAGGAGGATAATTCAAGAACAACAAAAAGGTATCCTACTTTAAGCAATAATACTGCATGACGAGAAAAAGGAAATAAAATAAAACTTGTTTGACAAAGAATAAGGTAGAAAGCTATTTAAAATGGAGCAGATACTATACAAGTAGTTGTATGTAGGCAAGAAGAACAAGAATTGGAAATTAATACTCTCGATCGTGCACGGCTGAATGAAAATCTTGGATTCATGTCTTTTACCACCCTCCCTTGGGATGATTTCTTGCATGTGGAAATGATGAAATGGAACCCTTAAAAATTTAGTATGTGGAAATAAATATAATCACTATACAAGGAATTTCCAATCTTCCTTATAAGATAATTATGAACAACTTGAAGTATTCCATAGCGAGGAATAAGAAGAAGAGATTATTCCTATGGAGGGAGACCCCGATGATATTCAAATTAGTCCTATGGAAAATGAAAAAGGACTAGATGTTTCCATATCCACTGAAGAAGACTATTGAAATTCCACATAGCTCACTATAAAAATAAGAGCATTTTCTTTCTTTTGCCACTCTCTAGAAACTTCCTTACATCCGGTGACGAACAAATGGACATTTTGAAAAGAGAATATGTGTAAAGGCTTCAGAGCATGATAGAATAAAATTATGACTCTGAATCCTATCATGAAACTTGGAGGTATGCTTTAGCTTTGTAAAGAAGGTATGAACACCTTAAAGGACTTCTTGTTTTCAACAATGAAGAAACCCAAAAAGATCCCAAATTTTTTCGCACTACAATGTTTTTTTGTCCCTAGAAGATTCTTAGATGCTTATGAGGAATGTATTCTTCTTGAACCCTCTATTGAAAATAAAAGGAACACCTTGTATGATGATGAAAATTACATGGAGGTGGAATCTCCATTCATCAATTCATTCTAGCTTGAGGTACAACTCATTGGAGGAGAAATGGATTCAAGAGAGGAAGATCCTTGTTGCATGATGGATGATTCAATTCTTTCGAACACTCCACCAAAGAAGTAAAATATGATGAGTTCAAGGTAATCATAGTTAATCTCCTTTAAAATTTTAATATTTTGAGTAATGGAATGGGGATATGTGAAAAAGTGTAAGAAATCCACCCTTCACTTTGGACTCGGGACAATGAAGACAAGTTATTCATGGAAAATTTCTTTTCCACTTTTGACTCCTCAAGTTAGGTAGAAATGTTGCATAATAAAATGGAGACAATAGAATAATCAAATTCCCTTCTTGACTCGATCATGGATGATTTAATGGAATATTTCCATTTCCTTTTTTAATCAATGAGAATGAACGGTTTGAACACAATCTATTCCCACTCAAGGAGAAGAATCATCATCACGAGGAGTATGAAAACTTTTACTTTCTATATGAACAAGAAGATTAAGTAATGGGTGATCAAGATATAATTGAAAAATCTTCCCTATTTCTACCCCATAATGGATATTTGTTTCCCATCAAGAGGATGATGAAATGTATTTTTAGCTTGAAATATTTCCCTTCCCATGAAGCATGGACCTATTCTCCTTTTCAAAAAGTGTTGCGAATCAATTATGCTCGTGCTTGCAAGAGAGTGAATCTTGGGAAACAAAAAGCATGGAAGAGGTGAAAAATTATGTTTCAAAAGAATCATGGGAACGTATGGATCATATTATTAACCACCTCCTAGAATCAAAAGGAAAAATTCCATCAATGAGGATAAATATGAGTATATGGAAAACTCAAAGACTTATATATGCAAGACATCTTGAAGGCTGCAGAAGAAACTAAAGATCCTCAACTCAATCTTAAACTCTTGACTTGGGATATGGACATACAAAATAGGTATGAATCAATTTGTCCTTCTCATTTTTAGACACCAATGTTTCATGTCGAGACGAATCCATTCGATGAGTTATATGACCTCCCAATGCCTTGGTTAGTAAGAGACGATGTAAAAACATGTATTTTTATTTCACATTGTGTGAAGAGTTTCATGAGTGAAAAATAAGGAAGGTTCTTGAATCTCCTTTAAAGGTCCCCAATATTGAAAACAACATCTCTGCCATGGAGGAAGATAGTAGGGAAAATGTTGAGCTAATTTTCATTGAAGAGAATTGTTTAGAATAAAGTGAAAAGTTGTAAGATTCTTGGAAGTGTGGTGGGGATCAAGTTTTTCCCACCAATCTGGAATACTCCACCAATGCATAATAAGGAATCATATGGAAAAATCAACTCAAGGGTAAAATATGCTCCTATGATCAAACCAAAGATTGTTTTTTTGGAATGATGTCAGAATCAATGTTGAATGGATGGATATTGACCAAGCTAGTTCTAAACAATGAAGTGAGAATGTGCATCACTCTTGTGAAGGAATTCAAAATATGATTGAGCTCACCATTTCCCAAGCACTGATTTATCTTGAACATACTTCAATGCTGAAATAATTTCTCAGAAATTATATAGACCTCTAGCCCAATGATATGGAATCTACTTTTGAAACCACTTTCTCAGGGAAGTAAAGTGGGATATTTAGAGAAGATGTTAAATAAGAAAGAAATTAGTTTGTTCTCACTCCTTCCAATTTCCATGCTCATGTAGAGGATCGTCACTTAAATTTGGAGTTTGAAGAGGATGACTATTTTCATGACAAGATCAATTTTACTTCTCTTGAGAACAGGGCATAACGGTGTCTCATGATTGTTGGACATCAAGAGGAAGCCTCAAGATGCAATAATTTTAAGAAGATAACAAATTTTCCTTTAGATGCATGAATATTCTCGATGCAGCAAGAGTATGAAGATGGGATCACGGTCTATATTATTCTTCTCAAGCCATACAAATCCATCACTAGAGCATGGTTTCGTACACATAAAATCACGCACTTTGGGTAATTTTATAGTCCTTATTACATAATACTATTAATATGATTATTAAGTAATAAGAGTATTAATTAACCCATGTCTTTGACCATTTTTTCTTTCATTATGTTGCCACTTTTGGTCTTGAATACCATCTTTCTTAGTCCAACCTCCAACCCTTGTTTCTCTAAGTCTAGACACCACCGCTTAGCCAAGATTCCACTTTCACATGCCCCTTTCCTCTTTGTATTTTGTTCACATCTTTTGGGTCCTTTAAATTTTTTTGATCATCTTATATTTTTAGTAGTCAACCTTTTTAGGGTTAGTTACAAAATTCAAGAAAGGGAATCATTTAAATATAAAGTTATGTGATCATAATAAAGGACCAAGCACTAAACATTATCCATTACCACCTAAGGTTGCATCTAAAGGCTATTCAAGACACTTCAAACATCAATTCAAGGGAAAGAGACTACATTATTCTATATACACTTCATAGGAAGGAAGTCCATTCTATTCCACGCACACATCTACTTACATCTTTTATATCTAGTTATTTTCTCGCTATCAAGTGTGACAAGCACAAGAGCTTCCTAGGGAATTTTTTCAAACACACACACCTAGAAGCGCATCAATTCTTAAATGTAGTGTATTTCTCGGTTGTAAGTTAACTCATTTTACATTTGAGGACATTCTGGCCCCTCATTTGCATTCTTTTCTTTTTGGGATTTAATGCACTCTTGAGGGTTTTATAGGTCAATATTTCATTGCATGTTATCAGTGACATCAAAGATCATTGTGTGACATACTAGCGACTAAAGAAAATAGAAATCGAAAACCCTACGACCAGTCAAAGATGGTTTTCTAAGATTTTGGGTAGACACATGCACCCAGAAATAGGTCCAGTGTGCCCCAAGCGCACCTTCATCTCTTCATGTGCCCTAGTATAGTAAAATCATCATTTCAAACATTTTTATAGGACTTTGTGTGACACTTCTTCCTCTCTTTTCACCTAGTCATCACTTGACATAGTTCAAAATTAATTACAAAATAGCTAAGTCATATTATCCCCTCTTTGCAATTAGGGTTTCAATACTTAATTACTTCATTTTCTTGGGTATATTTTACACTTAATTGTTTAGCTATTTACTACTACATAACAATTATATTTAGGCATTTATTTCTATATTTTCTTAACCACGTTAGATCAGATATTTTTTGCTTCAAATATCACATTTCAGTCCATTGTTCCATGATGGCATGTACTTTTACCAACCCATCATCAAGTATTTGTATATTATTTTCCCACCTCTATAAATACTCCTCCCCTGTATATAATTTCCTTTTTTATTTTTATTCCATTTGGTATGTTTTCCTCATGTTTGTTCATTTGTGTGTATGTGTGTGTTGGAAGAAATGACTATATAGCTTGATGGATAATGAACTGGTCCATGAAATAAAATTGAGATTATGGGATTCCCATGCTATGTCATTTTTGTGCTGGATCCATAACATGTCCACAAGCTAAAGCCACCTATGGTCCTATGTTTTGCATGGGTAAAATTCACTTGAAAATAGGACAACCATACCCTAGTGTTGAAAATTGTTATGTTATACCTTTCCGAAACCCCTAGATCAACCTATCCTTAGTGTCAATCCTATCCTATCCTTCTAGTGGTCCATAATTGTGTTTCATCCTTCCCTGTAGGTGATTTATGAAGCAAAATATTATTCAAGCACTTCAAGAGTGATATCTCAAAAGTGGGTTTTCAAGCATTCTTAGAAAGGTTATCATCACCTTCCTAAAGCAAGTGCAAAATGTCAAGAGGTATTTCAAAGGGATAGATTCATTAAGGAGGTGTATTCAAGATCTAGGATCATATTGTAACGGATTTAGGAATATTTTATATGTATTTGGAGGTTTAGGAGCTAGTTCATCAAAAGTGGGTTTTGAGGCCGAAGGATCTTATACCGTGAAAGAGTGCCTAAACTTCAATAGGTGATTCCAGGGGCTCTAAAATTAGTTGTGGGAAACAAAAACATAAATGGAAATAATTTTCAGTCCTCTACATGGTGGAAAAATCATATTCATCATAAACCCCATGCATTTTTCTAGGCAGCTCATTCTTTCCAAGCACGACTAACGGTCCTGAGAAAAAATAATTTTTTGGGTGTTTCAAGCCACATAAAGGCATAAGATCCATCCCATATTTCTCATAATGTCATTTTCGGTCAAATTCATATAAATAAGTATGCAAAATGCCATACGGAAGCTCAAGTTATGGTCTTTTCAAGTTGTCTCTCAAGGTACGATGTTCGGTACTTAGTAAAAATTATTTAGGGACACATGTCAAGCATTAGGCTAAGGCACACTTTTGTGTCCTCATTTTCACTTTCCATGGGAAAAATAAAGACAATTTTTTTTTCTCCCCTCTTTGAGCATGTTGGTCACACCATATGATCCTAACGACTCATCTTAGCACCTTTGACCAATTTGAGAAGCCCCATCACCTACTCTGCATGCATGCCACTTGTCAAGAAAGGGATAAGGTTCCTTTTGTGCACTTATTTTCCCAAACCAAGGGTAAAATTGGGACAAAAAAATATGCCCTCCCCCTTGGTTTCCCTCTATTTCATCATACGACCCAAAATTAGCCTCTAGGTGCTCATTTCTAGCCCCACTCCATTCCTCTGGGCCGATAAATGAGTGACGCTTGTCAAGACATGGATAAGGCACATTTTTGTGCATATATTGTCTCAAACTAAGGGTATAATGGGAAAAAAATTCTCCCTCCCACCCTCAAGATTTCAAATTCCTATAAAACCATAACTTAGTCATTTTTACTCATTCCCCTACATTCTTCTATTTACTCCGGAACTCGGTGAATTTTTCCAAAATTATGCCTTTTCCATTTTCATTGTCCAATGATTTCCCCCATATTACCATGATCTAATAAATTGAAAACCATTAAAAACATGAATTTTTGAAGACTCTAGAGAATATTTTTTCCTAATGAACTTCATAACCCATGAAAAGGAATCACTCATATCTTGAATATCATTGCACAAATCAACATGGGTTTTTTCGCATTCATATACACTCTCGGGAGCCTTGAGAATCCAAGAGAAATATTTTTTATGCTTAGCTCATATTTTTCACAACAAAGAAAGCACAATTTTCCTCCGAAAATTTCTAAAGTTGAAAATATTTCATTCTAGAGACCGGGTTGAGGTGAAATTTTAGAGGTGTAACAAAAACAAAAAACCTATATCAGCAAAACTAATTTCTTTGAAAAACAAGGTCTATAACACCACTTTCTAACAGTAGTAATCCTCCTATATAGGGATTTTTATTTTTAAAAAGTGTTCACAAAGAGAAGTTTCTGCAAAGACGGTGTGCACAAGGATTATCCAGGAGGAAAATTGAGTGATCCGAAAAGGGTGGAAAATTGGAATTTTATACAAATAATAAACCCTCCTTTTTTGAGTACATATAATTTCCTTGGTCATCATGAAATTCAAGTTCACATGCATCAAATCAGTCTCAGATCCATTATATGGGAATTTAAATGTGTCACTCTCAATCTCAAAGAACACATGCTTGGTGATTCGAATTACGGTCATTCATGTCTTCAAGATAATAGGATTGTCATGACTTCATCATCTAAGTAATGGTTCTAGTTTCTCATTCATATGTGTAATCAAAAGATCACAGGAATGGTGGTGCTTCATGTTATGGAATGGGAATTCTTTGTTATTAATGGTACAATCATCATCACTTGCCTTCTCGATGTGTATGAGAAAGTGCATCATTCCAAGAGAAATATTTGTCAAAAAAACATGATAGTGTCAAAGGAAATCATCACAATCTTTATCTGCATGTCTTCATTGAATTCACTTTGGGAAATATCACCAATGTTTAAACACTCATTCAACAATCCAAAATTTCTATGCATCATCTACAAAGAGTAAATAATGAATCATAGTTAGTAAGGGGTAAAGTATTGAAATGTGTTTAGAGGATAAACCTTCATCAATGTAAAAAGATCACGGATGTTCCAAGAACATGGATCAAGGTGTTGGGCTTTGTTTTTATTCCAAGGGAAGATAAGTGACAAGTGTGATAGCTCAATTCGAGTAAAGAATTCAAGGAACATGTGCCCATTTCATATTATTCTCATCTGGAAGGTATAATTTGTAAATTTCTTCAATAAGGAATATGCTTCATCATAAATATAACTCCCTTCCCTTATTCTCTCTCTCCCCCTCTCCTTTCTCTCTCCTTTCTAATTCTTCATTGGGTGTAATTGTGTTTTTTCCTATTCACTTAAGTGAACTATTTTTCAAATTGTGAAAGTATTTTCTCAAAATTATAAGAGAAATACTTCATTTTTATTTTCCAATGGTAAATGAAAGGTTACAAGTTGAATAGGAATGCAAAGAGTCATGTGAGGGGAAATGAGATCTAAATTCACATTGATACATATTGGGATGGTCTCTCCATTCTAAAGGATCTTAGATTTTGAAAATTTCCTCTCTCGAATTAATTATGGATTATAGTTGTTAAAATTTGTATCAATTTGCATGAAATAAATCTACATTTATTCCATTCTCCTTCTCTTGTGTTTCCTCTATTTATCTCTTTTATGCACTTTGCAAGCATAGTTGAATTTGTATGATGTTGGAGAGGAAATTTGCTTCCTCAATAGATGAATTCAAAAAATTTGTGTTTTAATTCATGTGTCCCACTAGATTCAGTGTTTCTTTCTTCTATATTTAATGTTGAACCATGTTGGTTACTAGGTGTGAACTCTATAATTAGTCTACTCATGGCAGTAACTTTCCTTCCCTAATTTCTCTCCTTTCCCCTCATCGTTGTGATTTACTCCCGTGTACCCCATACAATCACTTTGCCATAGGTTTATTGGAGTTTCCCTTTATGATCTTGGGCCTATTTAGCCAACAAAAAACATTTAGATTAGGATTAGATTAGTTACATTTAAAAATGGGAGTTGCACCATTCAATGTAAAAGGGGCGTAGCCCTATGAACATTGGTGGAGACACCTAATTTTCCCAAACAAATTTTTTTCTCAAAACAGTTTTTGGTGACTATACTAGGGAGATATTTTCCCATGTGCACCAAAAAATGATCTTTTCCCAAAAAAAATTCAAAAGTATATATTAAAAAAACAAAAAAACAAATTTCAAAAGAAAATAATTTTTGATGTCAACTTCATCAAGAAATGAATCCCTGTCACATTCATTTCTCACGCACAATGAATAAATTTTCAAATTAGATTGAAGAACCAATAAGTGAAAACGAAGAAGAATAAGAAGATGATGGTAGCTGAAAAATGAAGATCGTTCATCAGCCACGGTTTTGGGCCGGTTCTTGTAAGGAGGAGAATTCAAGAATAGCAAAAGGGTCTCCTACTTCAAGAAATAATCTGGAACCAAACAAATGAAAGAAAATAGAATCGCTAATGAATAAGAAGGAAAGAAGCTGTTGAAAAGGACACAAAGAAGATATAAGATTTTTTCAAGCATAAAAAAACAAGAATCTTAAATTAATAGTCCCAATCATGCACTAATAAATGAAAATCGTGTATCCATGTCTTTCATCACCTCTCGTGGGATGATTTTATTATGTTTAAAAATGGTGAAATGGGACCCTTAAAAATTGTGTATGTGGAAAGAATAATAAGCACTATACTGAGGAAGTTCCAATTCCCAAATCTACCTTGAAATTTTGAAATATGCCAAAGCCTTGAAAGAGAGGTATGAGAATCTTGAAGCACTCCATAGCAAGGAAGAAGAAGACGATATTTTTCCTATGGAGGAAGACCCCGATGAGAATAAAATAAGTCCTATGGAAAATGACGAAAGACAGGAAGGTACCGTATCCACTAAAGAATACTTTTCCAATTCCACATAGCTCACTATAAAATTAAGAACTTTGTCTTTCTTCTACCACTCTCTAGATGAATTCCTTATGTAAGGTGATGAATAAATGGACATTTTGAAAAGAGAGTATGTGGAAAAGCTTCAAAGCATAATAGAAGGAAATTCTAACCCCGAAGCCTATCATGAAATTTGGAGGTATACTTTAGCTTTTCAAAGAAGGTATGAACACCTTGAAGCACCTCGTGGTTTCAAAACAAAGAAGAAACATAATAAGATCTTGATTATTTTTCGCACTACAAGGTGTTTTTCCTAGAAGATTAGTGGATGCTTCTAAGGAATGTATTATTCTTGAAGCCTCTATTGAAAATAAAAGAAACACCTTTTATGATAATTAAAATAATATGAAGGTGGAACCATCATTCATCAATTCATACATCTTGAGGCACAACCCATTGGATGAGAATTGGATTCAAGAGAATAATATCCTTGTTGCATGATGGATGATTCAATGCTTTTCGAAGACTCTCCCAAAGATTGGAAAAACAATGAGTTTGAGGTAATCAAGGATAATCCCCTTTCAAATTTTAATGTTTTGAGTAATAATGGAATAGGGATATGTGAAAAAGTGCAAGAAATCCATCCTTCACATTGAACTCACAAAGATGAAGACAAGGTATTCATGGAAAATTTCCTTTCCAATTTTGACTTCTCATGTTATATAGAAATGTTGCATAATGAAATGGAGATAGTCAAAGAATCAAATTCCCTTCTCGATTCAATCATGGATGATCAAATGGAAGAGTCCCATTTCCTTTTTGAAGCTGAGGAGAATGAACAACTCAAATGAAACTTATTATCACTCAAGGAGCATAATGATCATCACAGGAGTACTGAAAACTTTCACTTTCTAAATGAGAAAGAAGATTGAGTAATGGGTGATTACAAGAGAATTGAAAATTCTTCCCATATTTCTACCCCAACATGGTTCTATGTTTCCCATCAAGAGGATGATGAAATGGATTTCAAGCTCAAATTATGGCCCTTCCCAAAAGCATGGACCTCTTCACCTTGTTAGAGGTTGTTGTGAATCAAGTATGCCCGTTCTTGTAAGAGAGTAAATATGGGACAACACAAAGCATAGAAGAGGTGAAAAAGGATGTTTCAAATGAATAATGGGTGCATATGGATCATATTTTCAACCATCTCTTGGAATAACAAGGAAGAATTCATTCCAATTAGGATAAAGATGAGTATATGGAAAAATAGGAAGAGTTATATAGGCAAGACATCTTGAAGGTTGCAGAAGAAAATGAAGAACCTCAACTCAATATTGAACTCTTAACTTAGGCTATGGAGATACAAAACAGGTATGAATCGATTCGTGTTTATCATTTTGATAGACCAATTTTTATGTTACGATGGAATCAATGGTTGAGTTAGATGACCTCCCAATTCCTTGGTTGGAGAGAGCGATGTGAAAACATGTCTTTTTCTTTCACTTTGTGTGAAGAGGCTCGTGAATAAAAAAAAGGAAGGTTCTTGAATCTCCTTTGAAGGTACCCAATCTTGAAAACAACATCTCCTCCATGGAGGAAGATAGTAGGGAAAGTTTTGAGCTGATTTGCATTGAAGATAATTGTTTAAAACAAAGTTAAAAGTTGCAAGATTCTTGTGATTGTTCTCGGGATCAATTTTTTCCCACCACTTATGAATTCTCCACTAATGTAGAACAAGGATTACAATGGAAAAATAAACTCAAGGGTAAAAAATCCTCCTATGATCAAACCAAGGATTTTTTTTAGAATAACATTGTCAGAATAGATGTTGAATGGATGGATATACAACTAAGATGGTTTTGGAGAATAAAGTGAGAATGTGCATCACTCTTATGAAGGAATTAAAAATCATATTGAGCTCACCATTTCCCAAGCCTCGATTTGTCTTGAACATACTTTGATGCTACAACAATTTCTTCAAAATGATATAGACCTCCGTCCCAATGATATGGACTCTATTTTTAAAGCACTTCACGAGACCCACAAAGTGGGATATTCAAAGAATATTTTGAATGGGAAATAAATGAGTTTGTTATCACTCCTTTTGAGTGCATTTTTCATGTAGATGATTATCACTTAAAGTTACAATTTGAAGAGGATGAATGTTTTCATGACAATATCAATTTTCCCACTCTTGGGGAAAGGGAAGAATGATGTATAATGATCATTGGACATCAAGAGGAAGTCTTAAGATGCAAGAATTTTAAGAAGATAACAAAGTGTTCATTGGATGTAAGAACATTCTTGGTGTAGTGTGAGTATGAAGATGGGATCATGGTCATTCTTCTTCTTCTCAAGCCATGCAAATCCATCACTAGAGCATGGTTTGTAGACACAAAATCACACACTTTGGGTAATTATCTATTCCTGATTGCATACTACTATTCATATTATTCCTAAGTAATAAGAGGATTAGTTAACCCATATATTTAGACATGTATTCTTTTATTATGTTGCCAATATTGTTCATGCACACGTTCCTTCTCAATCTAACATATGAACCTTCGGTTTCTCTAAGTATGGACACCATAACCCGGCCCGAATGCCAACGCCAAGTGTCCCCTTCCCCTCTCCCTGAATTCTATGTACCTTTTTCACATTTTTTGGGTCCTTCCTATCCATTTGATCATCTTTTCTTTTTGGCGGTTGGCATTTTCGGGTTAATTACAAAATTCAAGAAAGGGAATCATATAGATACAAAGTTATGTGATCACAATAATCTCAACATACTATCAAGATTCTTTTCCATTTTCTTATTATTAAGTTCATAGTTAACCATTTTATTTCATTTGTTTACAAGATTGTATGCCTTCATCCTATGGATAAATTTACTAATTTTCATGATGATATCCAAATCGGGACAGAGGTATACAATGATCCCCTCGAGTCATTGAATAATGTATATACCTTATTTTGTATGATCATCAAACTATAGTGATCTATGAACATTGTTTAGGTTTATAAAAGAACAAGGATTATCCATTTCATAGCATTATTTTAACGTCATTAATGCTCAATAGTAATCACTTGATCTATTTAGTTTATTTAAGACAGATATGTACTTTTCACTATGTCATGAGTTTCTAATGTACATTTATACTTAGTTCTAGTAGGATCTTTTGATGATATCACTCAATCTTAACATGTGTATGTTGCTGCTATAAAAATTCACTAGTATGTTTTCTTATTGCTTCAATCTTATAAAGTTAACATTTTATGTTCAAATAGTAACTTACATTCATTAATATCTTTATTATGATTTAACACATCTTCCTTCATTCTTGCATTGATAATGCATATGTGTCTAATGAAATTTTCACATATAATAGTTAATTGTTATTCGCGTAATTTTTTCTAAGAAGGTACATTATATTGCACTCATTTAAATGTTTTCACATGTGTTGTCACTTACCCAAATAATGTTTAATTTTTCAATTTTTTCAAAAGTTTTTGTCAAGTGACTCTTTAATCAAAAAAATTTACCTTTCTCAAGTCTTCAAAAGTTAAAATTTCCAACGAGTTAGTCATTTCTTATGTTTTGGGTCCAAGTCCTTTATATTGTGGCTATTTCAAGTTTTTTTGGAACAAGTGGTACGTGTTATCTTGGGCCTTTTGTTCCCCAAGTTACCACTTAACCTGTAAAACAATTGTTCTTTTTATACAAATTTTTGAGTTTCTCGAGGAAATTTCCTTTGTTTCTTTTTTCAATGAGAGTCATAGAGATATTGGTTCCCAGAGCCCCTTTGTTCCTATGGGCCTTATGTTCCATAAAATCCACACTCTCCCGCATTGCTAAGTGGTTATTTATACTGCAGATATTTTGGGTGTTTAGAGAGCTCATTACCCTCGTTCTTCTCAGGCCTTCATTCTCTACATCCTCTTGGTATTTGCATTGGATTTCAACCTACAAGCTTTTAATCGAGTATTCCCTTATATTGAGGGGTTTGTATAAATTTGAGGAACTCATGACCCATGTTCTTTTTAGCCTATTATTCCCTACAAACCCACTTTTTCCACACATTGAAGCATTTCTATACATTGTGGAGAATTTGGAGGTATAAGTCCCTCACATCCCTTGTTCCATCAAGTCCTCTTGTCCCTGCTTCTCTGCCATATCCACAATACAAGGTAAAATGAGTAAATTTTTCCACATGTTTTCATGCCCTCCGCATTACACTTAAAACTCTAAAATTATTGTTTTAAAATCCATTTGTCAAATGGAAAAAGGTATATAAAGGGGTAAAGTAGTTCATTTTTCACCATTATAACATGAGAATTTTCACTATGTTGTATATTTTTGTTCATGTGCCCTCAGGTACATTTCTAGTCATAACTCTTTCTTTTCCCAACCATTTTCAAAAATTTAAGTTGCGTTGTGATCCTGAGGAGACTGTCATTCTTCTTGAGATAAAGGTAGCCATTTAATGATCCCCCTGCATTCATTTGAAATCAAATTAATTCCCCATGTCTTCTTTCCATTATTAATCTTATTTCCTTAGGTTTGTCTTCCCACATTGCCACCGGGGAAGTTACGTGATATCTTTGGATTTGAGCATATTTCTTCTCTTGAAACCTTTGTGCCTAACATTGGGGATAGTGATGTATGACATGTGAACCTAGATGATTTTTGGGGCCGTGTTTATGGAGATACTCCTACTCCCTTATCCCAATGTATTAGGGATAGTGGGATTACTAATGCTACCATCTTCCCCCTCTTTTTTCAATTCTCGATACTATCTTATCTTGTGCTTCTCATTTTAGCCTCGAACCAAAGAAATAAAGGACCCTCAAGGCAAATTTATTTCCAAATTGGATGCTAATTGTATTAATGCAGCCCTTAGAATCCCATTCATGGAAAACCATATCTTTTTATCTAATTCCCAAGCTAAAAATATCTTTGAATAAAACAAGGAGAGATATAAGGAAATAATACCCAAATCATGGCTTAAAACTCCAAAGAGAGGAGCCTCCAAACTGCCAAAAGTCATGTATAGATCAGATTTCAAAGAAGAATTATCTAAAATGATCACATTGTTTTCTAGATTAATGGCCCTCCCTTTATAAATGAGTTTTAATTCTAGATGACTTTCTTCATCAATATTATGTTTGAGGGAAAACAAAACCTAAGTTAAGGAGAAATGATCTGTGAGAATCTCAGTGAATATTGTGTTGATGTGCAAAAGAGAAATACCTTCTACATGACCTCTTATCTCGTATACTCAATTGTATCCTACACTTAATGGTTAGGTTTTCTCCACATGATGATAAGAATTATGAACTTTATATGAATTTTACCATGACTAACTTTAAAAATAAAAACACCATTTTAGAAGAGTCAATGATACTTTTACCATGTATATAGTTAGACTCTTAGAGGGAAATATAGTTGAGAGGGTGTTTGTTGAGGCAAAAAAATTGATTTCAACATATGATAGCTTGTTCATTCAGTTCAAGATATTTTCCTATATCAAGTTAGCTGGGTTTGAAGGTACACCAAATAAGCTACCTATGTATTGTAATGACAAGATAGTTCTTGTAGAGGTTTGCAGACAATTAGACATGTTGCATAGGACATGCAGGGATAAGAAGATCACAGGCATCCAATTCCCAATCTCTTTGGGGAATTATACTTGTAGGATAAATTTGGATGCTCAAAATGTGGAAAGAACAATTGTTGCATTCAATTTTTACTCATTCCACAAGAGATCTTGTTTTGATATCAAAGGTTTTATCTCCAAGCACCTCAAAATGAGTTATTATCATTTTCCTACTCTGGAAGATTATTGGGAGGACTGTTCAGATGAGTATGAAGTAAGAAGGAGGTATTTTGGCTGAATTTCTCTACAACAAATCAAATATTTCAATATATATAAAGTTCTAGAGGATTTTCCAGATGAAAATGAAGATTTGTATTCTCTTGAATATGTCAAAACTATTCAACACACACCTCTTCTCACCATTAATTGGTTTCAAAAGGAGAAAGATGATCTTTTTAGAAATAATTAACCCAGTCTTGGTAAGGACAAAGGTTTGGTTTAACAGAAAGATGAAAGCATACAGGACAGGTGTGACACAACATTCTTCTCAAGAGGACTCTTCATCACATAAGGATGTTTCTTTTTCACTCATAAAGTTGAAAATCAATCAAATCCTTCTCCTTTATAGGTAGAATCTGAAACTAAAGTGTACTCCAAGAAGGATAAGGCTAAAAATATTGAGAAAATTGAAGAGATAGTTGAGAAGGAAGTAGAACAGGAAATAACTCATGAACCAATACAGGAGTCCAGTAAGCTGAATAGAAAATTCTTCTTCCGAATAAGAAGGAAAGGAAACAAAGGAACATGAAGAAATTAATTATGAGGGTGGAAGCACTAAAAAAAAGATGAGGAAGATAGGGTGGATGTTATAGAACCAGATTCGGAAATTTGAGAATCCCCAAAGCTCAAATTGCCAATCAAGGAAATGGATTTTCTGGTATTGAGACACCCACTCTAGAAGTATCTGCTGCCCAAAATCTTAGTTCTCTTAACACACTTGCATTGGGCCCACTTTCTGCTCCACCTTCCAGTGATTCCTTCACATGGGTCCAACCCATGATTGAAACAAAGAAAAGGAAGGCATATTCTCAAGTCATTTCTCCAAGATTCAATTTGTACATGCCCCCCTTGGTGCAAATCCCACTCCTTCTAAAAAGGCAAAGGTCGCCTCTAGGTTGGTTTCTAATTCAAAATTTCAAGCAATATTTGGAGATAGTAAAAGCAAGAGGGGAAAAGGATGAAAAATAATTAACCATGTTGACTTGGAACTAACTAGACTCTCGTTAGGTGAATCTACTCCTATGGGAGAGATTCATAACCGGAAGGAAATAGTCTCTAAATTCATTGAGAGGGTATACAAAGGTAAACAGACATGAGAGAAGATAGAAGAACAGTACAAGTTCTTTATGGTTTCATCAAATATTTTATTTCCAGTGATAAAGTTCTTGATCCTACTCCTCTCTCCTCAATGCCTCCTCCCATTGTTCTATCTAATGAAGATGTTCAAGCCATCAAATATATCCATAAACATGCTTCTTATGGAAAGGAAATTGAGGAAATGGTTGAAGGAATGTTGGTATCTGGTTTAAATTTCATAGAAGAAGCATATAAAGTATATGACAACATCTCCTTAGCTCAAATTCAATTTGATATAGTAATCACTAGATCTGAGAAGGAGCTTAAACTCTGGTTGGAATGTATTCAAGATCTTAGAATCATGAATGCTACAGATGAGAAAATCCTCCTTGCACACAAAGTTTTTGATGATTCAAAAAGTAATCTCTCCAGAAAATGGGTGTTCATTGTTGAGTGGAAAATAAAGGTACTTGAGGAGGAAATCACTAAACTAAATGGCATAGTAAAAAAAGGAGAGGCATTTAAATTTGAGATACTTGCTAAATTTCAAGCTCTACGAGTGTCAATTCTATAAAGAAAACTCTACATAAAGGAACCTATTAGATGAGATCAAAGAAAAGTTTAGAGCACTCATCAAAGAATATTTGTTCAAGTCTGAGACTGTTAACAAAGAGAAGATGGAGGAAATCACTGAATTGCACAATGTTGTCATAGAGGCCACCAAAGGTTTTTCGTAGAATGCAGGAATTGGAAAGGAAATGGAAGACTCCTTGGGCAGCTGGTTGAATGCTATGGCAAACACAACCATCCCAAGAGTCATGGAGATTGTTGGTGCCTTAGTCAAATTCAGAAATCATATACTCAAGATAAAGACTCCAGCTACACCATCTTCAAGTGCTCCCTCTTCTAGTTCATAAATCTCTTTCTCTAAATATTATATATATAGTTATCTTTATTATTTCGAAGACATGAGATTGTAAATAGAGCTAACTAAATGTAATTCATTAATTAAGTGGTAACACTTAATTAAAAATACAATTGGATTAGAGAAATTGGTTACAACCGCTCCTCTGCCTATGTAACGCTTTTCTCTCATTGTAAAGTGATTGTTAGATTTTGGTGTTTTGAATGTAAAGATACAAAACAGTTGAAATCAATACAAAAGAAGCTTATCTCTCTTATTTCATGTGTTCTTTCTATTTCTATCTCTCAATATTACAAATGTGAATTAGTATATTTGAATGTGAAACTATGTGTTCAGTTCATATGTTATAGTGCAAAGAACTTTGTGTGCTACATTTATATCTTGTGGATTTTTCAAATATATAAGTTCATGTGTTCTTAAAGTTTCATGCATGCATCAGTAAGGTGTTATTCTGCAATCTCTATATCTGAAAGTGCTTCCTTCTTCACTCCTTTTTCTTGACAATAGTGAGTAATCTTGTATGACCAAGGAGAATACTTGTGTTCTTGATAGGTGGAAAGTTGAAATTTGTGTCTCTTCTTACCAAGTATTGCTCATTTAAACTATTGTTTCCTCTTCTAAAATTATCATACCTTTTCATCTTTTGTATTGAGAATAATTGGATATGGAAACATTCTTTACACCAAAATCCTCATCTAGATATTGTTAGATTGTATATTTGTAAATAGGTAGATTTTCCAACGTTTTGTGAATAAGGGAACCACTCCTCCAATGAGGAGGTATTGTTGTCCTTGAACTATTGCTTGTGCCTAAATACCAAATTTCCAACCAACAACATGGCTAATTACATCATAAATACATTTACTTCATTATCATTTCATACTAACATACATATGTAACATATTCAAGTTATATTGAATCATCGAATAATAATAGATTTTCACCATTCCATTTATACAATAACATTCGGTGTAATGCAGCAATATAATATGTCATATTTAAAAATACAAAGTATATATCAGCATTACTATTTATAAAAATAATAGTGATTACGAAAGTACAATAATATTACCAAGATAATCCTTTATTACAAAAGGCTAATCTACCCCTTTTTATAAACTACGAGTATAAATTTCACATTTTAAGTACAGTACAATCAATATAATCAAATCAAAATAATCATGCATGTTAAACATGCATAACATTTCTTTATTCAACCACAAAATATAACTCAAATCTGCCATTTTTATGAGAGAGAAAAGATGATAAAGTGGATAGTTCGAAAAGAATTGGCATGAATTTTTCCATTCTCATCACATTTTTTTGTTTATTTCAATAAAATGTATATAATAAAACATATTAATAATTCCAACTTATTCATTTTCCAAATAGTATCAAGTTTACTCAACAAAATGAGACTAATGTAGTAATCCCTATTACCAACATTTCCATTTCATGCCACAATGAGTAAACTTATACTTTAATCATAATTAATGAATTCATTACGGTTATAATTTTGATCATTATGATTAATAAACATACTACTAGCAATCAAAGATAACGTGGTTCATATCATTCATTTAACATTGGATCAATCTAAAGATGATAACATAATTCACGTTAACAAAAAAGTCAAGAAGCCAATCAAGTAATCAACAACTACTTCTTTCTCTTTATTGCACCAAATCATGATATCCACTACGTCGGGATTGGTAAATATTAATACCTTAGTCTTAACAAATATGATATTAATTAATGCCTTAATCATATCAACAATGATATTTATTAATACCTTAAACTTTTCAAACAATGATAATGATTAAAACCTTAATCTTATCAAACAATGTTGAATATTAAAACCTTAATTTTATCAAACAATGATATACCCCTATGAAGGACAAGACTATTTTTAAAGCGATTATCATGTGTGTAGAAAGCATATTTATTTTTAAAAATTCCTTCATGATTTATCGGTCACAAAACTCATGCCTTCATAAATTTACTTGTTTAAAAAAATCCTTACCCAATTAGAAACCTAGGCCTTTTGAAGAATTCATTAATGAATTCACAATCAAGAAATAGAATCATTTACACTTGAAAATAGAAGAACCCCGGATGAAGGTCCCAATTAAACATAAAAGTTTCAATTATTTATGTACATACTTGAGAAATCCTTTCACTCTTCAAAACTACCTCAACCCGTGAAGCATCTTTAACCCCATTTTTTCAATATACAGTCATCAAAATCCAAGTTTACAATCTTACTAAAATGATCATTTGGGATACTAATGTAACATGAGTAACTTTTATAAACTTCCTTATCAAGTTTAGACCAAAACCCCAATACGGTATCGACCGATACAAAGTCAATTTAAACACCAACCTTTTAAAATAAACCCATACATTTGGATACTCATTTTATTCCATTATCAAAAGAGTTCATTGAACCAAAGGTTATTCATTACATAATTTTCCATTACCTAGATAAAATTAAAATACCCAGATACAAACTTCTAGTTATTCAAGAAAACCAACAAATCCACGGTTAGGTCAAAAGAAGGTCCTTCCTTTTTTTTGTTTCACGATGTCAACTATACACATCGACAAGTTTATCATTACACCCACAAATGGGTTTTACTTTTAACTTTGCACGTTTCCAAAACAATTTCATTTAAACAATTTAAAGACAAGTAACCATGTTTTTGAGTAGCTAAAGGTTGATAACAAACAAAATAAATATTCTCAAGTATTACATATACTCTATTTCCATTTTCTAGATTCCCAAACACTCAAGAAAATAAACCTATGTTTATATTTTGCAAATTTGAACTCCCATATTTTTATATAAAAAAATCTAAAAATCCAACAACTTACGAGAGATCTATTTTTTATAAACATTATAGAAAAATAAATAGCAGAGAAGGGAGAAAGAAAATCAATGCTTATAAGTGAATCCTCTCCTGTAATTTTCCTTTTATTTCCTTAACTTTCCCGATGGGTCGAGCAAGTCGTTTCTCCTTCCTTCTCATTTTCTACAAAAAACCCCACACCAATAATTCCATATTCCATAAATTTTGATGTCAAAGAAATATTAAAACTGAAATTATTTATTTTTCCCATCATCATGAATAATCCCTCAAAAATCTCCACAAACCATTTAAACCAAGGAAAATTTCAAGGAACCCCCCTCAAAAAAACTTATAGAAATCGCGGTGAATATACTTGTAACCATTTTTGTGGTTTTGACGAATATCCCTTTAACATGTTTCGTTCTTTCGGAGAAAATGGTAAAAATATTTAAAATAGTAGGAAATTGAATGGCAAATCTCTTGAAACTTTTTTCGCGAGTACCCTCCATCGAATTTGACTATAATGAGGCCCAAAAAAATATTTCTTTTGCATGGCTTCCTTTATGCTCAAGTGTCTTGAATGTGTGACATTTGGCCACTCAAAGGAACAGAAAAATGGCATGTGGTATCTTATGATTACTCACTACCACTATGCCTTGCCTCACCGACACCGCGGACCCGAAACTTTATTGAATCGGTTCATTATTCTGTAAGGGTTAGAGTTTGGAGAATGCATTTGACTTGGGAGGCCTAGAATCCTACCACATGTTTGTCCGATGGGCCGATAAGGATTAATAAATTTAATAATAAGGAAAAACTAACTTATATTTAATAATCAAGGATACATCGTTGGTTTCTTTTTTTTTTTATGTCGGTATGAGCAACAGTAAGAATGTGTTTTTAAATAAGGCCATGTTATGGAGTATCCTTTTAAAGCTAATTTATTTTAATAAATAATGAAAGATAGTATGGGGGCCTAATTACTATGTATAAAATTAAAAAATCGAATGTATTTAATTTTGATAGGGTCTTGGCAAAATTCTCATCGTTAATCAAGACAACAACAACGAGATCATTCAATAATCGATGATCAAATTGAATAAAGATGCCAAATGGTTGTATTTAAATGCACATTTAGCATTGCATGCATGTGAATAGGGATAAAGATGACTTTTGAGTATACATTTCCATGTAACTATGGAAAGCAATAGAATTCAAAGATTCTAAAAACATGCCAAAAACACACAAACTGAAAATCATGCCACTAAAAGTGAAAAATTAGTTTCCAATAGAGAATAATCATGCATTAAATATAGAACGTTCCATTTTTGGATGCTTGGATTTTAGAATATAGACCATAACAGTAAAAATAAGAAAATATGCTTCAAATATGTATGTTTGTTTTAGGAAACAAATCTATAGTTGTCTTAAATCAACCTAGGCTCAAAGGTGATGCCCTTTGTTATAATAGATGTTAGTTGTGTTTATATATTCGCAGCCACGAACAAGACCCTTGCTTTAAATGAAAACAAAGGATTAGGATATTTCAGAAAACACCTTTTGAAACACAAGAACTCTCCCAATGCGGTGCAACTAAATAAGAATATCCTTTTCCTGCAAAAATACACTCGCACATTGCATGGGGCACCCTTGAAATTTCTTTCCAACACCAAACATTTCCTCTCCTCCTTCCAAACTCAAGCTCGAGCTCAAAAATAATTATGTCCTCCAAATGGTCCCTATCTACAATTGATCTGCAAGTATTACCCTCTCTTCAAATATAACCAACCTTGGTTTGTAGTGAGGAAATGGTCTCTACCATATCTTACAGTGTAACAACACAAAATGAATAGTATCATAATCTTGTGTGCTAAAAATCTCACAACCAACATAGGTTCATATGACATTAAAAAAAAAAAAATTGTTTCAAGACAACGGGTCCATAGAAGAAACAATCTCTCAATCATGCCATAATCCTCCAAGTCCCCATAGAAGAATCATAAATTTCTATAGTACCATTTCCTAAATTAACTCCATATCTATTAGCACCTTCTTGAACCACTTTTTACCCCTTGTTGTCATCCGCAACCAAAATTCCCTACGCATAAATATAAAAGCTCCATTCATTAGTTAATAAGATTTGAGGAAGATTGAAGGAGGTTCTAACCTTCATTGGATTACATATCCTTAAAATGTAACTCGATTCACTCAAACAAAATAATATTATCCCTCAATGTGTATCTTCAAACCGTACCCCATCAAAGCATGATATCCATGAAAATTTTAGAATTTTCCATGTCCTCTCATTATTCTGATCGTATCTCAGCCAATGATGACCACTATCATGATTTACAAGTATCCATGGATGTTTGTTCCTTGTTTCATTGTAATTCTTAAAGAATGTGGTGGAAGACATGAGTTCTTTCCATTCCTTATAAAATAGAGAGAACCTACATATGGATTCTAACTGAAGCCAAAGCAATACGTTTTCCCAAACATCTTGAGGTAGTGAATGATCCCACAGAACATGATTTCCATTCTCCTCCTCAATCTTTGACATTTAATCATGGTCAATTTCAAGGATTTATCTTATTCCTTTTCTTGGTGACATTTGAAAATAAAAGGAAAATAAAACTTAGTGGCGATTGATGATGTTAAAGGGAATCATGCAACAAGCACACGATATGAGCAGGGCATTCAAGGGTTGTAGGTTAAATGGCTAGGCGGGGTTTGGTGCTTACATTGTAAATAACCTAGAATGAAGAAGAAATTCCGGTGTTTCAAGAAGGATAAGAAAAATAAAAATGCATGACATTGTAGAAATGCAAGAGTATCCACAAGAATAGGTGCTAACAAGGAAAAATATACTTGTTGAAACATAAACAAGAGTATCCACAAGAGTATCTCATATATTTGTTGAGATCCAAAAATAAAAGCATCTTGTTCCACAAGAGTATATCATATATTTGTTGAAACATAAAAATTACATATCATAACATAAACATTACTTATCATAACATAGGCATACAAAAAAAAAATCTATAAGCCCTTAGCCTATAACTATATTATAACATAAATATTACATATCGTAATATATTTCTCATTTCTTGTGCCTCTTTCCTAACTGCATCAGTATCGATCTTCTCTACAAAGTATCATATAGGGTTAGTATCAAGACACATTATTTATCAATGATAGCTCTGTAGGTGTCTATTAAGTCTTGTCAGGTTTTAACCACCTCAAAATATCGCTGAGACTTGAAAGGATGGAATACATTGTTTCAACTACACTATCAATCCGAGGGGTCACTACTCGGGATTGATTTCCATCAATTTCCATATCCACATCATTTATAGCAGCATGTGGAGAATCCATAGGTTCTGGGTTTGGGGATTCTTGATAAACAACAGAGAGTTCGATAATACTTCGGAATCGGTTACTCGGGTAGGGAATGGTTGGAGCTCGAGAAGAAGTTCTAAGAGAATGAAAGGGAACAATGGTAGCAGTTGATTGGCTAGGAGAGGGGGTGTGGAAGCACCATTAGGACGAGAACTATAAGTAGAAAGGGAAAAGGATTTCCCAACAAGTAACCTCCTTTGATTCCGTATCAAAACTAGAAGAAAGCACAACATATTTATAGCTTGATACTTGTTCGATGCACTCAATTTGGTCCCCCATGATATTCCAAAAGAAATAAAGTTTTTGAAAATTACCATGGGCCTTGAATTTATAAATTGTTGAGTGATTTATTTGATTGGACCTTTACACATGTCAACCAAACCCGGGTATGAAATGACGGTTAATATTAAATGCAAGTTGTGGCATAAAATTCGCATTGAAACTATTGTCACTATCCAAAATGACTCTTTCTTCCTTTTAAATGTCCTTTTATCATGATGAATATAATACGAGATAGAATGTTATACATTAAATCAATTATAGTTAACTTCCTTCTTAATAAACATTTAACATATCGAGACACTTACACCGGTGAGTAATTATTGATAGCCTTGTCCTTGACTTGAGTTTTAATTAATTACAATTTACATATTCATGACAAATGCAAATTTTTCCACTAGAGATTTAATTGGTACCCTCATTGTTAATAAATGTCTTATCAATTTTAATTCTTAGTGACATTATATTTTATGGCATCAAGGTCCAGAAATGAGATATTTAATACATATGGAAAAGTATTATTTCATAAAAGTGGCATATTTAATAAATATGCAAAAGACATATTTCATAAAAGCGGCATATTTAATAAATTTGTATATGTAAAAGTTACTAAGCTTTATGAAAAGGGAACTTTCCTACAAAATATATCGAAACGACCATCATTGTATTCAGTGATCAAATTTGAAGGGCTCCCCATACTTTAATTTGATTGGCTAGGTTAAGCTTTACCCATTGTAAATGAGATATTAGAAAACACATTACCCTTCAACAAAAAAGAAATGAAAATGTTAAATTTTTTTCAATATATATATTTGATTAAAATAAATATGAAAATGGTCAAAATTATGAAATATATAACATCTAATAATAATTGTGAAAACACTATATAAATGTGAAAACACTATATTTCATTAAGTAATGACATCAAAAATTTGAATTCTATTTAAAAACAACCTTTTCATTAGTTATTTCAATTCAAATAGTAAATAATATTAAGAAATGTTTGATTTTATTCATATTTATTTTCTTTAGAGAGACTTTGTTTGATCTATTCTCATCTTAAATCTAGGGATGTTTGGTTTGGTATTTTGAATATATATATATATATATATAATATATATATATAATGTAAGATATATACGAAAATAAAAATAAAAATATATATATTAATAATATTTAATATATATATATATATATATATATATATATATATATATATATATATATATATAATGTAATGAGACCCTCAATTTAAGACAAGAGACACCTTTGTTAGGAGTGGGGTGGAAGGGCTGCGTTTTATCAAGCTCCTTAATGGTTCTTTTGCTCTCTTTTTGTGCCCCAATTTCTTGGCATAATAATACAAGCACTTTATTTGAGGTCCTAGAGACATTACTCATGAGGAACCCTAGTTGATGTTTGGAGTTTATGTGATTTGATAGATGCTTGACCTCAAGAAGCTCTCTCTCAGTAAATGGCCCACTTGAAAGATGAGCCTTTTCGCTTCATCGGACCTCAAATTTCTCAAAGAGCCACAATACGGGTGACCTTAGAGGAAGGAGAGTGAGATGGAAAATGCATGAGCTTGTATAGTATTTTAATCCAATAAAAATATATTTATAATTTAATGCAAGGAAACCTCGGTGTGTAAACTCAAAATGGGCAAAAAATAAAATAGAACTAAATGGAGCGGGGAAGGGCAAAAAAAAAGCTCTAAAATGTTGAATTAGGGTTTGATCCTTATTCTCATTGTGGAATAGGGCGAGTGTGTGGGTGGCCCATTTGTGCAATGTGAAATCCCTCCACAAACATCTCTATCGAGGATGTTTTGTCACTTTCCCTCTCTTCTTGCACTAAGGATCTTTGGTCAGTGATGTTTTCCAATGAAGAGATGAAGGAGAAAAATTGGCGATTGTTTTGCGAGATGAAGGTGCATTTCGGGGTATGGGGATGTGCCTTGTGGGGAATAATGTCGTTTTTTCCCAAACGTGGTCTTATAGAAGAGAATGATGGCGGTGTAGGGGATCCGGGAATCCATTTAAAGCATTGATATTTTCTCCACAAATCAACATAACTCCAATTGGAGTTCCCCAAATAATTCTTACTATCATGAATATTTGATATTATTTGCATGGCTTCCATAAAGCAACACATGTGGGAGTGTTATTGCTGATTTACCTTGCCATCTCACACGTTTTCCTATAAGTGTTGAAAGAGGAGATTTGGAGCGGATGGTGAAATTAACATTTATGCCATAATGTACGCACATCCGCCAAAGCATAATGGAAATTTGTTTTTTTTTGCCGAGTTTAAGAGGAGATAAAAGCTCTAAAATGTTGAATTTATTTTCTGTGGAATGGGCGAGTGTTAGGCGCAAAGCACCAAAAATGGGGAAACCTTTTTGCATGGACTTCTCCAATGAAGATATGAAGGAGAAAAAGCATAATGGAGAGAGGGATTTTGATAGATGTTGTAGTTAGAAGAGAATGAGGCGTTCGGGATCCATTTAAAGCATTGATATTTGCTCCCAAATTCGCTTCCATGTTTGACCAAATGAAAGAATGAAACAGACTTCTCTTGGAATGCATTTTCTCCCCCTAGTCGGCACCAAAAATTTTTACGTGGACCCAAAGCATAAGGCATGGTTTCCTCACAAGTTTGACCGAATCATGTTTTTTCAATCAAAAGCATGGTTTCCTCACAAGTCAATCATGTTGCACCGTATGCAACAACATGGGGCTCCAACCCACTTAGTTTACATCTACCAAAGCATCCCCCTGTCTATGCCAAAATAGAGATCTTGAAACAAAGTATGGACGTCCATCAAAGCATTGTGGAGAAGGGATTTCTTTTGTGTGTTTCGATTCAAGTGCCACGACCAGATACATATGCAAAATGTGGAGGCATGCGAGCTGTTCAAAAATCCTGAAAGGAATGTGGTTTAGGGGCTGCAATGATTACAGGATAAAAAAATGAGTTGTTGAAAAGGCCTTGGAAAATTTCAAGCAAATGCAATTGGTACGTGTAAAGCCAGACTCCACTACCTTGTCCCAGCATCCTCGCAGCCTCTGTCAAAATGGGAGCTCTAGAGTAGGCCTCGGACAACCGTCAAGGCATAATGTTAGAGGATTTTTAGTTGCAAATGTGCTAGTAGACAAGTATGCAAATGGCGGAAGCTTACACAAGGCAAGTCAACTGTTTGACAAAATGCCTCAAAGAAATGTTGTCTCATGGAATGCCAGGATTGCAAGATATGCACTTAATGGATCTGTTCAAAAGGTTTTAGAAACACACAAGCAACTACTTACTCTGTTGGAAAACTTCAAGTGATCGGGAAGTTGGTGTGACGTGGTGGAGCTGAGGATGCTCGTGAACTGGTTGACGAAGTGCCCAAGCAAGATGCTGAACCGAAGCCTACGGCTTCGACCGACTTTGTTCTCTAGGCATGGTTCTTCTTCCCTTACCTCTCATAATTCTCGTGTTTTAGTTCTCTTTTGCAACTAAATAGAATTTTAAAATTATGGATTTTTAATATAGTTAAATGTTCCTTCAACTCGATTGCAAAACAATAAATTGTCATGTCGTAACTCACGAAGTCATTATAACTCACCTACTTTAAACCATGAACTATCACCCTCACTTCGAGATGATCTAGAAAACTCTTACCCTTCTTGATCGCTCCAATATCATTTTATTGACCAGAAAAATTTGACTCCCCATTGATTAAGTTGACCTTCTTCCTACTTAAAATAGTTAAATTTTTCATTTTTCGAGACTCACTAAGTACCCTTCGCAACTCTGGAAACGAGATGTGAAGTTTCATTCATGTACCTTGGTATACGAGGATTCGCCTTGATTTTTGGTTTGACCGAAATGATCATATGACATCATTTTGATGCTCTTATAGGAGCCCTATTACACTAGTTTACAACAATAGAGAGTTAAAACTAGAAAGTTAGCTTTCGTTTTGGACCACCATTTGAAACCCGGAAAGAGAAATCACGTTCCATCTTCGCAAACCTCTATCGTTTATACTATAAAAATGCATGGAACATTCAGTATAGGAAAGAACACTTTTCGGGATAGTTTGGTGAAGCCATTTTGTAGGCCTCTAGTCGCAGTTTGATGAGGTCAAACTAGTCCAATTTCATCTTGTTGCTCCAGAAAACTTGTCGCCATTTAAAAATGGTCTTCTAGTTCTCAGTCCCGTTGACTCTGATGAATTCTCTTTATATAGGGGAACTAGTAGGAGATGTCTCGTTGCGTGCTTCTCCATCGAACGTCAGTTATGGATGCATTTTTTGGGTGCTCGAGCTAACTTTTGGCATTTTACAATTGGGTGAACTACGACCAGTGGCTCGGAGAACTAACCGCCAAACGCAAACCGTTCGCTCTTTTTCAATTCCGTCAGTTGCTATGAATTCTTGGTATATCTGGGGACACGTAGAAATTTAATCATGGTGTGTGTGCTCATTGGAAGATAACCTTTGGAAGCAGTTTCTTAGCCTCCGAGCCCGTTTTGAACGTTTTGCAGCTAGTGAGAAAATGTAAGAATAGAAAGTTGCGGGACCTCATAGGGTTGCCAAATCACCCTGGAAACTTTTAACATATGTAAATAACTATTTAAAACCCTTTAGTGTATCTATTGTGTGAAATAGAACTTTTGACAAAATGGTGTTTTCTCTCTCTTCCCTTCTCTTTCTCTCTCCTAGGTTACAAAATGAAGAAAAATGAAATGCAATGAATACATGTTTCTAGACCTTTTTATTTCGATTGCAAATTGTAATTATTGTCGGATGTAAAGAACGATGGAAGAACGATGACGAAAAAGGTGATGTGTAATTTAATTATTATTATTGTAATTTTTATAGGTCATTGTAAAATGAATAATTTTTATAGGTCTTGTATTCTTGAAAAGTTATAATTGAAATTTGTTAATATGCATGATATGCTAGTTGTAGGGATACTTAGGAAATGTGCATCTAATCATTGGTTCAATTTGTTTCTTAGTTGTGTATGGAAAAAAAAGGGGTTTGATTTATACATAGTAAATTGAAATTGAAGTTAATAAATTATAGTACTTTCTCAGTATTTAATAAACGATTAAATTAATCATTGGGTTATCTTCTTACCTTGCAAACATAATAAAGAGTTTTAATGGGAACACTCAACCTTAAAAAAATATTCATGCATAATTTTCCCGCATGTGTGATCCTTTTTACCATACAAGAAATTTAAGACCGAAGAATGAACTTAAGCTTTGCACTCGATGGAACACTTTAGGTTAGGTAAATAAAACCCTAGTTGGATTTTACCGTCATAGTTAATATGTTTAACGATATGGTCATGAACCCATATTTTAGGAATGTCATGGTCCAACTTTATCTAGAGTATGTGGTTTCCTTCTAGTTTTGGTAATCGTGAGAAGAATGCCCTCTCTTTAAGTCTAACACCAGGTTGAGTGGTGAAGATCGCTATGTAAGTCACCTTTTGAGTCCTTGTTCGAAGGAACAACTAAATGGTGTTACCTTGGTTTCTATCAAAATAACATTTTGGTATCTTCAAGGTGGTTTAGTATAGATATGTCCGCTTTCCTTAAAATCATATATAGTTGAGGCATAGATCATTAGGTGCATATTTGAATTAAACTAAACCCTAGTGGATTTTTTATGTTAACTTGTGGGTAGAAAACTATAATTTAACTCCTTGCATGCAAAATTGAGTTGAAAGATGTCGATTCTAGAGAACCTTAGAAAGTGTAATCTTGTAATATTTATTATGCGGAATCGTACAATGATAGGATATGGGATCTTTGTGAACACATATCGCTTGCATTCATGTGTAGTTTATAATGCTCCTAGCCATGTACTTCCTTAAGATGTTAGACATGTGCTTTCATAACTCTTTTGTTTTGAGATGATGCTAAGAATGAGACCTTAGTGCGATGTAAGAGCATATCATATAATGCTACACACAAGATTGGAGATTAGGATTAAGGTCAATTTTGGAGTCCTTATAACTTAATTAAACTTTTTCATGCGTTGTAAAGAATATAAATTACCTTGGTGTGACCAAACGTCGAGAAAACAAAATATATACATATAAAAATCAAATTTGGAATTCAACAAATTATTGAGCTATAATAATAATGGTAGCAAAATAACTATTCCGTGATCGATGGATGTTCTTGGGGAAAAATCTATTTCAAATCTATGTCTTCCTTAATCCCAAGATTTCATCTTGACATCACGTTAGGTTCACTTGTGTAGTAAGGTTAAATTCTAAACTTTGAATAAGCATTTTGGGAAGCATAATCTTAACATAAGAATGAGAGAGTTAGAATTTTGTATAAAATTTGAAATATGGAAAATACTTATGTAAGTTATGAAGATTGGCATAAGGGTAAGGAGAAAAATCAAATGGTTGAACAATAAGTGAAAGGTGAAACAAATTTTCAGAACATGTAGGTGGAAAAAGGAAGAAAATTTTGCTTACATAATAATGTTATTGGATGTTTAACGTACGCTAGATGTAACCATGGTAATGTTGTGTGGTGGGTTGTCAATCCTTAAGTCCCTTTTTATTGTGGTCGTGTTATTGCTAGTATTCGTTCATTGGGAAAAGTGTGGCATCGACGTGCCGATGTCATCTACATGTGTCTATGTGAGTCGATGACTTATGTGATTGTCGCATGTGAGTTGAGTTCTATACTTGGAGCCCTTGTTGTGTTGTGTGTAGCGTGTATTGTAAGTCAAAAAAATTATCCTGGTATTTTACTGTTGTATTTGGGTGTGTAAAATGTGGGCACTACATATGGTATCAGAGCAGAGGTTCATGCTCTTGAACCTCTGGGATAGATTGGAGTTGTGATGATTTTGCATGATGGCGATGGTGTTTCATGATGGTGATAAATATTGGAAGAGTAATGTGTTTTAAGAGTGATGTGATCTATGTCGTAATTGTGATAATGTGAATGCACATGATGTGTATGTCACTTAGTGCGTAATTGTTGTCATGTTGATGTGCTTGTGATGAGAGTATTGACTCTCCTTTTCGTGGATTCAATGAGGAATTTATGTGTGATGTACCACCTTGTTTTGTGTGAATGGAATGATATTGTGAATTGCAGAGTGTTGGAACATTTTGACCTTATGTGATGTGAAGATGTATTGATGTATTGCAAGAAAAATTGGTGTAGAGTGAATTGAATCATATTGTGATGTCGTCACCGTGTTGTTATGAGTCGTGTGTATCACTGTGTTGTATCGCAAAGGGATTATATGTCGTAATGTTAGACATTGTTTTTCCTCATATGTATAATTCATGTAATATGTGATGGTTCATGTCATGATTTAGGGGCATATGGTAAGTATGATCCCTAGTGTACGGTGATCTCACTTTGGGTGCGGGATGTGGTAATGTGTTGTATCATAACCCGTGAAGGTAATGATTGTGTTATACCTGTATATTTATACCATGCGTAAGACATTATGGTTGTTGTGTGTGATTACCATTGTGTTTGTGATGTAGTGATGTGTATGTTGTGGACCTTACACTAGAAACCCTAAGGGGATAAATTTTCAAGAGTGTATGTGTGGAGAGAGGAGGCGTGGACCAGGTTTTCATAATCTTGAGCTGAGTATGAGTGAGGAAGTGGAGTCTTATATAGACTAAAAATCCACTTCTATCTATTTAGTATACTTCGAGCTTGCTCAGTATATTGTGGGTGCGCACCACCTTAGGCTCAACTTATGCAACCTTGTGTCCCCTGCTCTTTCCTATTGGATTGTTCATTGAATAATCCTATGTGATTTTGACTATGTTGATCCTTGTGGGAGTATGGAGGAATGGTTCAGGAAGAGATGATGATAGTTACATTATTTGATATACTCATTTCTAGTTACATGTATATTTTCACGAGCTGAGGCTCAATGTCCGAGTGCCAACAACTCGATGAGTACCCCTTTGGTGGTGGTATGAGGCCACATAGTGATTGTGATGTGCTATTTTCTCATTATGTATTTTATTTATAAATTAATCTTTTCTCTTTTAGCTAGAACCAGCCATTTTCTTGATTGACATGTTCTTATATTTTGGGCATTTATTTGATTGTTGCATTAACAATTGGATTTTACACTAACCATGGCTAATTAGCCATTTGTTTTCTTAGTTTTAAAACTGTCTTTTCATATTTAAAAGCTTTGTAGCCTAGCCCAAGGCTTTTGATTTTTCCACTTGGCATTTGAATGGATTGGTATCTTTGGTTCTAATGTCGTACCATGTTGGAATAGGGTCATGGATTGGTATGCTTTGGTTCTAATGTAAATATGAGATAAAAATGAAAAATATGTTATGATGCACTTGAAAAAATATAAGACAACTTGTCTAAAAATTATTTACAAAAATTGTGTAATATTTTTTGGTATCAAATAATTAATCCCCAATCTTTAGTAAATTACATATTATAGTTGAAGTGTTATATGAACAGAGTGTTAACAACCCAAATGCCATTGGAGTGTCCATGCTTCTCCATGCCAACTACTCTATATCAAAATCCATAACTTTGATTGCCTCCCATGTTATTAAATAGAAATCTTTCCCTATAGAAAACCGCTTCACTCAACTACAAGGTAGCATGTAAGATATTTCCTCTAAAGTGGATTAAAGAACCAGTGCTCCAATTGAGACAAAAAAATAAATTATCACATACTTGCAGTAAATTTGGCAACTCAATGCTACGGAACAAGGAGACATGCATCTAACCTTGAGCCCCGTGAAAATAGCCCTCGGAGGAAAAACAAGCGAAAGAAGTTAATTTTTAGCATAATGAGGAATAAAGGGCCCAACCAATAGAATTGAAACAAAAATAATAATTTACACTTGAATCTTTAGTTAAATGGTATCTAAATACACATGGAATTATTTGGTTGGATTTTGTGAAAGTCATTATTTGTTAGTGTGAAGACTATATTTACCTTTGGTAGTATAAAAATAATAATATATAAAATGTATTAAAATTATATTAATTCATTCGTGGCATGGGAAAACATAGGGGTGATAGTTTTTAATCTATTGAAAACTTTAAATTAATTTAACAATGAAATAATCTAATTTAAGAAGTCAATAATGTAAACACTATATAAATATGAAAACACTATATCTATCTATATATATATATATATATATATATATATATATATATATTTGATGTTTAAACATTTTTTTTACCAAAGCTATGAATCGGAGGGTTAAGGGACCCCCTTACAACTATACTCCGAAAATAAATTGAACATAAATCGACAACACAAGGCCCCCTTGAATGGCCCACACAGAGGAGGAAACACCATTTGAACAAATAAAAGTGGCTTCAAGATAGTGAATACACATGGCCACAAAACCAAAAAAACAATCTAGAAAAGAGTATTAATCCTCATCTAAAATAATTGTTGCCTCTTGAAAATGTTTCACTCGATTGCCACCATCGAAAACATAGCCTTACAATTGGTTGGCCTTACCTAGTAGAAGAAAATAGGCCTCACTGGCATTATCCCAAAACTCATTGAGGTGGTCAATGTCCGAGTCGATAGGTGAGCGAGCATGGTGAGATCCATAGGAGGCAATCTGCTAGGGTTTGGACCACCATGCCAGAATAGAACATGAACAACCTCTGCATATAGTAGTAGCTCCCTATACCACTTGTTGAGAAAATCTTCCCCACGATCGGTGCCATTTTCTTGAGTTTTCTCTTCCTCCACCTTGAGTAGAGGGTCTAGGACAGAACACCTATCCATTTCTTCACGCAAACCAACTCGATGGATAGGGTAAATAAAGAACTCCGTGATAGCCATGACATCCACCTTGACCGAATGGAGAAAGAGGATATTAGAAACAAATGTCACGGTGAGTTCAAAGTTGACTTTGGCCCTGTGAGAGTCCTACATATAGGAATATTTTATCACATGCTCAATGGCCTCGGCCTCGAGCACATAATCATAGTGAAACACCTCTTGAAGTTGCATGTGGGAAATGGCTGAAATAAGGGACATTTCCCTTCTCTCCCGCACATAGAAAGAAAGGAAACCCCAAAAAAACCATTTTCTCACCAACCCAAAAACACAAACAAATAGAGGTAACGCGAGAGGAATGCGAGTAGCCACCAATAATAAAGGCCCAAAGTGTGGCACGTGCTACCATTAATTCTTTGAGCTTTGTGTCTACCACCCATCATAAATTATAATATCTTCCAAGCCATTCCAATCTTGTATATTATTAGAAATTAATTCAACTCCTGGGCCATCAATTACCTCATTTTCGATGGTGCTTACTTTACAAAACTTGAGGTTTTGAATATAATGATGCCCTTCTCACAAATTCCATTGCAAAAAGTATGTCAAAAAGTAGTAAGAAAATAGCTTCTTCAACAACTTCAATAATTCCATCTATAAAATGTCATAAATCGAAGTGTTGAGAAGAAGCGCAGGCCAAATTATACATCATTATGCTCTCGTTAACTAAATTTTGGCAAGGCTATGAATATAAGAACTAGAAGCCAAATTAGATGTTAGTGCACTCTCATCAACTTAATTTTGGTGAAGTTTTCAAATGGGGCTTGTGCAAAAGCACCAAATAATGGAAAATAGTAATTGAATGTAAGGTTCGACGAGCTTATGTGTGTGACGCATTGCATTGATTATTTGATCAAGAGCTACCTGGATTTGGTTGATAAGATAAATAAAGAGCTCCATTATTTGTATTATGTGACACAATTGTTAAATAATTAAATATTTGATGTTTTCTATATATATGTTATATAGCATAAATATATTTTCACTATATTTCGAATATGAATGCTTAGTTTAACAGATTGAGGAAATTAGTTTATTTGGCAATTAGGAAATAGGTATTAGATTTTGAACTTGCATGTTTAGTTTTTTCAAGGGAAAAGAGAGTTTTAAAAATTCCTAAGAAACGTAAATTTTATATTTATCTAAAAGGTGGTGTTTTAAATATGTAAGCTTGTGAAAAAGAAATTTGAGTTTAATATTTACGTAATGAAGATATTTTTTAATTTGTATCATCTATAAATCTAGCTTTTTGAACTTTTCTCTAATTATTAGGAAATTAATCTTCTTTTGTTTAACCCTAAATAGGGTACCAACATCTAAACCTAAAAATATGGGGTTTGTATTTGGGATGCATATTCCTCTTAGCTCAATTTTTATCAAGTGCCTTCCTTCTATAGAATATCAAAGACATCACTCTAAATTTATATTTATATTTCTATCTAGTCAAATGTAAGTGTAGTGCTGATGTTTCTATACCGTATATGTTAGTACTTCAATGAATGCTATAAAAATGCTCAATTTATTTGTAATACTTGTAACGATCACTACAACACTAGGGTACTTATGTATGTGTAGAAAATTATAATTCACACACTACAATAAAAGGGGTATTTAGAGAAAAGGCACGTGTCAGCCTTTGTCCTAAGCACATCACAATCAAGCGAAATTTTTCATACAACCCCAAAAATTCACCTTCCCGTAAAAACATTAATTATTAATTACGAGGCAAAACTATATTTTTATTTCTCAATACTATACTCAAATATTTCCCTTATAAAATTTTATATTAAATAAATATATCTTCTCCCAAGATCAAGGCGCGCGTATACTATGATGTTAATAACACTATTAATAATTGTAGGATATTTCAATCGCAATTGATCTTCAAAATCTTACATGGATACTTGAATGTTGAATGGCTAACAAATATTCACTAAATTACTTCTTTCTATATGCTATCGGCCCTCTCACAAGACCTATGAATGGTTTTAATAATCTATATTATTAGAAATTAATTCAACTCCCAAGCCATCAATTGCCTCATTAGCTACATGATTGGTCCAATTCCAATGTCCATGATCAACAAATTAATAATGAACAATTAATCCCATACCCAAAATTATAATACATCCCACCTAAATCGAGAGATTCACGTGGATACCTGGGATACGGAAAAAATAAATCCATGGAATTATTCCACATGGTATGGGAAAACATGGGGTTTTATTATTTAAAATGTTTCAACAACCCCCAAAAATTTCAATGAACAAGTCATTAAATGCAAACACCTATCACCATGGACCCAAAACTTTATTATTGAATCGGTTCATTTTGTGGGCTTGGAGTCTAGGGAATGCCTTTGCCTTGAGGAGGCTTGGAATCCTGCCATGTGGCCATCTGATAAGTGAAAATTGTCATCCAATGAATGGAATTTGATTAATGACTAGATTTGATGTCTACAAAGTACAGTGAAATACCTAATCATTTATAGTGATGTTGACAATTAAAATTTTGTTTCTGGAAATCATATTGCAATAGAAGGAAGAATAGATTCATAGAAGTTGCAGACCATGTAAAACTCAAAATTTTCATATTTCGAGTAAGTTTCATCCTACATTTGAGTCTTGATTCTTTAAATATTATCTTTTTATAAGTAGCACTGTATAATCCTTTGCTTTGAAATATTTCAATATAAGCGTTGAGAAATTAGGGTTGAGGTTTATAAAATCCAAAATTCCAAGCATGTCTACTTCCACAAGATCCCAAAGTAAAATTAAAACCCAAATTCCATACGCCAAACTACTTAAAAGTAAAACCCTTGGTTTTACTAATGAATATCATGATATTTATGATCTTGTAATTAGCACAAGATATTGAGCTTATTTACACGTCTGAGACTAAGATCGGGAAAAGTAGAAGTTCGGACTAATTAGGTAGACATAATGCTTTTGGTTGCATAATGTGGGCATCTAAATTGTGACACATGATGTTCTACAAGGTTTTCCCCTACCATGAATTTATCAATATATGTGCCCAATATTACAATGAGACAAAAAAATTGTTGCAAAGGGAAACGAATAAGAAGTTTTGTACATTATGGAGGTAAATCTTGGTAGTGTGTTGGGGTTTGAAAGAAAATATTTAGTGACCATCCACTTAAACCTAGAAAACATTGATAGTGATTATCACGCCACAAATCAAAAAGACAGAGATGCATTTTTTAGATTTAAATAATAACCATAATAACCATAATCAGTCATCAGAAGAACAGTTATACTCATGATTAATACCTTGATTCAGACCAATACACTCCATTATATTAAACACAATAAATACACAAAAGCTTATTACAATAAGTAATACCATAAGCTCATGCGCATCAGATCTGGCAACATAACCTCATAGTAATTCAGTTCTCACACACATATCCCTCCATACTACATAGATCACTACATATTTATAAGGGTGGGGACTTTCCCTTCACCACTTGCATAATTCCCAAAATAGGTCACATGCTGAAAATAGCCATGTGCCTTTACAATAATAGCCACACATGCAAGTGTGCTAACAATAGATCTCTTCTAGTTAACTAGTAGTAGAAATTCTATTTTTAATTTGAACCCATGAAAAGTGCTTGATAGTCACTCTTCCAAAAATATCCTATGCATGATGTGCAAGTCTTTATCTAGTTTGTGTGCTCCATGCCATCTCCAAAAATAGCCCATACATGTGAAAATGACTAAGTCTCGAATCTTCCCTTGTATTTTTTGTGTGTGTTTCCTTCCCTATCCTTCCACATGCCTTTGATTGTGCTTTACTCTATGTGTGTGAATCTTCTATGTGCCCTCTCCTTCATATCATACTCTTGTCCACTCAACATTACCCCACACTAAACCACATTTCTGCCCCAAAAATGGTTTCCTTTTAATATGGAAAGAATAAAGAATAAGGAATGGATGAATGTAAAGAATTACTATACAAAGAATAATTATTTACTCTACACCATCCTCTGCTTCAACTGGAAGAATTAGTTCTGGATATTCTTCTTTTATTTCTACCTCTAATGTTTTCCACTCATTCAACATGGCCTCTGCCTTTTCTGGAATATTTACTGCAATAGACTCCAACTCATCTTGGGAAATTTCTTCCTTTTCATTCTGTAATACTAACATAATGTTAGACATTGCAGACATTCTCCCTTCCTAGAAGATCCATCTTCTATGCTATAAGTTTCCCAAGTTCATCCAACTTGTTCTTATGGGGCTCTAGCCGCTGCAAGGGCCTCACACTTTTTCTTTACTAGTGCCAATCTCTCTGCACCCCAAGGTTTCATCCTTCATTTCCTTCAGGACTTCATTTTCCTCTACCATGGTCCTTATTCTTATGACTACCTCTAGAGCTGCACAAATATTCAACGCTTGGTCCGCTTTCTTCAGCTCCTCCCACAAGGTTTGGAGTAGTGCCTCGTATGATGAAATATTTCACACTACTGAAGCCTTTTCTCACTCTTGCTTCCTACTTAGGGTCCTTTGGTGTTGGCATACATACGTATAGGTCCATCCTCAAGCACCAAATCGACTAAGGTATGCACATAGTGCATAGCCAAAGGGAACCTTTTAGGTACCTTGGACTCCAAGTGTGGTCTTCGCTTTCAGGACATGGTCTCGATCTCCTCTACCATTCGACAAAAACCTCATTCTTCTTTTGCTCCAAGTCCTTTTCTCCCTTCAGGCATGCTATCTCAACATCCTTTTCCTTGTTTTCTTCTCTTAGTACCCTAATAGTAGTGGTGGATTTTCTATGTTCCTCGCGCCACCTCTATGTAGATACTTTTACCAAGGCATTACTCACCTATTCATCAAACATAATAAAGTGGGTTTTATGGTTATATGTCTAGCTTGAGGTGCCTTCTTCAATCTTCTTGACACACATGATTCTTCGCATACGTCAAAGTTTGGCTCATCCATGTGAGTGTGCATAGACCAAGATAGTTGCTTCCTTGTGTGCACGTGGTGGCCATGTCTTCATCCATCAGCTCCCATCCATATAACTCCTTAGGGCTCACCATGCTTTGAAAATGGGTGCACAAAAATTTTACTTGTGTCCTCAACATAGCCCAAAGATGGAACAATATACTCTCACTTGTTCTTTTAGTTCTTGGCCCCTTAGGAACTAGAGCGCAAGATTTGGAGTTGGATCTTCTATGTCTTGAGCATTATCTAGTCTGCTTCTCCTTCCTTTACCCCTTCTCCTCCATTCTTCACATCTTCATCTTTCATTTCTTCATCCCTCGGCTCTTCCACATGTCCTCTGGTTGTGTAGGAGATTGGGTGTGCTTTTCTAGAACTCTTTTGCCTCCTCATTCAGCTTCAATTTTCTCCTTCTCTTCTCAGTTTGTCTCCTTCTATGGAGAGATTCATGGTGATCTCATACTGATTGTGGAGTAGCACCTTGGGTTCTTGTTCTCCTAAATACCCTTTTGAAATGACACTCTCCTTGGACTACATCCAAGTCTTCATCACCTTCTTCTTGTACCTAGGGTGGAGTGGTCACGTGTTAGTTTCCACCTTATCCATGGGTTGCCTTCATCCTCTATGTTCAGGCCACCACTATCTTCTCATTCATCTTCCTCCTCGTCCACCACTATGGTTTCTATAGGCTATGGGGTTGGCACATTCTCCATTGTATGCTTACCCTTTGGAGCCCTGGGGAGTGAACTCATTCTCTACATATTTTTACCCTCCAACTTAGGCTTAAGTTGAAGGTATACAAGCACATGGCTCCATTGTCTCCAATTTCCAAACTTACAGGCTTCATGCTTATCATATCTAAAATTAGCCTCTCAACATAGGTAGTCTAGCTTGGATATACATAAGTCTTCCTCAAGGTGTGGTAGTCACAGTCTACCTTGTCTATAATGAAGTTCAAAGGCGTGCATCAAGTAAAATGGTGGACTGATGCCTGGAAGTAGTGTGTTGTGAAGGCATATGGAAAGCTTGCAGGGGCTCCAAGTCCCATCTTTCATTACAAATCACATGATGTAGAAGTGTTGGTACACCGTGAACTACACTACCTTTCCCACCACCAAAGGAAACTCCTTGGGAATGCGCCACTCTTCCTCAAATGTGCCATGTGGAGCCTGTCATACCACATCTCTGCCTTTTTCTTGAATGGCCCACCCATTGACCCTTCACACAAGTACTTGTCAAATCTTTCCACAAGTGACTTGTTTTCCTTGGGGTACTCCCAAATATTTTCCTTTGGCCCATCGGGCACTCCGATCTCCATAAATACCAAATATAGTAGGATAGTGCCAAAGCTAATCCTTTCATAGGTGTGCTTCCTCAATGATGGTCTCCATAATGTAGCCTACAATGTTGTAGACTACCCCCTGTGACATCTTCTTTGTGACATGGAGCCACATTGTGTTCACCTGTGACCATCACTCTTGATCATTCAATTTGGTCACTAGATGTGCTACTTCTTGTACCACTGGGTACTTCTTCAACTTGTCGATATCCATTCCATGTGGACCCTTGGTATACCCTAACTCCTTCCGTGTCTCCAAGATTTTGCTTTATCTATCAAGTCACTACTCTAGATCCACTCATGTGCCCTTTAATCCTATTATAGTTGAAATCAAAGTGGTTGTAATCCTTACCCATGCATCAGTGAAATAAAAAAGTCTTCATGTACCCTACTCATTAACCACTGGTACAAAGGTTCATATTTTCCAAAATATGGGAGCTCATACAACTGGTAGACTCCAATCTACTTTAGCAACTTCTCTCCAATGTCATCATCATACACTAGCATGTCTTTGTTGTGCACTTGTTTGTCTTCGTACTCAACAACGCATCAACTCTTCTTGTTATCCGATGTGTGGTGGTTATAATCACTGATTTTGCACTTACGGATGTGAGACTCCCATTCTTGTCCCACTATCATGCCTTCTGGGTATTGCATCTCTGAGAAATTACTCTCGGGAGTAATTTCAACCTCTACTTCCACTTTCTTCTTTCCCTTAGCTCCTGCAATAGGTGCTTTTCTTGGTGCCATCTGTAACTCTCAAATTTTTGTCCTCAAATGCTCACCTTCTATCTTCTACAATGTGTAAACCCAAACCCTAGCTCAAATCTGCATGCCCTAGTTGAAATCACATGCCCTAGCTCTTTTACAACACTCTACTTCACTCAAACCCTTCACCAATGGGGATGTAAGCTTCTCCTACATGCACAAATCTTCTCATCTCTTGTCTTGTTTCACACTCTTCACACCTCAATACTCTTTTCTCAGCTCGGTCACACTTAGCTCTTTCAAATTCTTGTGATTTACAATGGTAAAAATGAACTCACATCCCATCCTTATATATATTTTGAAAAATTTAGTGCATTTATTGCTCCTTCACCTACCAACAATCCTCATTAATTGACCATTTTCACACGTTCATGTGGTACATCTTTCATGCCCAAGCTATAACCTTCTAGCATGCCTTCCTACCTTCTTGGCCATGGACTTCTCTTCAACGTGCTTCCATGCACCCGAGTACCTCACCTCATGCCTTCCCTTGGTAGTCTCCATGGCCTCTTCTTACCTCGTGTTATACTTGTTCCTTCATTTATCTCCATCTATGGTCCTCATTTTTAGAAGCAATCTCTTTTCTAACAACTCTCCAAACTTGAAATAACACCTATAGCAGTTTGGTCCTTTATGTGTACCCATTTTCCAATAGTCTTGTACCTAGTTATCAATAACCACCCCACACAAATGGTATGTGTAGTCCTCTATGCATAAAAATTCTTCAAATAGTAATTAGCTTTCGGATGCGCAAACGTGCTTATTACACAAAAACACCAACTAAATTGACAAAGCATAATGATGAAGAAGGAAATACATTAAGGGAATACATAATTGAAAACCTAATCTAAATGGAAAAACTACCTTATTACAAACACCAAGAAGACTTATTTATAGTAGGGCTTCAGCCTACTCCCATTGAAGTAATGGTAACCGTATTCCATCAAGTGCCTCTAACTGGAAAGTGCTCTATTTCAAGTATGTGAGTGATAACATATGGCCCCAACTAGTGTACTTTGAGTTTTCTGGATGGTGCAAAAACTTAGAATCATAAAGAAGCACCATCTATCAATCTCAAACTTTTTATCCCTGATGTGCCTATCATGCCATGCTTTTTCCTGGCCTTTTCTTTCTTTTGACTCCAACGTGTTATTTCTCATCACTCATCCAGCTTGATCAACTTTTCAATCCATTCTTCTAATGCTTTCTCATCAGCTAGACCTCCAGTGTGCATGCAATACACAAAGAAGGTAACATGAATTCCATAGGAAGAACTACTTCCACACCAAACACTAACTGAAATGGTGTGGCTTTGTTTAACCTTTTATATGTTGTTCTATATGCCCAAAGCACGATAGAAACTTTATCATCCCAATATTTCCTTCCAACATCACAAATTTTTGTCAATGTCTTGGCTCAAAATTTTTTGAAGGCCTCAAGCAGTGCCATTTTCCTGAGGATGATAGGGTGTAGTCTTATGGTGTGCAATCATAAATTCATCCAATAATATCTGATTGTCTCATTCAAAAAATGTGTGCCCCTATCACTTTGGTCAAACTCAATGGGCATCCATACCTTGTAATAATATTTTCCCATAAACTGGTTGTTGTAGTTGTTGTACAATCCTTTGTAGGTGTTGCCTCTACCCACCTTGTTAGATAATCTATGTAAGTGATGATGTAGTGTGATCCAGTCCTACGCGTGGCTGGTGAAATAGGACCCACAAAATCTATAGCCCATTTCTCAAATGGTTTTGCACTAGAAATAGGTCTTAAAGGCATTTCATCTCTTTGACCTAGTTTTCCAAGTGTTGAAAGTGATCACAAGCCTTGCAATATGCCTTACAATATTTATATAGGGTCTCCCACCACAATCCAATGAGTAGAATTTTTTGCATGTAGTGGCATCACCTACATAGTGCCCACCTGCAATACCACCATGAGCCTCCTCCATAATATCTGAGTGCTCATGCTCCAATACACATCGACGTAATACTTCATCTCTTCCTAACTTGTATAGGTCACCACTGATCAACATAAAAGGTGTCACGTGAATGGAAAGTTGTTTCTTCTCTAAGGATTTCATTCCTTTTGGCACCATACATATACGTAGAAATACAACAATGTCCTCTAATTTTCCGATGGCATGCATTGTAACCTGTATAACTATGCATCGGGCATGGTATCTTCAATTTCTTGTGTGTCTTCTCCGATTGTATTTTGGATAGATGATCCGGTCCTAGAATTACTCTTCCCTAGTTTGACCACAACTATAAAATCAAATTCTTGGAATAAGAGTACCCATCGGCATATGTGCCCCTATAAAATGGGATTATTTACCAAATAATTCAATGCCATGTGATCGGTATAGAATAAAAATGGTGTTGCTAGTAGGTACTGTCTGAATTTATGTAGTGCATAGATCATTGAAAAAGCTTCATGCTCTATAGTTGTATAATTTTTCTCTCAGAGAGTCAACTTTCTACTAGAAAAATAGATAGGATGATCTATAATACCTTCTCTAGGATGAGCCAACACCATGCCCAATGGTTGTGCAGAGGCGTCCACATGTACATGAAATGGTTGGTCCCATGAAGGAAAGCACATAATAGGCATTGTAGTAAGTTTCTCCTTCAATGTCTCGAATGTGTGTTGTTACGGTTCTCCCCAGTAGAACGTCCCTTTTCCTTTTAGTAACTCCTCCAAGGGTGTGGAAACCTTAGCATACCCCTTTATAAATTTTCTATAATACCTAGTATGACCCAAGAATCCATGCACCTCACTTTGACTGGTAGGCTCTTCAGGCCGATAATGACTGCAACCTTAGTTGGATCAACCAACAAACCATCCTTGTAGATAATGTGCCCTAACAAAGTGCCAAATGGTGTAGAAAATACACACTTCTTGATGTTCAAAGAAATACTCAATTGTCTACATATTTCAAACATTAAGCACAGATTGTCACAATGATCCTTAACAAGTCCATACACCATCAATCATCTAAATAAACTGCAAGAAGTTGTGAATAAAATATTTGAATGCTTGAACAACTATGCAAAAATACAACAAGCGCATTTTTCAGACCAAAAGGCATCATAATATAGGAAAAGCTACCCCATTTAGTAGTAAAAGTAGTCTTTTCTTGATCCTCTATGTAATCCTAACTTGATGATACCAGAGAATCCATCTGTAAATGAATAGATTTCACACCCTGCAACGCCTTCTAGTATTTCCTCGGTGAATGGCGTAGGAAAGGGATCAGTCACACATGCAGCATTCAGCTCCCTGTAGTCCACACAGATCCTAATGACCATCCTTCTTGATATTGATCACCATTGGGCTAACCCATTTTGACTCATCAGGGGCTTGATGATTCCAGACTTCAACATTTTGTCAATTTCTTCTTTGACCTTTTTTCACACAAGTTGGGGTTCATCTGTAGGGTCTCTTCCTGACTAGCTGGTCATGCACCTTCCTTAAGCTTGATCTTCATTTCTCCTAATGATTCATGAACACCTTTGAGTTCATGGTATCCCCTAGGAAATAAGTCTTGATAATCTCGTAGTAACTCGATGATTTTTCCACTTTAGAGTCAGACCAATAGTCCCCAATTATGGCCTCCTTAGGCTCAACATCTGATCCAATATTCACTTTCTTTGTTTTCATAGGTTCATGATAGGCATGCGGTGGTCTTATCCCTATCAAAACCTCACACCTACTTGTTGAATGGTCTACATCCAAAGTTTCTACTTCTTCATCATCCACTAAGTAGACCATCTTTCCTTTTTCCTTCTCAAGGAAAGTGTGCTTAAGTAGTGTGACATCTATCTCTATTTCTTCAAAAAATGCGCTCCTAAGTCTTCGTCATCAAATAAATCTTGAATGAGTTCTTCCATCTTGGCACTATCTCCCATAGTTAAGTGCTTTATAACCCTTAATGCCTCTTCTACTAGAGGTTTAGTAGAGAAATAGTCAAACGTCTGGATCATTCCTGCAATCAAATCCTACCAATTTCTAGTCTCTCTATGGAGTTCGCATATACATACCAAGCACATGCGCAACCTTGTAAAGTGGAATAAAATTTTTGCACCCAGAGTGAAGGTGGTAAAGCTTCCTACCCCTCTTGTCTAGAGTCTCTCACACTGTTAAACATGGTGTTGAACAGGTTGATTACCATGATAAGTGCAGATTTGAGTAGGTGAATTACTCTGGAAAACCGAGTAGAAAGAGAAATCTTGATTTCATTCCATCCTACAAGATTATCCTTGTGAACCACCCACCAATGCATTGTTGTCCCATGTAGGGTATATGCTAGCATATTCCATCTCTCCAACTGGTCTATCCATTGTTCCTCCATGGCACGTAGAAACACCATAGGATCTCCTTCTCCTAGTGTATTGAGGTACCGAGTTGTTACTTATTCTCCTGATATAATGAGGTCTATTGTTTCCATAAAATGTGCTCTTTACTTCGTGCCCTACCAACTCATAAGTACTATGAGCCCAATTATCACAAGAAACACTTGTAGTATCACTAATAGACTATGCATCTTCCCACTAAAGGATTCCTTCTTTAGATGGCTCAAGCACCTTTGGGTCTGGATGGCACACGTACATAAATCCTATTCAAATCTTCCTCACTCAAAGGCTCAACATAGGGCACATATTTTCCATCTGTTAAAGGGATAATAACTCTTTCCTCCTTGTTTTCAAAACTGATATAACCCTTGTTGAACCAAAGATCAACATTATTTACATAGCACCAAGGGCACCCAAGTAGAGTTGGGAAGCTATCTGCCTCTGCAAGTGCTAAAACCTCAAAATCCCAGTGAACTTGGCTCCTGTATGGTAATGGATGCATCTTTTAAAACTCGATGGGAGTGGCTTTAGTTCGGTTAGCCATGAACAATACATTGAAGATGGCTGCAATGGGGTCTCCCATCTATACCCATGCATCTAAAGTAAGAACATTAACTTCCACACCTATATCAATCAATATATTACTCAAAATCCATCCATCCACAACAACATTCAGAGTGATTTCTTTGTCGTAGTCTAAGCTATGAGGGGGAATATTTGCATGCAAGATTTTCCATCCAGTCTCAATACTTGTGTGGAGTGTTTCCTTTTAGCCAACTCCCTAACAATGGAATGATATTCTCCTGATGCAACATCTTGCACACCTCTTTCAAGTCATCCATATCAGATTGGACCATCTCTGCTGCTTTCTTTTGCTCCATCTTCCGTGATTTCTCCTTTAAACATTGTATTTCACCTGAAGATTTTTGAGTACCTCCATGGTTTCTGATAAACCTCCTTCTGATGGACAGGATCTGGGTACCAGTGCATGTAGAACCTCCTCCTTAGTGATGGTAGGCTTTTTTGTAATGCTTCTCTGGTGCACGTTGCTTCAGCAGTGGGTAGTGATCTTTATAGGAAATGCCTCGGATTCTGGTTCTAACTTGGGCATCCACTAATTTTCCATGTGTGTTGTATCCTAACCATCTCGCACCTTTTTTTCTTATTTATGCTTGCTTACTAAGATGCTCATATAAGTCTGGGCATTCCTCATAACTATGATTCTTTCCATAGAAAGAACATGTAATATTTTGAGGACATTCACGCCTGTAGTGGTCAGGAGATCCATAGGTATAACATGTTCCACGAGGAAACTCACCTCATCCACCACCATGGCCTCATCCTCTGAATCCACCATGGTATCCTCGACCTCTGCCATGACCTCCTTCAAAATGCCCTTCATTCCGATCATAGTGTGCTTGATTGTGATCCCGATCTGGTGCTCATTCTTTCCTTTAGAGTTATCTGATACACTTGTCTATCTCACACCAATATCTATAGCATCATGGATCTGACCAATCAGGCTAGCATTCTTCCATATTGTGAGTCATGGACTTGTAAATTTTATAGTAGCAAGAGATGTTCTTCCTTATTGCAGCATTGTAATAATGGGAAGTGGCTAGCATCATGGTTTAAATGACATATCTCATAGTCCAACAACAATGAACATTGATCTGCGGGGAAAACTATCCTTGGTGTGGCCTTCCACTTCACAATCTATACACCAAATCCCCGTGTGTGTCTCATGTGCTGAATTTTCTGATAGCTTCTCCAACTATTTCACCATAGTTGTGATATGTGCTTCCAAAAATGGGCTCACCCTAGTGTCTATACTTGACTGCCTCCTCAATGTGTAAAGTTGCTTCAAGTGCTTCACATGGATTAGTGTATGTCTTATGTGATAGCCCTTTCTAAAAGGTGTAATCAGACCTCCAAATGAACCATTGTGCATGTTGGATTGCATGAATATCATAAGAAAGCTTAGATAAAAGTGTTTTAAAATGGGCATCATACTCTTGACACTCTCAGTAGTGCCTTGCTTAATATCCTTGAGCACGCACACTTATACTCTTCTGCTCAAACTCAGGGATGTGAAACTCTTTAAGGAAAACATATTTTAAAGCAACATAGTCTACACAAGTCTGATCAGGGTCAAACTTTCTTTACTAGCCTATTGTGTGTGTGCCCTTGTAACATAGTGGTGAATTGACTTTCCCTGCACTCATAAGCTGTGATTCCTTTTGTGTGCCATAGGATTTCACACATGTGCACATGTTCAAGTACATCTTCTATGCCCCTATACTCTGGAAGATGAAGAGACATCTCCATGTAAATATTCTTGGGGTTGGTGCGGACCTTCCCACCTGATCCAGAACCTCTTGTGTTTCCTCTACCTCCAGAACCACTAGATCCACTAGAACTAGAACCACCTATACCTCCTGATCCTCCACCTATGTAGCCAGAGATGGACCAGAGGATGTACTTCCTTTGTTCCAATAGTAGTACTAAACTACACCCCTATAGTCTGTGAAGTGTTACCACTCCTAGAAGTGAGTCCAAAATTCTATGCGCTTGAATTTTGTGTGGATGCACCTAAAAAGGTACCTCAAACAACAATGAAGACATTTTCCCTACCATCGATGTACTTGCTATATGACTTACTCCTACTCTCCCACTACCTAAATTAGCTTGTTGACTATTTTTCATACTAGATACTTGGAAAACCAAGTGCAAGGGAAAGGTTTCTAGGTAGATTCAGATGCGTGCCCATGGCCCAAGTCATCTCTTGTTGGATGCTTCTACGTGAGGCCGAGGGGGTTCCTTGTCATGCTTTCCCAAATGGGGAGTTCTTGATGCTCTGGCTCCATGCCTTCTGCGTGAGCTCCAAATCCTTCGTGAGCCATCTCTCTCCTCAATGCCATTCACTCTGCAACATCCCGTTGTTTCTCTATCTCCCTCTCACGCACCTCATTATACTTAAGCTACCTTTCTTCTCTCTGCCTTTCTACCACTAGGTCTGCCATCTTTCACCAAACCTGCTCCTACCCCCACGCGTGGTGGAGTTTAGTTAGCCATCGGTTTGCTTTCCAAGTTTAGGGTTACCATCAAGATTTTGATTTCCAGTGGAATGCCTTGTAGGTAAGTTCCCTGGGATATCATAAAAATGGAATTCCACTACCTCTGGGAAAGAATAAGTGGAAATTGAGTACTCTAGAATATAATATTTAGAACACCATGAAACCAAGTATCCACAGCACATATGTGTCCAAATCAGATTAGCATCATAGAGGCCTAAAATTCTTCATGCATCCAAAAAGTGTGATACCTCAATCCCTTTTAGATGCATAAGCAACCAGCCACTCGTATAATTCTATTGGAAAAATAGTGAAAAATATCTCATATAAACTATCATATAGATTTTGTTCCACCCATACGCGTGTGCGTTAAACTCAGATCCGAGTGTTGAACCTCTATGTGTATTCTTCTTCTAGATCATGTATCCACTCCTCAACACTTGCTAGGGTCAATCGGTACATCTTCATCATGAACCATCTGTAAAAATGAAAAGAGGTCCCGACAATGGAACCAATGATGCAGACCTAGAATTTACCAGTAATAACCCAGGCGTGTTGGCACATCACTCAGCCTAGACTGAGCACTCACCAAAGCATGCAAAGGTACTAGGCCCCTCTTTAGGGTTGTTGTTGTAGGATGTTAGCATGATGAAGACTTAATGCATTCAGATCCATAATTAATACAACATTCTACAAGAGCATGTCAGATCTAGATCTAAAGAGTAATAATTTAAATAATAACCATAATGAATTCAATCATGCAAGAACCATTATACTCATGATTAATACCTTGATTCAACCAATACACTCCATTATATTAAACACAATAAATACATAGAATCTTATTACAATAAGTAATACCATAAGCTCATGTGCATCAGATCTGGCAGCATAACCTCATAGTAATTTAGTTCTCACACATAGTCCCTTTTACTATACTAGATCACTACATATTTATAAGGGTGGGGACTTTCCCTTCACCACTTGCATAATTCCCAAAATAGGTCACATGTTGAAAATAGCCATGCGCCTTTACAATAATAGCCACACATGCATGCAAGTGTGCTAACAATAGATCTCTTCTAGTTAACTGGTAGTAGAAATTCTATTTTTAATTTGAACCCATGCAAAATGTTTGATAGTTTCTCTTCCAAAAATATCGTATGTGTGTGACGCGTAAGTCTTTATCAATTTATGTCCTTCGCACACCATCTCCAAAAATAGACCGTACATGTGAAAACGGCTAAGTCTCGAATCTTCCCTTGTCTTTTACATGCATTTCCTTCCCTATGGATGGTTTGAAAAAAATTGCAATTGAGCTCCATCCGAATTAGTGCATTCATTAACCGATTGGACCCTTAAGATAAGGATGTATGATAATAGAGCGAACTACGTCAATTTGTAGATTATTTTTGGGCTCTAGTGTATGAAGCACTTACAAAAGGTACAATGGCTAGATTGCATATGAAATGTAGATATTGCATTCAACTGGGATTAGAAATACTATAAGTAGACTAGTACTTGAAAAAGGTTATATTGTGCTAAGGTTTTATGGATCAAGAGTACAAACTTACAAATTTGCAATACATGTGTGAGAGAGATTTTTCCTTGGAATATATACGGTAGATGGAAAGCACAAATAATCTCTCTTTTGTTTCTCAACAAAAGAAGAGAATATTTCCTTCCTTACTGTTCTCATGTGGAGGGTTCACATTTGAAACAAAAGCATTCTATGTGGAACATCAAATCTTACATAGTTTAAAGTTTGATGTTGACTCTCACCGGGTGTATGACCCATGTGAGGTGACTAAAGCAAGGGAAGTGGTGAACAAGAACTCCGCCACTAAAATTCAACATGAAAGCAAACCCTTGCTAGAAAAATTGAAAAATAGGAACTCTTTGGATGAAGTACAAATAGCAATGAATGAAATTTCTCCCGAGCAAGGAATTAGTTCTCAAGATTTTTCAAAAAAAAAAATTGGATTACCCGAGCCTCCACAAAAAAAAGGTAAAGTATTTTCAATCTGCAAAACTTGATAAAAATTCCTATAAAATCATTCCAAAACCATTACAACAAGAATTGAAAGATATAAATTAGACAAGCTCAAAACTTACTTCCTTTTGGTCTATGAGGTAGAACCTAGGCCATCAAAAAAATTTAGAAGACTATGATTCTATTCCAAAAGATGTAGATTTCAGAAAATTTTGGAAAGAAGGGTATCCTCGAGAGGAAAGTAGTGATGATGACACTACCTCTAAGGAATTACATAGTCCCCCTAGCAGTAACACATATAAACCAAGTTTTGATGAAGGTTTGAAAGAAAAATATCTTTGCGGGAGCGATTATTATTGAAAAGTTGGGTTTTACTAGTGGTGGTTTGGTTTAAAGAGGACAAGGAGTTTGGCTTCGACCAAAGGTACAATATAGAAAAAAATTGGCAAGTCAAGACTTGGAGATTCACCTTCATAGAAAGGACCACTACATACTACAACATATACAAGTTCTAATCTAGTGCAATATACTCTAGAGTCAAATCCTCAACAAATAGTTCAACCACATGTTGAAAATCCTAGACGAGAAGTTAGCCATGAATCTATTACTATTGCTAAGGTTGGCGGTTCTAGTGATGATGGTACTATTCAACAGAGTGTAGGAAACTTAAAGAGGGAAACAGAGATCATTGAATTTTTAGGCATTTTTTCCAACAAGGAAGCGAGAAGAGGTAGAAGACAGAGGCAGACATAGGTACAATTACTCTTGGCTCAAGGAAACTATTTATAGAAAGAAGTGCCACTTCCACCCCTAAACAAAATGTTATTCCATAGGAAATTATCCCCAAACTTCAATTAATCCTTCTCCATTCAAGGTGGAATAGTTCACTCCTACGAACACCTCAAGTTTTTATTACCGAACTAAGTTTTCCAATAAATCATAAAGAGATAAAAGAAACAAGAAGAAAATGCTACATGCTACTAGAACTTCATATCCAACCATAATGAGGGTATTACATATATATAACTCAGACATAGATACCCTGAAATACATGTATGTTGTTCCCAAAGTTGTAAAACCAGATAATGAAATGCTTCCGCCGACTACGATGTGACCTCCTTCAAATGGATCTTAAGGCAATGAAACTTTCTAAAAAAATTAATGTATCAAAAAGAAAAAATGATGTGGTTTACATATCATTAATAAAGGAAGAGAGGGAGAAAAATAAGTTGAATAATAAGAATAAAAAGTTAGAGGTAAACTGGAAAATGAGAAAGCAAAAGGAAAAGTGGCAATTAATAAAACATGTGATTTAGAAAGGAAGATAAAATCATTTACCTCTATGACTACAGTTGCTTTGAATGAATAGGCATAGGTAGAACTAGAAGATGTGAAGAAAAAGTTAAAGGAAACAATGAGTAAGAATAATAGATTACAAAAAACATTGGGATAATTGAAAGAGGTTGTGAAGGAAGAGAAAGAAAAGGTCAAAAATGGGAACAAAGCCTAGATGCTGAGAAAAAACAAAATGAAATATTGCAACAAGAATTTGTGAAAAAAAAAGGAAATAGAGTCTTCCAACATCAAACTATTTGGATTTCAACAGAGCCTAGATGATGAGAAAAAAATGAAATATTGCAACAGGAATTGGCAAAAGCAAAAAGGAAATAGAGTCTTCCAACATCAAACTATCTAGATTTCATAAAAAGGCATTGATTAATATGATGAGATAACATTTGGGGAAAATAAACCAAAAAATTTATGATTTGATTAGATTGTTTGAATTCATGATTGATCTACATAGAGAATCTTTGATAAGCTCTGCAAAGACGTAAGAGGTAGCAAAAAAGTGATGTCTTTAAGAGAGGATATAGTAAATAAAATTTTGGAAGCTATCTACAAATTCAGTGACACATAACTGGCATCCAGAGGAATTCAAAACTGGTTTAATTCCTTAATAAAGGTATCATCTATCATTCGAAGTGTTTTAAGTTGGGAAAAGCGCAAGAATTTTTGAATAAGTGTCAAAGAATGTTACAAGAGCTGCATGGAAAGGTACAGGAATTCACAAAGCTTGGTTTGCCAATGTCTTTTGACAATACATGCCAATTCATTAAGAAGGATGCATTCGAGAAGAAGATGAAAGAAAAAATAACTCAAGAGAAGGACCGAATTCCTAAGAAGCTAGATGATTAAAAAAATTGTCTCTATTAAACTATTGATAACCTTGTCAGTAATTTTGCATTAAATAGTAAAGGAAAGCTCCACTATCAATTATGAATTTCTAACAAAGCTACATTTTAGTCACTCTGATTTACAACAAATTGCAATTCCAATAGATGAAGAGTGGAGAATGTTATAGAATATGGAATAATTTGTTAAAGTTGTGGAGCCTGATTCTAAGTTGAAGTGGCAATTTGGTTTTGTTGTTTCTATTATTTGGGAGGAAATCATGGTCATGGATGAAAATAGTAAATTATCTTATTAATAGACTAAATTTATCTTTATCTTTATTGTATTAATAAACATTTGATATTAAGGTTGTTTGTGGTTGAATAAAACTTTTAATAAGAGGTGCACAAGTTAAATATATATTTGCATGGATTTACTCTTTAGTGTATTTAGATCCATTTATAAAATTATTCCATTTTTGCAATGAATTTCTTCAATTTTTTCATATAAGGCATGTCTCAAGAAAGTTGAATAAGGAATACTTTTTTTTAGATTTTCATTCCAAAGTAATGATTCATGCAAAGCCACTTATTCTATCTCGAAATTAAGCACCACAACTCTTATATGCTTAAAGTATATTATGATGTAAATGCATTGTGATTTAATAGCCAACCATGCACAAAGTGTATGCTTTCTATAAAAGATATCAAAAGATTGTATGTGAAATATATTAAATACTCAGGTAAAACATGAATTTGTAATGTTTTTGTAATCAAAATGGAAATGGAATCAATATGATTACCTTTAGGCACATATTTGGGGTGAGTGTCAATGCTGTTTAAGATTTAGAACAATGTACTAAATATTTGAATATATTAATTATTATATGAACATCTATATCATGGGATATCCACCAATGGAAGCTCCTAACTTGATGGGCTGGATCATCTCTATCATTTAATTCACTGAGATATCTAAGATGACTCTCTCTTTCTTAACATTCAACTACCTGCAATAGGGCCATCTACTATATTTGTGTCATTGTTTTTAGCCCCTCTTCTTTTAGTAATTGACTTCCATACTATGCTGCGAGCCTTGTCGTAGGGAAATTTATCCACTTGGTACCATGATGTATAAATTGTCAAACAATTTTCCAAAATGTTTTCAACCTTGTTTCACAATTTTGACTTAATAAAGGAAAAGGCACTCAAAATTATCTTATCTTCAACTAAACCTAAAATCATTTTTTGACATAGATCAGCCAATGAGAAAGACTCGGACATGGTTTGTTGTAAAATAATAATCACCCCGAATTTTTTCCATTGTCGGATTATTTCTCCACACTCTAAGGGATTATCCAAATCTTTGAATTATTGAATCATTGTAGTGGCGAATTAATGATATTGAGAACTCAAACTATCTATTCTTAAAATACCTACAATATTCATTCCATTGATATCAACAGCTTATAAAAATGTTGAATCAATGTAGTCAACCTCTTGAAGTAGTCTTCCTTCATATGTATTTCATTTTGGACAAGATTCCAAAAGGTTGGATTTACTATAGACATTGCTTCAAGTAAAGCACACCCTTCTAAATCACTCCCTTATTTATTCTAGTAGGGACACTACAATTTCTCTTAACCTCTCCCTTGTTGATGATACAATGTTATTAAACAACATCCCTATGAATTTTACCTCCTCAATCTTACCGGATAGGACTTTAAACATGTACATCGGTATCTCATATCTACGTATAGAAGCACAACAAATAAATTGATCTTCAAAAAATCTACTTCCATTTCAATATTTATCATATCATTCCAACCATCAAATGTTGGACTTTGTAAAAGCATTTTCATTAAGATATAAATATTTTGTTTAAAATTCCTCAAACTAGAAAAATAAACATAGTTCTATTTTGTTTAAACAAACAATGTATTTCTTCCAACATGGGAAGGATACCACACAATATCAACAATGAATCTATATCAATCAAATGATGTATCAAATGAGGCCTTGTCGGCACTTACAATTGACATATCAATCAATAAGGAATGATACTTTCGTACACCCTATGAACTAGTTGGTACAATGAGATCCACGGTGTCGACATATTTTAACAGCTTTATGCTCATTTTTAGTCCTTCTACAAATATTTAAAATTCCATGAACCTTTTAGGAATATGGCAGAAATAAGCATGCACCTCTCGAATATGGTCTTCAACTTTTGCTACAAGTTTAAAATTTCCAACTATTTTGTAAGCTAGGTTCATTTTATGAGCCACATGAATATCAATCATATAAGGAAATGAGATGTTTGGAGTATTACACATAGGCCATTACAATGACCTTGAATTATAGATGCCCCATCTCCGGACACATACTAGCTTTGTTGCAAGTAGCATCATCCATGTCATTTATCTCCTTCAAACTTTATATCGGTGACTCACAAAGGTTTTCAGCATTATATTTCTCTCTCATCTTATGAATGGAAAGTAAGTAAGGTTTTCTCACAGAATTCTCAATAGTATACACATGCATACAAACCCAATAACTATTATCTCTTTGTTGTAACCTCATCAATAGAAATATATATGTATCATGTAGACTTCAATTTCTCTTTCATGTCTTCTTTCTCAACCATAATTAGGAATTTTTCCCAATCCCAACCACTACTTTCTGACCAGTTAGAATGAGGAAATTGTGGGACACCAAGGAAATACAACATATTCTTTTATTCAAGAAAATATGTTCTAGGACGACCTCTTTTCAAAATGTGAAAAACAATAGCTAGCTGAACTTTTTTACCCAAAAGACTGTTTTGAACGATCTTGTTGAATTGATAGGTAATTGTCCTTCCATTTGCTGCAGATATTATTTCATTTCTCTTATGTTCTTGAAATTATTTTTCATACCTAATGTGGAAACAATCATCTATAGTTTTCCATCGGCAACATTCTTCTCAACGGCATCTACAATTATCTTTTCATATATCTTTCCTACATGCTTCTCAATAGTGTCCATCTTAAGTTGTATTGTCTTGTCCCTGCCCAATCCCTAGCTACAAATTGTGCATTTTCACTCTTTGGGAGGTTCATATTTATTCTAATTTTCAGCAGGTTCAATAAATGGAAATTTAGAAACCCACTCTAACTTGAAACTCCTTCCCGTGTCCCATTTTCTTTCCTTTCTTTTTCTTCCGAGAAATAGGTGTCCGCCGAGTATTTGCCTTGGTGTAATTTATACTTCGTTGTTGACTACCACTGCCAAAATTTTCACCTTTAAATTTCACTTGGGAACTGACGGGTGATGCGGTGTCATCTTCATTCAATTGGGTAGGTGGTACAAAGTTGTCAAACTCAACATCATTTAATAGAATGTATTCAAGGGGAAGCATTTCATTGTTATTGTCATTGAAAGCATCAGGAAAATAAAAATGAAAACATTCTCATTCCGAGTTTCATTTTTAATGTAATCTTTATCCCTTGATTATGATGGTCCCCTTGGAGAAGGATGGGTTTCCTTAGATGGTTTCTCAAAATAATATGTTATTTTTGAAGGCCGAGTACCACTACCGGGAGGGGGTTGGAATATCATTTTTTCTGAGGTGAGCTTCCCTTTTTAGGTGCCATTTTTGAATCGGTGAATCCTATAGAATTGAAAGAAAAACAATACAACATGTTAGACTAAATGATATTGATATGTGCACAAACATCTCAACATGAGAAATATGTATAAAGAAAAATTATGCTGTGCCACTTAACATTTACTAATTTTTGCAAGAGTGTTACATTAGTATAATAGGAATTAGAACATACATCAATCAAGCTAAAGATCTATCGGAGGTTGGAGAAGAGAACAAACAATTTTAAATTTTAAATTATTTTTTTTAGAAGCCGGTGACATTCTAATGATAAGACACTCTAGTTATAATAAGTCTTTTTTGTAGCTAATCAAACATGAAATAGATTATCTCAGGGTCTATGCTCAGTTTGAAATCAAAGTATAGTATGTATCTGCTCGTGAAGGAATCTGAGTTCATTGATTCATCCAAGGTATGATCTATCTTTATTGATTAATGAAGGATTCTTGATGACCGATATTTTTCATAATGTATAGAGGTGTGTCCTTTTGTATATAGGTTCTAAATGTTTTCATCAAGCCAAATAAGGTGTGCATTTTCTCTTGAAGGAATCATTGATTCATTAGAGGTATGAGGTTTTTCATAATCTAATTACCAATATTTTTCATCATTTAAAAGGAGCTATGAAAGAATATATCATCTTCCATCTATGAATCGTTGTGGTATGAGACTGTGAATTCAAGGTTGAGAATGTATGCAGGGTTCTTTGGCTTGACAATGAAATTTCAATGTGTCAAATCTGGCTAAAGTATCATTATTATTGAGAGAATCTTGAATGCTTTGATCTGATGTTTCACATATGATACAATCATGATAAGGGTATTCTTTGTATACTGTCGTGTTCCTACTTGGAAAATGAGTTCAAGAAACTTGAAGGATGTAGGAATTAAAAATATCCCTGGATGTTGATGTTTTTCCTTTATATTAAATATTATAGACATGTTGTTGAAATTTAAAATTACACTTCAATACTAAAAATCATTAAAATATTATAAATTTTAATTGGAAGGGCTAACTAAAAATATCACTTATCATGTAAATTGTATGTTGGATACTAATTTAATTTTTATATTTTTTTAATTTATTTAAATAAATAATAATTAGAGAAACAAAATGCATGTTTGCTAGCTTTCTATTTTCTATATTAAAAAAAAATCATTTCATTCACACAAATTATACAAAAATCACTAGGAAAAGGATAAATATCTAGAAAATAAGAAATTAGCTTATTATTTCTATTTTCAAAAGAGTGATATTCTCTTTTAGCTTTTGCTTGCTTGTAAATCATGTTTGGAATTTTGTATTTTATTCTCAATACCCTTATTTATTTTATAAACTAGTCATTTAAATATTACTTGTTTTTATAAATGTTTGCTTACCAAATACACAACCTTATGCATGAGTGAAAATTTGTACAAGAAACAAGTGAATTCAAGTCCTAGTGAGTTTTTTTGCTCAAAATATTATCAATGTAAATGTATTTTCTAAGAAATTGTTTGATAAAAATATTATATATGCCACGTGTCACCATTCCGTCGGTATCCCAAGGAAATGCCCCTAGCGAATGTGAAACCAACGAAATGTACCACATTTTATATATCCTTCGGGTCCACTGTGGGACGACAAAAAGTTAGGGGACAGTGAAAACAGTCATGGTATTGGTCATGGAATTATATATATATATATATATATATATATATATATATATATATATCATAAAATCTAGATGTATCTAAGATAGGAATATTAGTTATGATTCTAGATGACATAAAAATCATAGTGGTTATGAGGATTAGGATGTTCACACTTTGTAATAACTTACAAACTCGAAATCACATATAAAGAAATGCGACATGACATAAAACAAGTCTCAAATAGACTGAGGACTCACCTGCAGTAAGTGCTTCTAGGATGTAAATTGCAACGCACTAGCTGGGCACTAGTAAGACCTAGATTTATTTGAAATTTTGTAAGCAAATTGCAATATGCCAATTCGATAAATCCCTTTCTAATACTTTGCAAATACGCAAATTGGAAAATCATGGGAGATCACCACTTTTGTGTATATAACGGGAAAATTTGGGAATGTTTTCTTGGCCAAATAAGGTTTCAGTAGATTTCTTGGTGAAACATTAATGTTTTCAAATCCCACAAGCATTGATTTCTTGGTGAAACATTAATGTTTTCAAATCTCAGCACATTGATTTCTTGGCGAAACATTAATATTTTCAAATCCTATGCATTGATTTCTTGGCGAAACATTAATGTTTTCAAATCCTTATGCATCAATTTCTTGGCAATACATTAATGTTTTCAAATCCCGGTGCAGCGATTTAATATAAAAATATACATTTGGATTGGAAATTCCTTGGTGATTCAGATGGGATAGATTACTATTTATGAGATGTTTTTGTGAAACTTGGGAACCGTTCTTGTAGTATTCGCCAACATCAAATTCCTAAATTATACTATTCACCAAACTATGAATATTTGCCGCTAAAATTTTCACCGATATAAACAACTCACATGCACAAACCAAAATTTTTGAGATTTCCTCTTTTTATTTCAATTAAATTCCATAATAACAAGTATGCTAAAAATAATCCTGGATAATACTCCCAAAATAGCCATATTCATGCCAAAAATGGATTGTTACCAATTTTCTACATGCATAGATCAAAAGAGCGAAAGAATGGTATAAGAAAAATTGAACCAAAAATAACCAAAAGCCTTCGTAATAGCTTCCTCAAGAAGCTTCATGCTTCTCCCGAAACCGTAGGAGAAATTTAATGTCATTGATACATGTAGGTGCCACTTCATGGCATGGGAGTATAACTCCCTTTCCTTCCTTTTGCATGGCTTATTTTTTTAACATTCATTTAACTTTATTGAAAAATCAATCAAATTCCATGGTGAAGACATATTATATTACCCTTGCATGGTCACAAAACTCAACAACATTTGCATGGTGTTCCAAATCGATCGATCGGTCGAATACTATGAAGTTTAAACACACAATCTTGCATAGGTCGTCCATCAACTAAACATACTCATTAATCAAACTCTCATAAACATTATTTCTTGGGGTCAATTTGACCGATACAAAACATAGCTTAAAATCACAATCTATTAAAATTTATCCATGCCATGAGATTGATCAAAGACCACTAATAATCTATGTTGTAAGCATCAACTTATAACCATTGCCATCATTTTTTTCAATAGGGTTGAATACCGTAGTTTTTATATTGTATGCCCACAAACATGGTATTAGACCATATTGTTTAATAAAACAATATTTTATTTCATATCATTATTAAATCAACATAATATTACCTTTTGTTATACTTTCCCAAAGAATGGGCTATGAAATCATTCAACAAACATTACCTTCTCTTACCGGTTTTTCCACAACGACGGAGTTCAAAATTTTAACAATCATTCATGTGTTTCTAGGTCTATGATGTTCTAGTCACCACGAAGATAATAATAGTAACTTGTGTTAGCAAAGAAAATAAATAATCAACTTAAGATTTATATTATCCAAAATATAAACTCTTTAACACATCACTGAGTTAATGACCAATTCAATACGAAGGTTAATAAAGATACTACGTGTTATTATATCATATGCCAATATACATAACCGAAATGTACAACAATCAACATGATCATGCCAACAACATAACAGCATAGTCATGAAACAAGTTACAATTAACAAAAAATCATCATTGACAACAAGCAAGGTGCACTATAATATCCATTACAGGTAAAGCAATCCAACATCACCCTAATATTACGAATCATTTCCCACAACAAGTAAAATAACCTCATACAACAAGCTAAAACAAGAATAAGTTATAAATATTAAGTTCTTTACAAATATTGGACAACAAGAATTTTTGTGTGGTTGTGCACAGGATAATTTTAGCGGCGAATATTCGTAATATGGCAAAAATTTCATTTTATGAAAATTTGAAAAGGCGAATTATTCGGAGTGGGTCGGTGTCCTATTCGCCTAAAATATATAGTATATTTTTTCTGGGGGGTCGGCTTCGCCTTCATTTGAAAACATCTCCTATAAAAACCTAGCTGATTCGTCCGGGTAGTATACCTCAAGTAGCTTAACAAATTACCAATACTTTGAAATTTTAACTTGCATACCCTTAAGCACCAGAGATTCAGATTACTGTTAGCCTATGATTGTTGATGTGCATGCGACAACAGCTATACTGACGCGCGACATGGGCAGTGGTGACGCGCGACAGAGGTGGTATTGACGCGCGACATGGGCAGTGGTGACGCGCGACATGGGTAGTGGTGACGCGCGACAGAGGAGGTATTGACGCGCGACATGGGCAGTGGTGACGCGCGACAGAGGAGGTATTGACGCGCGACATGGGCAGTGGTGACGCACGACAGAGGAGGTATTGACGCGCGACATGGGCAGTGGTGACGCGCGACAGAGGAGGTATTGACGCGACATGGGCAGTGGTGACGTGCGACATGGGCAGTGGTGACGCGCGGCATAGGGCGGTGGTGACATCATTGACGCGCGACATGGGTAGTGGACGCGACAGAAAGCGGAGTATTGACGCGCGACATAGGAGGTATTGACGCGCGACATGGGCAGTGGTGACGCGCGACAGAGGAGGTATTGACGCGCGACATGGGGTGGTGGCACGCGCGAGAGGAGGTATCGTATTGCGCGACATAGGAGGTATTGACGCGTGACATGGGCAGTGGTGACGCGCGACAGAGGAGGTATTGACGCGCTACAGGAAATGGGTTGTTGACGAGAGACAAGTGCAGAGTTGATGAGAAAGCAGAGGTCAGAGGCTGCAGACGCGCGACAGGAGATTTTGCTGTCGCGCGTCAAGAAAATGCAGTGACGCGCGTCAATAGACCTTAGTGGACGCGTCGGCCAAGAACTTGTTATTGCGCGTCGCAACGAGGTCTGATGCGCTGCGCCACGTCGAAGTCTTTCATCGATTGGCGTGCATCGCATTTTCTTGGCGTGCGGCAAAATCTCTGTCACGCGTCTGCTGACCTTCGTCGCGTCGCCACAATCGGCGAAATTTTTTCATCAACCCCAAAGAAAAATTCGCCTTCATGAAACCGATTCCCGGGATATTCGCGGTATTCTCCACCTCCAATTTCCAAGAGGTCTCTTAAAATGAACCACTGGTTGTGCATAAATACGCATAAGTGTGTACACATGTATAGTTACATACTTATCTATGCAACAACGTTTATCCCCTACCTTCATAAACCATCCTTCACTTTGTGACTTATCCTTTCAACAAAACAAAATTAAATTGTGGGATGTGATAGTCTATAAACATTTTTAAGAAGTCACTAGATGTTATCTATAATATTAATTTATTATTTAAATGAAAGTAACCATCGTTCAATTGTTATTCATAATTGTTTGTAGTTTGTGTTTGTAACATCTAAAATCACTATTATTGGGTCATTTTTATATATCAAAAGAGTGTAATTGTTTTTTTAATTTTTAAAATATTTGTGTTGTTAAAGTCAAGTATTTTCTTTATTTTTGTACTTGTCTCATTATATAAGAGTGAAAAATTATTTTTCTTCCATTTTTATGAAGTGGCAAATAGTTCAAAAACTAAAAATATATAAAAAAATCCTTATAGATGCATTTTTAGTGGTAACCAACGTATGCGCCATAATTTATCCTCAAAGCTAAATTTCCTAAGTAGAAAATCAAATGGAGACAGGAGGCAATAGGGGAAGGAGGTCAATCAACGACCTCTCATCAGCCACTAGCTGCATAGTAGTTTTGGTGGCATATTTTTCAGTTTACTTTCAATATGTTTGCTTTCCATTGTGTAGTGATTTTAGTTTTCCTATTTTGTATTGTCTAATATTGTGTTCAATAAAACCTCTACTGAGTGATATTGGGAAAGAGACATGTGCTTGAGAATCAAACTTTTGGGGGCAGGAAAATATTTAGGGGTAAACTCAACATGAATGGTTGTCCAACTAGTTTGAGAACTCTAGAAATTTGGAGGATTCAAATCTCAGGAGTTCGGGAATAAGGTTTTATGAATGATACCAAAGAATTCAACTCAGGAACTACGCCTTTACGAGTGTAGATGAGATAGCTTGATGGATTCATTACCCAGTGTAAGAATTGTCTTCAAGGAGCAACATTTACAAAGTGTGTTTTTGTCTTCTCCCATGTTCACACTAAGAGGGGGAATGTTACTAATAATACCTTGTTTATTTGTTACTTTCTCACATATATGATGTTTATGTGAGTTAGAATAACAATGTGTGGGTGAATATAAAATAGTGTTATATTATAATATTATTAATATGAGTTATCATACAACTCGTTATTAATAATATATGTTAAGTATATTAGTTGTGAGTTTTTTGAATAAATAACTCACGTAGCTATTCTTGTATTAGGAGATTATGGGGATACGTGTGAGAGATTCTCTAAGAGAAAATAATGTTTGAGAGATATTAGGGATCGGGTGAGCCATGGCTCCTTGATTTAAGGATCTCGTATTATCATCTCGAATGAATTGAAAATTTAGGTTTTTATTGTATTCATATTTGCGATATCTAAACCAAATATATCATCACAAAAATGATATCAACTTATTCACAAACATGGGTGGCATAATTTTCCATAATTTATATACTGGGAATCACTCTAGAATTTTCATAGTTAGAAAATGTCATTTCTCTCGTGTCCTTATCAACCACCAGTGTTGTTATGTCGATGTATCAAAATCCATACTTGTTGACTGCAATCTTGGCGATGACTATGGGCTTCTTGGGAGTGAAAGAGTTGTTCATTAACACAATAACCTCATGATCGATTATGACTAGATTGACTATTCACTTCCTCTTCTTAATTTCCCCATGGATCCAAGAGGGAATTTATTCAATCAACTCACCGCAAATGATCATTGCATTTGGTGAGAGATGCTCTTACATTGGCGGAAAGTTCTCAAATTAAGGAGGTGTCTGAATATATTATTATTTTTGATGATTAGGATTTGTTGTTATGTATCCATGGTGAATTAGGTAAGGTTGCAAAGCATCCTTGGGACACGAAAGCTCAAGTAAGTTGGATATATGAATCACTGGAACTTACACCTGATCTAATACCAAAAATTGCAGAGTGGTTTTTAATCAACCCATGAGAATTGGAAATTTTATTAGTTGTTGAATAATATCTTGATTGTGACATTCCATAAAAATGCTTCTTTCCCTAATTTTCCTCCTTCCTTCACCCAGGTTCACTTGTTGTTGAAGGATAATCTTGAGCCGATTTTAACTTCTGTTGTATCGTACTTGCTTTTGTGTGTGGTGAAGCTTAAGTGGCGGGGTGAGAGGATAATTGAGTGGCATGTGTAATTATCTTCTCACTCCAATTTTGTTCTCTATTTTTCATGTGTATTTTTCTAACTTGTATTACATCGGGCTAATTCTTTCTCATTGCAAGAAACACTCCTCTTGATAACTTGTTGAACTCTATTATCAAGTGACATATAGTCTCTTTTAGACTAGTTGACTTTCGAAAGATATGATGATGTAATATAATCATATGCATTTTCAATCATATCAAGGCCATTATCATAAATTCTATGTGGGAATCCTTCAATTTTAATGTAATTATTTGATTCAGAGTCATTCTACAATTGTCACGATGTCAAACCTCAAATTTATCTACAACTAGTTCGATAGTCCTCCACTTCTAGACGGTGACTATATTTTGGCCCGAGAATCCTTTCCATGAACCCACGGATATCAAATTACCTTCTCCTTACAAATGGATGTAGTGTCATAAAATCCATTTCTTTATCTATCATCTATGGGGTGCAGAAATATGGACACTTGTACACACCAATAAAGATAGGGAAGTGAACACTGAATCTATGTTTTTCACCTAAGAAGCAATTCATCGATGTCGGTTATCATGTTAGCTCCATAAAGAACCATTTTTCATTCATTTAGTTTGGTATCTTATAAGGCAATCAATTGTATTCACCAATTCAAATGTATGAGAAGGTAGAAAATTTGATGAACCACGAACTACATCATGAGATCAACTCTTTGGCATACTGTGATAATCTCTCTTGTGGCTTGTCCATGAGAATCCCGATTAAATAGAAGAGAAATACATTCTTGACGTGGTGGAAGTGATGCATAATAGATTTTAAATTAAGCTATGGATAATAGTGGAAAATACTATTTTATGCGGGTGTCATTTTGCCTCTAGCCTCTAGATCGGTGAAAATCTATCTTCATGCCCTTTGCATAGACTATGTAGGAAGTAATATAAAAATGACCGGTCATCTTCACATCAACCAACTGTGTGCGTAAAGTATGATTGATTATAGTTGTCCAATCAATGTGAATTATTTGATCTAGAATAACACAAATGAATTTATACATCCAAGGTTGGAAATAGCGTGTAGAAGAGATGTCAAACACTCTACTCAATAAGTTGAACAATCTTCAAAATCACGGTAGAACTCAATATGGGAAAATTATTTGGGAAGCCTTTTAGCATGAGTTCTCTTATTGACCAACCAATTTTTATTCTTCACTTTGGAGAATTTCAATGGATCTTCACCCCAATATTGTTGTATAAACTCCTTATTGATCTCAACATTCTCCTCGTACTCTGTAATTGTGAGAAATTCTTCAATGAGTTTAGGTTTGACTAGGAGGATAGGCTCATTTTTACTATTAAAAATACCTCTTATTTTAGGATTGTAGTGCTCGACGCGAGTAATGAGGAGATCTAAGCATTGAATGGGCATTGGAAATGTTGTTTCTTATGGTAGACTACTACAAGTATATGCACTAAGTAAATAATGTGTGGCCCTTCGACCGAGTCATATCACAAAATTGACTCATATTAACGTGACCCAGATTGGTATCAATTATATGGTCATAATCTGAAATAAGTGTGAATGTGGGTGTGACACCTTGAAATTCATATTTTAATGTCGATTTGTTTGGCGTTGTCATTTTAAGATAGAAACAAGGAAAACTGAGTAAATGGAGACACAATTTATGGTGCCAAAGTCCCTTCTAGGTCCACCATAAAAACAAAGAAAAGAGTGGTTTATTAAAATTTATGTTTATTTATTTAGATTGTTTGCAATATTGCTCAAATCTTTCTCCAAGCAATTTCTGCACCGTAAGAGGCTTATACGAGACTAAATGTAAAATTATCTTTTTTTAATTTAATTTATGGAAAATCTACTAAAGTTATTTCCTCCGACGGCTTTTCTTTGTTATTCCTATGCACTTCTAGATACGGCCTTCCATACGATGTGTTTTTGATCCTGGGAAATCAATATGTTTCAACGCAACTGTGTATCCTTTCTTTCTTCTCCTTATTACTGATTTTTAGACCGCTCTTGATATCTGTTTGCACATATTTTCATTACTTCCTCAATGTGCTTGTGTAGATCTTCTTGATTTCAAATTTGGTGCTAAAATTTTCATTATTCAGACTCTGAACAATTTGTTTATCTTTATTTTCTCATACTTCCTCCTTGCGAAAGTTCCTTTCAACAAATTTCCAATGCTTCACTTTTTTAACTGACTTCTAACGGAATTTTTTTTTTTCAATCTATTCCCCTCTTACGCATGATTTATTTTTTCACTGCTCTTTTTATGATTTCTTATCTTTGGCATCTATCTCTTTTGCTTGACTTTTATTTTTGATTTCTTTATTACCTTTTGGCGTAGGTCTGCAATGTTTGTTCTAACATATGCGCTAATTTTATGAGTTTCTTTGCATGAATTTAGCGCAGAGTTTTCTTATCTTATCACTTCTTTATTGGTATGCAGGAATTTTACTCTCTATTTTCTGAATTTTTGTCTCTTTGTGAACGTTTGAGACTCTTGCATGGCCGTAGATTAATATTATATTTCTTTTCTCCTCTAGCGCCCAGCAAGCAAGGGTTAAATTTGACGGTCACCCCTACCCGTCAAAAAAAAAAATTTGTGACGGTTTTTAAATTAACATCACCTTGCACATGACGTCTATTTTTCAATTTTACCTTTCACAATTTTCATATAAATATCAAAATCTATATTTTCATATAATAACACTATAAAATGGAGATATTGCTGAAAAAAATGAAATATTATTCTATGCTAAACATATGTGATAATATATATATAAGAAACATTGACTCGTAATAATATTGTGGATGCATTTATATTAAAACTCATAATCATCAATGCAACGATTTCAATAGAATGCACAAACTGATTTGACATTAAAATTTAAAAATTCAATATAATTGTCATAACAAAAATAATATGCATCAATTAAGAATTGAATTTTTAAAAACTAAAGAATACTCGATAAGGGATAATAGATTATTTTTCATTATTGAAGTTAATTAATTCAACATATTTGAATATATTTATATGAGCCTCAACTCTCATATCATCACCAATACAAATTAATCTAAATTCAAATTAATCAAATGTATGCCATCATTTTTTAATTGAAAAAACATTATAAACAAAGCATTACAACATTCTCAATACACAATAAAATATTTTCAAAAAAATCAAATGTATGTCATAGATTCGCCACTTTTGACTTGATAAAGTACCTTTAAACAATATACAAGTAGTGTAAACATAAGATCTAGTGTGCATTGGCTTATATCAAACACAACATCATTACAAATATGTCAATATAAGACATTCTGAGATATTTTAAACCCTTCTTTCTTTTACATCTTTCCAAATTTCATAAACTCTATTCCAATCCACCATTGATATATGAAGTCCTGTCAATGAAACTCGCATCAAGGCATCCAATGTATCCAATGAGAGTTTTGTTCTTCGTATATCTTTTATTATATTTTGCCTTGAAAATCCTCTCTCACATGCCACTGTACTTGCTGGAATGGTAAGAATTGCTTGCCATAGTTTTTTCATGTTTGGAAAACTTGTATGTGAATCTGTGGAACAAAAAACCCTCCAAGCCTCCTTCATGTGGAATCCTTCACAATTAAAGCGAAGAGTATCAACAAAGTTATACAACTCTTTTGAACAACCTTCAAAATCAAACAAAGGATTTTCTTCTCCCTCACACAAAGTATGTTGCAAGTGCTCAAAAATCTTAAGAAGCCACCGCTTTGAATTGTCTTCTCTAGTACATGCATCCTCTGAATAATGACAAGGGCTAAACAACTTTATAGAATTGAAAAATGAAAGATCTGGGAATCTTTCATTTAAACAATCTACAAGTTTTGAACATAGTCTTTTGCAAGTTTCTTACAACTCTCTAGTGACCCATCAATGCTTGGCTTCATTGTCTGCTTTGGTGCATCAACATAATCATCATACACATTTGGAACTGCCACAAATCGCAGTTCATGCCTATGAATGTGTCCATCTTTATCAATAATCTCTAAATAACCATATTTAGAGGTCTCTAAAAATTTAGACAAGTAACTTGTGCCATTTGCAAAGTTGTTGGTCCTTAGAAACCACCTACTTAAAGTTTGTATGGTAGAATCTATGGTTGCCCCTAAAGATGTAACATCCACATTCTCTTCTTGAAATTTTTTATTCAATTTATTCAATTCACATAATACATCTGCAAGCATATGTAAGAAAAATTGTACTGAGAATATTCTAGCCTTATCATACCATGAGTCTCTCTTCTCACTTTTCCACAAAGTCAACAATGGAGGCATCAACACAATAAGTCTTTCAATAACTTGTCCTCTTGAGAGCCATCTAACTCCATGAATTTGAAGAGCTTGAAGTGTTTCAAGTTGCATGAGTTCCTGAAGAGCAATGAGTTCATTGTGTCTTTTAGTAGAATTTTGCACCCAAGAATATACCTTATTTGCCAACTTCTCAACAAACAAAAATTCAAGTATCTTTTTAGTAGCATCTGATGCAGCTAAAGCCTCACGATGAGCAATGCAATGAATACCTATAAGATTGTGTACATCCTTCTTTAAAGAGTAACAAATCCATTTTCACTCCCCACCATTGATGAAGCACCATCTGTAGAAACAACAATCAATCTTTTATTTGAAAGACCCCTTTCTTTTTCAAAACACAAATTGCATCATATAATGTTTTCCCTCTTCCATCACACACATTTATGAGCTTTAAGAATCTGTGAAATAGGTGGCCCTAACCCTTTTGATTCCAGAAAAGTAGCATAAACCACAAGGTGTTTCTCTAGGCTTCGATCAGTACTTTCATCCAACATCAATGAAAACAATGGACTGTCTAGCATTTTTGCACTTTGCCTCTCTTCTAGGTACTTAGATATGGAAAAAGAAAATCATTTGCAGCCATATGATTTGTATATGATTTATAATCTTTGTTTTTGGGCATGTTTGGTGTTTCTAAGTACATTTCAAGAGAGCAAAGGGACTCATATTTTGAGAGGGGCAAGTCTTCTTGCACGGACTGATGATTCCTCCTTATTTGCATCATCAATTGTTGCAATGTGTTCTGGAATTGATTTTGCTTTCCCTTCATTTCCACATATCCATTTTTCTTGTGCAATTTTGTGGCTATTTGAATCAAGCATGAGTAATTATTGCATCATGTTGCAAAGTAGTACAACCAGTTCCAGTTCCCCATGGTCCAATAGCCTTGTGCTCTTCACAAGTATATGCATTTCATGACCGTTTTCCCTTCATGCATTGTACACCGTACCCACTTAAATTTCACTTTCCACTCATCTCTAAACCCTCTTTTTACTCTAGCCCTTTTTTGTTTTGTGTTGAAGCTTCTCCTCCTTCAAATTCCTCACCATAGTCATCATCATACCCTAAAATATCTAAGTCTTCATTTAAATCAAAATTACGCTCCTCTCGTGATGAAGCTTGTGATGCATTTGACCATCCAAAAACTTTTTGATTGAAGATTGACTCTTTTTGTTTTGAGACATTTTAATTTATAATGTACCTATACAACCCAAACAATATAGAATAATTAGATATAAATTTGGATATTGAAAAAAAAATAGAGAGAGTACAATATTTTTCATAAGTAACAAATATCCATAAAACTATATTTTTAAGGCTGAAAAAATTTATTCGCACCTCTATTAGAAAAGCCAAGGGCAGAAATGAGTGCATTGGTTGTAATCTTGGAGACTTAGAAATTTGGAATGACACTTAAGACCACTGAAAATTAACCTCGTAATTGTATTGCTTGATCACTCCTCCCAGACTTTTCAAAAAACCGCTGAATTGCACAAATAAACTGTTTAGTTTTACCTTGGCTACGATTCATGAGATTTGCACATCACTCTCAAACGTCAAATGTTTGTATTTTAATGTTTACTATATTGAATATGTGATTAACATATCAAGTGAATCTCTATAATTTACTCTATGATAAGATCTACATGTAAATGTTGAATTTTTTAATCTAAATATTCTTATAGCTTACAATCTTAAATTACGGTATAAATCCACCACTCCAATTTTGAAGGCTAAATCACCATGATTCAAATATATTAAAAAAACAACAACTAATCCCCTTCAAAAATTTGATGTCAATCTGTGTAAGCTTAAATTGTATTAAAAAAACTTTGCTGGCAATAGAATTGGTACCGTTTTGGAGACAAAACTAGCATTGCATTCTCTGCCCACTATGAAGTGTTATCTCATGCATGCTCACGGTCGCTCCAGCTTCACCAACCAGGACTCCGAGCTTAAAAATTAAGCTAACACGCATGGTCCGGACTTTGAAAGAAGAGCAGTTGCAAAAATACAAAACTAATTTGTTTCTGGTAGTGGTAGATTGGTAGTGGTCGCTAGTGGGCAGCAGCAGCAAATTATTCAGGAATCAGTAACTTCTAACGCCTACTCCAGAGTCCAAAGCATGCGGCTGCAAATTGCAATGATCATTGATTCATTAATATAGTAAATTACCAATAAAAAGCCTAATAAAAGCATGCATGATGCGGCTGCAATGATAATTAATAGCAAATTACCAATTACTAAAATGGTTTCATTAGCTGGCAGTGTAGCAGTGGTAGACTGTAGTAGTATGCAAATTGTTTTTTTTATTTCACTGTTGGAAACTTGGAGCTGGAGCTCGACGTGGGCGGCTTGAGTAATGGAGTCAGCTATATATATGTAACAGTAACATACTAATTTAAAACGGTCCATTTTAGAAAGCACACGTCAAAATGACAGTTTCCTAAAACAAACTACCCATCCCTTGGTACGGGATAAAATTTAATTCAACTGTTTTTTACGTTTAAAATTAAAAAAATGTCTAAACGGGCGTCAAATTTAACCCCGCCGCCAAGATTGAAATTTTTGCATTATTCATGGAGTGGGCTCGAGAATATTTATAATATCTATGATATGAAATCCCAACACTTCATGAGGCTCCCTAGACCTTTCACTAGAGTTTGATCTTCGATAAAGCAAGCACACTCCCTTTTCTCAAAAAGTTCTTAGGAAGAAATCTTTCCCAAGACCATCCCAAAGTTGTCGAATGGTTACTAAATCATACCATCACTAAGAAAAATATGATACATTTCCCTTAAATATAACTAGGACCTTCTTTGAAATTCTCTAAGGCTTCTAAAACCCTTCCCAAAAGTTGAACTTTGAAAGCGGGTGATTTTGGAAATTTTGACAATTTTGAGTGATTTAACCAAAAGGGGGCAAAGTTTCAATGGGGTTGTCATATAAAATGTAGTGAAATTTTATATTCCAAAAATTAGCTCATACTGGGGACTTTGCTTGGTTTGACATGACATGAAAACAAGACAAGAATGAACTCGAAATATCAATTTGGGCTTTAGTATAACAATTGCATTATCCATTGGGCAATAGAATATCAACAGGGATGTGGAATGAAAATGAACGAACACACTCAAAACTGAAAAGGAAACACACCACACTATAATAAAGGGAGAAAACACATAAGGAAATGGGAAACATAACAAACTTAAATCACCTATGGTACATGCGCAGGGGATGACCGCTTTCATTAATTTTACTTACAAATATTACCCATACATGGGTGGTGTCAAATGCATTTATCCACAAACTTGTTCACTAGTTCAATGGAGTAAGACCCCTTCCTCAAATTCATAGGAAATCCAAGTACTACAAGGGATCTCTATATGCCTAAGAAGGATGAAGCGGCATGTTTCTTCTTGAGAAAGTTTGTATGGCTCTTCCGACAAGTGAAAATCCATCCAAATATCCCATTGTCTTTGTTATCCTGAAATCCCATTTCCATTTTCCAATCCATTTTTAGATTCATTCCTAGTTTTTATTTCCAATTTTTCACTTTCTTTGCTACTACCATATTGATTATTGATCATGCCTAGCCTACCATGTCCACAACTAGCCTTGTTCTCTTTGAAAGGTATTTTCTCTTTTCTTGCATGCTATGTATGACCATTGTTTCTAGGAACTAGTTCTTGGTATAGCCATTGATGTTTCTAGCAACACCATAGACTTCTTGATGTTCTATTTTTAACTACTTCTCACTATGGTCCACACACACTAGCTCATTCTTATTATGTTTCTCACTATGGTGTAACTTGCAGTGTTCTTCATCCTTTTGAAATGAGAATGAGCACGGCGTTGGGGATGAAATATCAAGACCATCACCTTCCTCATCTTGATCATCTTCACTATAGTAGTCATCTTCATGATGGATATATTTTCTTCTTGTTATCCCGTAAAATTGACAAGGGTAATTTTACCGATAACCATACCGAAATTTTGTTCTGATCCCTCGTTAGGGATCCCTTGCGCTCGAAACATTGCAAAATCCCTTCTCAGTAAACTGGTTTTTCAAACTTAGTCTTTTGAGTCTTTTTGGTGGGCGCATGGAATTACTATGTAACACCATGTTTTGGTGCACCCCCTTTAAAGCCTTTGGCGCATATTTTTCAAGTGTCAACACAACTTTTGTTGCGCCAAAGGTGCGCTTAGTTTCATGCTGGTGGATGCTTTCGTGCGCCAAAGGGCGCATGCTTTTCCATGTCGACAGCAACTTTCATGCGCCCTTTACAAAGTGGGTGGCGCATTTATGACTAGCTCACCTATATATATAAAATTTGCGCGCCCAAATGTCATTATCATCAGACGCATATCACGTGATTTTTATTCTCTGAGCCTGTCAGCCTCTGCCTCGTCGTTTTCAACGCATTGTGGACCCGTTTTCAAGATTTTCACTATTTATCCGGGTAAGTGCTCTTGTCTCTTCCATGTGATTTGCTTTCTGGTTCTTCGTGCTTGCTGGTTGGTTTTTGAAATACATCTTTTGAGCTAGCCCTCCCCCCGTGCTATCTTTCCTTATTTTCCTCTTTCCAGATCTGCTGGAGGAGGATGTTATCCTGAAAACAATGGTTTGTAACCCTCTGGTTTAAACCATTTCATACCCCAAGTAACCTTTCAAAGGAGGAACAGAGGAGAAAAGCAATCTGAACCATGTGAAGACCCCTCTGAGAGTGTTTTAGTTCACTGTTTCCCTCTTTTTCCTTCGGCGCATCTGTCACCCCTGTAACATGATAAAACCCGCGCCAATGGCACACCCATCTTGCTGCTCGCCGCATCGTAAACCGCGCCCCCAAGGCGCGCCTCTTTCATATGCTACAAGCGCTAACCTTGCGCCCTCTTTGGCGCGCCAACCTTCCTTGCTGCATCATGTTTCTATGCGCCAATGGCGCACCCAGCATCAGTGCAACACAGGCTTTATCCGCGCTAAGTACAAGGCTTTGAAGGTGCAGGCGCATCCCTCCTTACAACAACATCATGTTGTGTTAACCCTTCGTGCGCTGCGCCATGGCGCATGAAAAGTTCCTGTTACACAAACCTTACATGCGCCAAAGGGCGCACCAAATCCCAGTGCAACATGAAAAGTCTATGCGCCAAAGGGCGCATCCTGTCTCTATGTAACACAATGTTTTCATGCGCCTTTTATAAAATGCACTCTACAGTATCTATGTGCCATGCACCTTTGGCGCCAGTTTAACCTTTGCAACACCCCTTTCCTGTGTGCCTTACCTATTTAGCCCTGTAAGCTGCAATTTTCATGCGCCCTGCGCCCTGAGCCTAATAATAACTAACTCCTTCTGTTAGCACTTCAATGGGAAATCAAATGACTGATACAACCTTTCTACGTTGGGTTTCACTTCTTCTTCATGCAGATCGAATCGAGTTCGAAAGAACATATGTCTACATCCAGCAAGAGACCCACCAAATCGAAAGGAAAGGCTAAGCTTACAGAGGAAGAAATGAAATATAAATATCAGAGGGTCAGAATGCCCGAGTCTCAGGCCGAGTGCAGCATGGACGTCAGAGATTCAGAATTAGGGCATATTGATATGGAGGAATTCTGGGCCAGGACTCAGAAAGTCACAAGGAGTCCATGGATGGACAAACTAATAGGCAGTGCCCTGCACTTCGCCGGAGGAATCCCAGTCAGCGCCGTCAACAATGAATTCTTGATGGTGATTGCCCAATGTTACAACAAAGACACAAGATGTGTCGAAAATAGCAAGGGCGAGGTAGTCATCAACCTCACTACCCGTCACTTTGAGATAATACTCGGCATCCCTCACCACCGGCACTTTGTGGCCGTCAGCCAAGCGGAGTGCATTAAGGCCTGGGATGACAATGAGGATCAATGTATGCAACTAATGAACGAAGTCTATCTGAAGAACAAGAAGGTAATAACCCGGTGGCCCCAAATCATCCACCGCAGCGACTTCTCAGAAGAGCTCAGCGACACCATTACATTCCTAAGCAGGGTCTTCGGGCTTTCTGATGCCCATTATTTCCATAAATGGATGTTGCGGTACTTAGAGACCATGAACAAGAATATGCCTGATCAGCGCTTTTGCTGGGGAGAAATTATAAGCAGCACAATCTCCGAACAGCTACAACAATTCAGCACAACGGGGACATTTCATATGAACTCCTACGTGGTCTACGCTGCAGCATCAGAGAGGGACTATCCAGGCCTGACGCTGGAGTGGAGTTTGGCCTCAGGTCAAAATATACGAGTATTATCCAGAATTGAGGCTGGAGAATAGCATCTCCCAATTCACCAAAATCAACGATGCATTCTTCTACCACATCATCTTCCTGCTGAGGCCGAATATGACTTATGGTCGCATGACCAAAAGCATAGTGGCAGCCACGGAGAAATGGGGAGCCCTGTTCACCCAGTTTCCTACATTCACCTATCTAAGGGCTGCCAACTTTTTGGGAGAGCCAACCAGGCTACCGAGGTATGCTGGACCTAAGCTGATTCTGCTGGAACTATCAAGGCAGCTAATCACATACCATGAGAAATGCCTTAAAAGAAAGAAGGGTGGAACTCCTTTCCCCCTCACAGTGGGCCGATATACATGCTCTACCCACCATAAGGCAAAGGAAATGTTCGCAGAGCTGGAGTTACTCAATTTGAAACATGACTTCCCAGCCAGGCCTACCTTCGACCCAAGGAGCTGTCTACCAAGGGTGAAACTTGATCCAATCCATGTTCCTCAGATCGAGGATATTTATATTGACGTCCTCCATGAGGTGGAGCTCAGAAGGAAGGATCATTCTCGCCTAGCATTGGCAGAAATCATCCAATATGGGGTAGCCATTGTCCCCAAAGGCTTCCAAACTACGGAAGATGAAGTAGACAAGGTATATACTGACACAGATGGGGACGATTGGCCCTTTCCGGCCATTGATAGAACTAAGGCTCCTCAGACAATTGAGGAGAGGGTCAAGGAGACTTTGCGTAGGACAGAACATTGGTGCCGGATGAACGGCCTAATCTACCTCGGGGTTGATTTCACAACCTCCCCATTGGGCAACGCACCTCCACGATCCAAAAAGCAGCCTAAAGGTAAAGGCAAAGGCGTAGAGGGTGAGTCCAGCACCACCCAAGAAGAGGCTCCTGAAATTCCTCCTTCCACAGCACCAGAACAAGTCATAACTCTGGAGGAAGAAATAACAGAGGATGTTCCAATAGGCCCATCCACTCAGGATGTCGGCACGGTAACAACAACTGAGGTCCCTTCCGTCCCTTCTTCTTCTCTTCCTTCCCCTCCTCGAGCGACTCAAGCGACCATCCCTTTGGTCGTGTCCTCTTCCCCTTCTTCTACTATTTCCCCCGCCTCTTCATCTATCTTTTCTTCCCTCGCTGATCTGTCCTCCTCCATTTCTTCCCTCATCTCCGAGCTCCCTTCCTCCTATGTCTTCCGCAGCTGCAGTTTCCCTTCCTTCCGTGGGCACTTCTTCGGCTATTCTCTCAATGCCGCCGCCACGTGTCTCCATGTTTTTCCCCTCTTCTACTGCAGCTGCCCCCTCCTCTGTTTCCGGTCCTTCTACCATAGGTCCAGCTTGGATCTCTCAGCAGCTAAGTCAGCAAAAGAGGAAAGTTCCCATCGCTCCGATGGACTTTTCCGTGATCCCATCTAAGGGGGTGAAGAAGCAGAAGCCTGTCACGCGCTTCTCTCAAAGTGCTAGGAGAGAGAGTTATGGAAATCGCATACCCCAATCCCCTCAAAGAGAAAAAGGATCTGTCTCCGACAGATTTTACTGTGACCCAAGTCACAATGGGGACATCTCTCAAAGTCTTCAGGGGGAGGCTCTTTCTGCAGTTAACGCCCTCTGCAAAAAGCTTTAGGAAATCAAGGAAGAGAAAAGGCAACTAAAGGAGCAAAACAAATACCTAGTCCAAGCCTTACAGAAGATGGGTAGTGCACCTCCCACAACTGCCGCCGAGACTTCTGAGCTTCTCAGCCAGGAGAAAATTAATGAGTATGCCAAAATCGGCGAGCAGGGTATGGCCGTTTCCGCTTGGAGGAGCCAAATCCTCAAAGATAGTGAAAAAGTGATCGCCGAGTTCTCCGACTTGTACCTGAACATCAGTAAGGTGAATAAAGAGCTCCAAGCGTTAGCAGGGCCCATATCAGAAGAGTTGGAACATGCCAGACTGCAACACGAGACCTTCCAACAAATGTTCGACTGTTCAGTCGAAGATCTGGTCAAGTTCGGCGTCTTCGGCCATCCAAGGGCCCTCAACAAAATCATGTCCACTCTGGACTACCGGGTGGATCAGCTAGAATTTATTCTAGAAAAGATTGACAAAGTCAAGGAAGAAGCCCTGGATGCGATGCACCAAATGGAACGAATTGTTCTTAATATGTCGCCAGGGTTACTTACTCCTTCCTTCACTTTAAGGAAAGCTGATGAAACCACCCGGATCTTCAAGGAGATCGCTTCTCAAGGAACGGGGCCAGAGGTCACATTTGACAGTAATCTATCAACAACCCGCTTTGGACTGTAGGACTTCATCGGGTTCCTCATTGAGGTGGAAAAGGACTATTCCAAACTCCCAGAGAAGCTCATAGATGAGTGGGAGACTTGTGAGGCGATAAGTGATAGGCACAAGGATCCTTCCCAGGATCAACTAGGGCCAATAATCAACAAGTTCATGGAATACCGCTCTCAGTTCCATATCTCGTCACCTGAGGAGCAACAAAAGCAGTCCACCCCCTTTCGGCCGCAGGATGATGATGACGAATAGCTGCTTCTTCTTTCTTCTTCTTCTTCTTCTTCTTCTTCTTCTTCTTCTCTTTCTCTTCTTTGTCTTTTTGGAAATATCTGGAGTATGTTGATACAAATGATGATGTCATCCATGTTGCATCATGGGATGATGTCATCCATCAAGTTGTAAAAAGTCAACATGACTTTTAGATATTTTGTAAATATCTTTGTAAATAGTTGTTGGCTCCTTTTTGCCTTCTTTTTCTTCTTCTTCTATATATACTCCAATACTTGTAGTATTGTGGGATGGATGGATATCTTTCGATGAAAATAGAAGTGAAGAAAAAGACTTTGAGCTTTCTTTGTAATAAGAAAAAAGAATACAAATATTGAGACTTTGTGCTTTGAATAGCTATGTTATGCATCGACCTTTCTTATGTTAGATCTCGTATGTGTTTATTCTCGTTAGATTCATATCTACTTTTTGTCATTTATTCATCATCGTATTGCTTTGTTTATTTATGCAAGTAGGTTTGGCTGTTTACTACCAACCCCAAAACATAAATCTTCCGACCTTTCGCTTTGGAATTCATTTCTTTTCTTCCTTCGGACTCGCTCTTTCTTCATTCCCTCTTCCTTTCTTTCTTTTTTCGCAATGGAAGCACCCCTACCGGGATGAGATCCCAAACCCCGAAGGCGTAATCTGTGAGACTTGCATAGAATCTCCGCCGGTAGAATAGCAATAAACCAGCCACTTTCACGACTCAAAGAGGGGCTATGCCCGCGCACATCGTTGGCTCATCTATCCATAGATCTATCAGCGATGATTTTCGGACCAACAGTTTTTGGTGACTCACGTTGGGAACGAATGATCTATCGATCTTTGATAGTGATAGAATAAAAATCGTAAAAAAAGAATCACTATCTGTTTGTAAATCTGAACTTTTTGTTAAAAATCCAAAAATTTGCAAAAGTGCTCCGAATTGAAAATTTTCTTCTGAGATCCATAGATCTGGCCTAGTTGGAGACCTTTAGTTCGCTGAGTTTTTATAAAAATCAGTATTTTGCCGTAGATCTGAGTTTTTGACTGTTTGCTAAAAGTTTGAAACCCTTTGAAAAAAGTCAAAATTAGATCCGAAAATCAGCTTACTAATCTTCTCTGCCATCTTATCCTCATTGTTATTTGTCATTAACCGCAATCGGTTTTCTGAAGAGGATAGTTTTTAAATATTTAGAAAAGTATTTGCTGCTGGTTTTTATCAGAAAAACCAGAAAATCAGCAAGTACAGCCAAAAAGAAAGTTTGAATCTGCGCCATAACGTTGCAGATCTGGAAGGTACACTGGCGGGTGAACCTTTTACGCGCAGCAGGAGAGCCCGTGGAGAAGCTGATCCTACTTTCGATCTACTTCAAAGGCATAATTTCAGCATAACACCGCACGCTTTTCAGCACTAAGCTCGGCTGACCGGTCATCCAGGAGTGTCTCGCCTTCACGAAGGAAGAATCTTTCGCAAGGGGCATCCACATCCCTTTGTAGTGCCTTGTTACTCAGTGGAACCGTGCTTCCAGCTCGTGTTCTCTTTTCCGGCCTTTCAAATGGTGGTACCATGGGGAAACGCGATGGGTCCTTTGGCTTTACCACATCCAGTTCACGCACTCCCTCACGGAAACCGAAAGAATTTTCCCAAATTCGACGGGAGCAGAAATCAGAGCACGGATTCCCACATATCTGCATTCATCATGTCATGCAGTATTTTGGATGTAACTCATGAAGATGTGTCGGTTCACCTTTTTCTTGAAACCCTACAAGGACCTGCGGCTGAATGGTTTCAGCATTTGCCACCGGATCTATTACCGGATTGGGCCACCTTCATGAGATGCTTTTCAAGATAGGTACAAGCCTTCAGAGGATGCATTTGCATTATTATCATGGATCACTCACCTGAAGAAGGAGGCAAATGAGACCATGCGTGATTTTATCACCCGGTTCAATGCACTAATCAACCGTGTCCCTGTTGCCATGCTTCCAACACCAGAGAATCAAAAGTGTTTCTTCGTAAACGCTATGAGCTCAAAAGTTAGTTTCTTTCTCCTTCAGGAACGAGTTGCCACCTTGATTCTCACCTAAGCCGCTGCTATTCGCATAGAAGATAATTTGATAATATCTGGCAAATTGAAAAAGGAATCAGCCAAGCCTAAATATTTGGGCCCTTCACCCACTACTTCATCTGATCCAGCCTTTCAAAAGATGGCAAATGACTTGCTTGCACTAAAGAAGCAGTTGGCCCAGGCCTCCCCCAGTTCCTCGTACCGGGATATTCCGCGGAGGAATTTCATTGCTAACAATGTTTTAAAAAGGCCGCGCTTACCCACAACCGCTCCACGGTTGGCACTTGAGGATCCTCCGGTCAACGCTCTGGTCAAAATCGAAGAAGAAGAGCAGTATTATGAAGAACCTTCGTCTCAAGGTGAAGATGATCAAGATGTCGGTGAACCGACTGGTGACTCTACTATCGGGTATATGGAATTTGATGAGGAGGAATCTGATGAAGAAGAGGGTACCCAGGGATATGCAAGCGGACAGTCATACGTTGTTTTTACTCACTCGCAAGGAAAAGAAGCGGAAGTTGCTACCCATGTCCAGCAGGAGAAGGCCGTGTCAAACGCGCCTCCGATCATTGCTAAAAGAGGTAATCCTCTTCCTACTCAACTCCCTGGCAAATCTTTTACAAGGAAACCTTTTCCCCTATCTCTCCTCCAAATCAATCCTCTCACGTTCCTACCAAGGCCAGTAATCCTATTCCATCATCGCGAGGTGAGGGACTCATTCCTTCACCAACGCAACCCTTGGCCGCATTTGATATCATAGATCATGCAAAAAAGACCAAGATCCAAATGTCTGAAGCCGAGTATCTTCAGTCAAATCCCGAACAACTTGTAAGATTGACCAAGTATATTCAAAGTCAAGCTGTTGTATCTAATCAGGTTTCCCCAAAAGGAATCCTTTCCACTCCCCCTGAATCTCACATAAATGTTGCTTCAACATCGGCATCAGGCAAGATAGAGCCTTTCTATCTCTCCCTCCTAATCAATGGACACAAGCTGAGTAACTGCATAATTGATTCCGGGCTTCTGATAACGTCATGCCGGCAAAGGTCACCCATGCTCTGGGCCTCACTCTTACCAAGCCTTTTGGCAGATGTTATTCCTTGGAAACCAAGCAGGTTTCGTTGGTTGGCCAAATCAAAGACGCGCAATTCACGTTTGCGGCATTCCCAGATAAAAGAGTAAAGATGACAGTCCTCGTTGCTGACATTCCGGTAGCCTATGGAATTTTGCTGGGAAGAAGCTTTTGCAGTGAAGTTGGTGGAGAAATTCATATGGACTGGTCTAAAGCTAGAATTCCCGTCAAAGGCGTAATGCAAACTTTGGAGCCAGAATCACAAAAAAGTACTTGGTTACTAGCTCTGAAGACCCCAAAGCTCAAATCCTTTTTGAATCATCAGGGATGGGGAACTATTTCTTGTCTACCGAGTCTGATAAAGGGGTTGTTCTCATTCAAGAAGGAGATCTTAATAAGATCTGGACCTTGCAGTTCGATGGCAGCTGTGCAACCAGTGGATGCGGCGCCGGAGCCGTGCTAATATCTCCCGAGGAAGAAGTCATTCCTCTCTCTTTCAAGTTGCAGTTTTTTAACACAAATAATACTGCTGAGTATGAATCTTTGTTACTTGGCATGCAAGCCGCAAAAGAAAGAGGGATTAAGAATCTGAAAGTACAAGGTGATGCGGAGCTAGTTGTGAATCAAGTTAAAAGGATTTACCAAGTGAAGAATGAAAGGCTCAGGCATTACCGTAATGCGGTGTGGGACAGCATTGAAGAGTTCGATGCTTTTTCAATAGAATCCATTCCAAGGGCTCAAAATGACATGGCCGATTCATTGGTTGTTTCAGCATCCCTCATGCTTCCTCACCCAGGTTTGAGAACAAACAAATACACCATTGAGGTGGTTTTCCGCCCGAGCGTGCCAGACAATTCTCAGCATTGGCAGGTGTTCAACGATGATAATCAACTCATTTCCTTTCTAGAGAAGGCGGAAAATTTTAAAGAATTGCACTTTGAAGGATCTACTTCCACTTGCCGTGAATCAGTCACCAATCAAGGCGATGAATCCAAGGAACGACGGCATATGTCAGCTCAAAGGGAATAAAATCCCAAAGGGCCTAGTTTCTCTGGAGCGGTTGTTCGACAGGCATGACCGTTTTGTGAAAAAGAAGAGGCGAGATGACCCTGACTCATCCCTGAAACCGAACCGGTCAATATAGGTTCGATAGAGCACCCGCAATTTGTGAACATTGGCAAATGTTGCACACCTGAGGAGAAACGGAAATTTGTCAAGTTGCTAAAAAAATATATGGACGTGTTGGCATGGTCCTATGCCGATCTAAAATCTTTCAAGCCAAAGGACGTTCAACATGACATCCCGTTGAAAGAAGATGTCAAAGCCTTTCGCCAGAAGCAGAGGCACTATAATCCTAAGATTTCGGGGACTATCCAAGCCAAAATTCAGAAGATGCTGGATGCGAGAATCATCTTTCCTATCCACCACAGTACTTGGGTAGCAAATATTGTGCCAGTGCGCAAGAAAAACGGTGAGATACGCATATGCGTAGACTTTCGCAATTTGAATCAGGCTTCCTTGAAAGACAACTACCCACTTCCGATAATGGATCAAGTTCTGCAAGCAGTAACTGGATCAGAGATGTTGTCCATGCTTGATGGTTTTTCAAGCTATAATCAAATTGAAGTTTCACCTGAAGATCAGTTTAAAACAGCATTCACTACTCCCTGGGGTACATTTGCCTACAGCAGGATGCCTTTTGGCCTAACTAATGCTGGCGCCACTTTTCAGCAGGCCATGGATTTCGCATTCAAAGGTATGATGGGGAAAGTCATTGTGGTTTATTTAGATGACTTAACCGTGTTCTCTAAACAATGAAATGATCATTGTGATCATTTGGAGCAAGTGTTGGCCAGGTGCCGAGAACATGGGATTTCCCTAAACCCAAAAAAGTCTATTTTTGGAGTCACGGAAGGAAAGTTGCTAGGGCATGTGGTTAGCAAAGAAGGAACAAAGATAGATACCGAAAGAGTTAAGGCTATTCAAAGCCTTACTCTACCTACAAGCAAGACTGGTGTTCATTCTTTCTTTGGAAAGGTGAACTTTCTCAGGCGTTTTGTTCCTGACTTTGCCGAGAAGACCCGTCACATATTGAACATGATGAAGGGGTCACCAACTTTCAGATGGAGCGAAGAGGGGAAAAGGTCATTTGAAGAAATAAAAGCTTCCGTTGCTCATGCACCAGTCTTGGTATGTCCCGATTTCTCCAAGGACTTCATCATGTATAGTTACGCATCTGAGCATACTGTGTCCACAATCTTGATGCAAAAGAACTCGGAGGATGTTGAATCTCCGATCGCGTTCATGAGTTCTCCCCTCAAGCCTCACGAACTAAAAATGACTCAACTGGAAAAGCATGCCTTTGCCGTTGTCAAAGCAGTGAAGAATTTCAGGTATTACATTCTAAACTCGCATACGGTGGTGCTGGTCCCTGACACGGCGGTGAAATCAATTCTAACTCAGCAGGAGTTAGGAAGCTTGCGAGGAAATTGGATCGCAAAGGTCCAGGAGTATGACCTGGATATTAAACCAACCAAGCTGGTAAGGGGCAAGGGCCTGTGTCAGCTAATGGCTGAAAACAAAGATTCAGAAAACCCCGATGAAAGGGGTGACTACACCGATGAAGCACAGGAACCTGGCTGGAAGAGCCCGATTCTCTGCCTCTGGTTCTATTTGTTGCAACTAGTGATGAATGGTACTCCGACATCACTTTCTTCCTCACCTACGGTGAATGCCCAATGCACCTAACTGCAAAGGAGAAGCACACTATAAAGCTGAGAGCAGCTAAATATGTCATCTGGGATGATGGTTTATATAAACGTGGGATAGATGGCATCTTTTTGCGATGTGTTGACAAACCTCAGCAGGTAAAAATACTGGAAGGTTTTCACAATTCAGCCTGTGGGGGGCATTTCTCTTCCTCCGTGACAAAGACACAAGATCATTCGAGCTGTGTACTATTGGCCGACGCTCTTCCAAGATACAAACCACACCGGGTGGCAAAGTGTGAACCTCGCAAGAATTCGTCTAAGCCCAAGTTGGCTGCCTTTCCCTAAGGCCGGTCATTATCAATGAACCATTCGTGCAATGGGGAATTGATTTTATTGGTGCACTCAATCCTCAATCGAGTACTAGACATAGCTATGTCCTTACAAAGAATGGATTACTTCACCAAGTGGGTGGAAGCCATACCTATCAAGCATGCCACTTCGAGGTTGTTTGTAATTTCATTAAAGAAAATATCATGTCGTTTGGTGTTCCAAATAAAATGTTGTTGATAATGCTTCTAACTTCTCCTCACGAGAAGTTATTGGCTTTTGCTATGAATATGGGATAACTTTGGCTCACGCCTTAGATTATTACCCTCAGGGAAATGGTCAGGCGGAATCCAAAGAATAAGAACTTGGTGACCATCATACAGAAGTTAGTGGATGAGAATCAGCGGATGTGGCACAAGTCTTTATACGACGCTTTGTGGGCCGATCGTATCACTCCCAAGAGGTCTCTCGGCATGTCACCTTTTCAAGTGTTATATGGCACTGATGCCGAACTCCCCATTTCTGCGGAACTTCCTGCTCTGCGCTTGGCATGAGCTATCGAAGATGAAACTTTCCAAAATTCTCTTGAAAAGAGAATCATGTATCTAGCAGAACTTGAAGAAAAGAGAGTAAGGGTGGTCGACAAGATCACTGAACATCAGAATCAAGTTAAGAGGTTGTTTGATAAGAAGGCCAAGCAGAGGGATTTTCAAGTGGGAGATCTCGTCCTTTTGTGGGACAAGCGAAGAGAGCCAAAGGGCATGCACGGAAAGTTTGATTCCCTGTGGAGAGGGCCCTTCAAGATCAAGCAGCTCAACGAAGAGAATAGCTTCTATCTCTCATATCTAGATGGAACCGAGCTCCCGCTTCCTATACTGGGTAGCATCCGAAGATCTTCAGGAAGTAGAGCTTGCTCTCTTCTTTGTACAGTTTGCTTTAAGTTGTGTGTTTGCTTTCGTCGTGTGTTTGCTTTCGGTTTGTTGTTTGTTTCTTTTGCTCCCCCTCCGGTCGCCCTTGTTTTTGACTCCGTTACCCAATGGATAGGCACATGAGATTCGGGATTCTCTACCCCGAGTTTGCTAAGGGATAGTCCCCAAAGAGCCAGCATTTGTTATCCCGTTAAATTGACAAGGGCAATTTTACCGATAACCATACCAAAATTTTTTTTCCGATCCCTCGTTAGGGATCCTCTTGTTCGAAACATTGCAAAATCCCTTCCTGAAATCTGATTTTTCGAACTTAGTCTTTTGAGTCTTTTTTTGGTCGGGCATGGAATTACTATGTAACACCAGTTTTGGTGCGCCCCCTTTAAAGCCTTTAGCGCATATTTTTCAAAGTGTCAACACACAGATGTTGAGTCTTTTGTTAGGCGCATGCGCGCCTTCGTATTAACACAACTTTTGTTGCGCCATGTTTTGGTGCGCCAAAGGGCGCACATAATCTCATGTCGACATCCCTTTCGGTGCGCCAAAGGCGCGCTTAATTTCATGCTGGCAAATGCTTTCGTGCGCCAAAGGGCGCATGCTTTTCCATGTCGACAGCAACTTTCATGCGCCCTTTACAAAGTGGGTGGCGCATTTATGACTAGCTCACCTATATATATAAAATTTGTGCGCCCAAATGTCATTATCATCAGACGCATATCACGTGATTTTTATTCTCTGAGCCTGTCAGCCTCTGCCTCGTCGTTTTCAACGCATTGTGGACCCGTTTTCAAGATTTTCACTATTTATCCGGGTAAGTGCTCTTGTCTCTTCCATGTGATTTGCTTTCTGGTTCTTCGTGCTTGCTGGTTGGTTTTTTGAAATACATCTTTTGAGCTAGCCCTCCCCCCCGTGCTATCTTTCCTTATTTTCCTCTTTCCAGATCTGCTGGAGGAGGATGTTATCCTGAAAACAATGGTTTGTAACCCTCCTGGTTTAAACCATTTCATACCCCAAGTAACCTTTCAAAGGAGGAACAGAGGAGAAAAGCAATCTGAACCATGTGAAGACCCCTCTGAGAGTGTTTTAGTTCACTGTTTCCCTCTTTTTCCTTCGGTGCATTTGTCACCCCTGTAACATGATAAAAACCCGCGCCAATGGCACACCCATCTTGCCTGTTGCATCGTAAACTTCTGCGCCCCCAAGGCGCGCCTCTTTCATATGCTACAAGCGCTAACCTTGCGCCCTCTTTGGCGCACCAACCTTCCTTGCTGCATCATGTTTCTATGCGCCAATGGCGCACCCAACATCAGTGCAACACAGGCTTTATCCGCGCTAAGTACAAGGCTTTGAAGGCGCAGGCACATCCCTCCTTACAGCAACATCATGTTGTGTTAACCCTTCGTGCGCTACGCCATGGCGCACGAAAAGTTCCTGTTACACAAACCTTACATGCGCCAAAGGGCGCACCAAATCCCAATGCAACATGAAAAGTCTATGCGCCAAAGGGCGCATCCTGTCTCTATGTAACACAATGTTTTCATGCGCCTTTTATAAAATGCACTCTGCAAAGATCTATGCGCCATGCGCCTTTGGCGCCAGTTTAACCTTTGCAACACCCTTTCCTGTGCGCCTTACCTATTTAGCCCTGTAAGCTGCAATTTTCATGCGCCCTGCGCCCTGAGCCTAATAATAACTAACTCCTTCTTCTGTTGGCACTTCAATGGGAAATCAAATGACTGATACAACCTTTCTACGTTGGGTTTCACTTCTTCTTCATGCAGATCAGCAACTGAGTTCGAAAGAACATATGTCTACATCCAGCAAGAGACCCACCAAATCGAAAGGAAAGGCTAAGCTTACAGAGGAAGAAATGAAATATAAATATCAGAGGGTCAGAATGCCCGAGTCTCAGGCCGAGTGCAGCATGGACGTCAGAGATTCAGAATTAGGGCATATTGATATGGAGGAATTCTGGGCCAGGACTCAGAAAGTCACAAGGAGTCCATGGATGGACAAACTGATAGGCAGTGCCCTGCACTTCGCCGGAGGAATCCCAGTCAGTGCCGTCAACAATGAATTCTTGATGGTGATTGCCCAGTGTTATAACAAAGACACAAGATGTGTTGAAAACAGCAAGGGCGAGGTAGTCATCAACCTCACTGCCCGTCACTTTGAGATAATACTCGGCATCCCTCACCACCGGCACTTTGTGGCCGTCAGCCAAGCAAGCGGAGTGCATTAAGGCCTGGGATGACAATGAGGATCAATGTATGCAACTAATGAATGAAGTCTATCTTGAAGAACAAGAAGGTAATAACCCGGTGGCCCCAAATCATCCACCGCAGCGACTTCTCAGAAGAGCTCAACGACACCATTACATTCCTAAGCAGGGTCTTGGGCTTTCTGATGCCCATTATTTCCATAAATGGATGTTGCGGTACTTAGAGACCATGAACAAGAATATGCCCGATCGCGCTTTACTGGGAGAAATTATAAGCAAAGACAATCTCCGAACAGCTACAATAATTCAGCACAACGGGGACATTTCATATGAACTCCTACGTGGTCTATGGTGCAGCATCAGAGAGGGACTATCCAGGCCTGACGCGGAGTGGAGTTTGGCCTCAGGTCAAAATATACGAGTATTATCCAGAATTGAGGCTGGAGAATAGCATCTCCCAATTCACCAAAATCAACGATGCATTCTTCTACCACATCATCTGCCTGCTGAGGCCGAATATGACTTATGGTCGCACGACCAAAAGCATAGTGGCAGCCACGGAGAAATGGGGAGCCCTGTTCACCCAGTTTCCTACATTCACCTATCTAAGGGCTGCCAACTTTTTGGGAGAGCCAACCAGGCTACCGAGGTATGCTGGACCTAAGCTGATTCTGCTGGAACTGTCAAGGCAGCTAATCACATACCACGAGAAATTCCTTAAAAGAAAGAAGGGTGGAACTCCTTTCCCCCTCACAGTGGGCCGATATACATGCTCTACCCACCATAAGGCGAAGGAAATGTTCGCAGAGCTGGAGTTACTCAATTTGAAACATGACTTCCCAGCCAGGCCTACCTTCGACCCAAGGAGCTGTCTACCAAGGGCGAAACTTGATCCAATCCATGTTCCTCAGATCGAGGATATTTATATTGACGTCCTCCATGAGGTGGAGCTCAGAAGGAAGGATCATTCTCGCCTAGCATTGGTAGAAATCATCTAATATGGGGTAGCCATTGTCCCCAAAGGCTTCCAAACTACGGAAGATGAAGTAGAAAAGGTATATACTGACACAGATGGGGACGATTGGCCCTTTCCGGCCATTGATAGAACTAAGGCTCCTCAGACAATTAAGGAGAGGGTCAAGGAGACTTTGCGTAGGATAGAACATTGGTGCCGGATGAACGGCCTAATCTACCTCGGGGTTGATTTCACAACCTCCCCATTGGGCAACGCACCTCCACGATCCAAAAAGTAGCCTAAGGGTAAAGGCAAAGGCGTAGAGGGTGATTCCAGCACCACCCAAGAAGAAGCCCCAAAGTCCTCCTTCCACAAAGCACCGAACAAGTCATAACTCTGGAGGAAGAAATAATAGAGGATGTTCCAATAGGCCCATCCACTCAGGATGTCGGCACGGTAACAACAACTGAGGTCCCTTCTTCTTCTCTTCCTTCCCCTCCTCAAGCGACTCAAGCGACCATCCCTTTGGTCGTGTCCTCTTCCCCTTCTTCTACTGTCTCCCCCGCCTCTTCATCTATCTTTTCTTCCTCGCTGATCTATCCTCCTCCATTTCTTCCCTCATCTCCGAGCTCCCTTCCTCCTATGTCTTCCGCAGCTGCAGTTTCCCTTCCTTCCGTGGGCACTTCTTCGGCTATTCTCTCAATGCCGCCACCACGTGTCTCCACGTTTTTCCCCTCTTCTACTGCAGCTGCCCCCTCCTCTGTTTCCGGTCCTTCTACCATAGGTCCAGCTTGGATCTCTCAGCAGCTAAGTCAGTAAAAGAGGAAAGTTCCCATCGCTCCGATGGACTTTTCCGTGATCCCATCTAAGGGGGCGAAGAAGCAGAAGCCTGTCACGCGCTTCTCTCAAAGTGCTGCAGGAGAGAGAGTTATGGAAATCGCATACCCCAATCCCCTCAAAGAGAAAAAGGATCTGTCTCCGACAGATTTTACTGTGACCCAAGTCACAATGGGGACATCTTCCGAAAGTCTTTAGGGGGAGGCTCTTTCTTAGATTAACGCCCTCTCGCAAAAAGCTTCAGAAATCAAGGAAGAGAAAAGGCAACTAAAGGAGCAAAACAAATATCTAGCTCCAAGCCTTACGTAAGATGGGTAGTGCACCTCCCACAATCGCCGCCGAGACTTCGAGCTTCTCACCAGAGAAAATTAATGAGTATGCCAAAATCGGCGAAAGGTGGTATGGCCGTTTCCGCTGGAGGAGCCAAATCCTCAAAGATAGTGAAAAAGTGATCGCGAGTTCTCCGACTTGTACCGAACATCAAGAAGGTGAATAAAGAGCTCCAAGCGCAAGCAGGCCCATATCAGAAGAGCTGGAACATGCCAGATTGCAACACGAGACCTTCCAACAAATGTTCGACTGTTCAGTCGAAGATCTGGTCAAGTTCGGCGTCTTCGGCCATCCAAGGGCCCTCAACAAAATCATGTCCACTCTGGACTACCGGGTGGATCAGCTAGAATTTATTCTAGAAAAGATTGACAAAGTCAAGGAAGAAGCCCTAGATGCGATGCACCAAATGGAACGAATTGTTCTTAATATGTCGCCAGGGTTACTTACTCCTTCCTTCACTTTAAGGAAAGCTGATGAAACCACCCGGATCTTCAAGGAGATCGCTTCTCAAGGAACGGGGCCAGAGGTCACATTTGACACAGAATCTATCAACAACCTGCTGGCCTGTAGGGACTTCATCGGGTTCCTCATTGAGGTGGAAAAGGACTATTCCAAACTCCCAGAGAAGCTCATAGATGAGTGGGAGACTTGTGAGGCGATAAGTGATAGGCACAAGGATCCTTCCCAGGATCAACTAGGGCCAATAATCAACAAGTTCATGGAATACCGCTCTCAGTTCCATATCTCGTCACCTGAGGAGCAACAAAAGCAGTCCACCCCCTTTCGGCCGCAGGATGATGATGATGAATAGCTTCTTCTTCTTCTTCTTCTTCTTCTTCTTCTTCTTCTCCTTCTTCTCTTTCTCTTCTTTTCTTTTTTGGAAATATCTGGAGTATGTTGATGCAAATGATGATGTCATCCATGTTGCATCATGGGATGATGTCATCCATCAAGTTGTAAAAAGTCAACATGACTTTTAGATATTTTGTAAATATCTTTGTAAATAGTTGTTGGCTCCTTTTTGCCTTCTTTTCTCTTCTTCTTCTATATATACTCCAATACTTGTAGTATTGTGGGATGGATGGATATCTTTCAGATGAGAAATAGAAGTGAAGAAAAAAGACTTTGAGCTTTCTTGTAACAGAAGAAAACAGTAATACAAATATTGAGACTTTGTGCTGAATAGTTGTGTTATGCATCAGACCTTTCTTATGTTAGATCTGTATGTGTTTATTCTGTTAGATTCATATCTAATTTTTTGTCATTTATTCATCATCAGTATTGCTTTGTTTGTTTATGCAAGTAGGTTTGGCTCTGTTTACTACCAACCCCAAAACATAAATCTTCTGACCTTTCTGCTTTGGAATTCATTTCTTTTCTTCCTTCGGACCTGCTCTTTCTTCATTCCCTCTTCCTTTCCTTTCTTTTCGCAGTTGGAAACACCCCTACTGGGATGAGATCCCAAACCCCCGAAGGCAGAATCTGTGAGACTTGCATAGATTCCTGCTGGTAGAATAGCAATAAACCAGTTTCACTTTGCTGACTCAAAGAGGGGCTATGCCCTGCACACTGTTGGCTCGTCTATCCATAGATCTGTCCAAGTGACAAATTTTCAGACCAACACTTCTCGATCGGGATCATCCTTGAGACATTGAAGTATCTTTTCATCTATTTATTCCTCATTGAGAAGCTCCTCTTCTCCAAATGGAAAAGAGAAAGCTTTTATTCACAATCATACTCACCATATAAATATTCATGCTATATTTTGAGAGTATGATTGAGAATTTGAGACTCACTTGGGAAGAATTTTTTGGATGTCATTTTTCCTTCATGACCTGCATTTCTTGTCATCTTGAGCTTTCTCTATTATAGGTCAAGACATCCATTATCCTCACCATCAACAATTAGATATTGTGTATCCATATTCAATGGGAAATGCAAAATATCAAATTATATGTCCATCAAATCATCATGAATGTTCTCAATGGTCTCAATATCATTGGATGCTCCTTCGTTAATATGAGTAACTCAACATCTTCCTTTGAAGTTATGAAGTAGTTATTGTATCTTAAATTTTGGTACAAAATTTTTTCCCTTGTGTCATCTTCCTTTTGAACGGTATACGACATCTTTCTTATAGAATCTTCTTCATTTTTCCATTGACTAGTTTGGTGACATAATCTTAACATTTTTTTTGGAAAATCTACAAATGTCACTTGATCATCTTTGATCGGATGAATGTAGGTACTTCTTTGGTTTCCATGGATTAACACCGACCAACGAAGGGATGAGAGTGAGACTAAGGGCCTTGGAAACTTTTGCAAGAATGATGTTATCTCAAGCACCGAGTCAATGATAAAATTACTTAGTTTATACACATTGATCAAAAAAGAGAGGTAAAAGGGTTTCTACTTTCCCAAAAGTGAAAGATGTTGAGGCAATAATGTTCTAAGAAGGAGTGATACTTGGAGCGAGAAGTGGTTTTACGGTAATGAAATTTATGGGACTAGAATTTGAACCGCATCCTTTCATAAACTAGACAAATTTATCAAATTATTTAGGATGAGTTCTCAAATACTCAGACTCTAAAATTTGAACTTTGGACATGCTTAATGATGTCAAAGGATGAAGAATAATATAATTTGGGATCATTTACAGGTATAGGAGTTACATTCTTAGAAGAAAAAGAAACAAAAGTAGTAGTTTTTACTAGGGGAAGAGACATACCCAGAGAAGTATATGTAACCTTGGATGAGGTGGTCTCGGATTCTTCTTGGCCACTTCCATGGAAGTGGGAAGCGGTGATCCTCATTTTATTTTTTTATGTAGATTCATCTTTAGATGATTCAGATGATTTTCTTACACATCCAAGGAAGAGGCATTTTTTTGAGTGAGTGAACACCGCACAAGAGTATTTATTAATATCATCTATGGAATCCTTGGAATATTCATCAGTTGAGTATTCAAAATACCCAATGTTTTCATAGCTGGCTTATTTTTCTCCTACAAGTTCTTCTTCAATAATTTCATCTTTTATTTCTCCACATATTACATTTACAGGTTGAGCTTCCAAGGCAAGCATTTGCAGCGTGTAAAATTTTTATTATGGTTCCAGTTTTGATATGGAACACACTTGAGCCATTTACTTCTTCATTGTATCTATGTACTAACCAACTTCTATAAAAATGAATTATTTCCTTCATATTGGGAGCTCTTGACCTTATTTTTTGTTGAATGGTTCTTGATATTCCCTGACATGATAAGATAATCTTCCACCTCAATATCAAGTTCTTGAGCATTTTCCAAATTCAATAGTTGATATCTCCACAGTATGAATCCAACTTCCGGCATCTAGACATTTGTGAAGAAACTCTTTTCATTTTCTATAGTGGGATTAACACCAGTATGAATCTTGTTAATCCACTTGTTGAATTTGGCCACAAATTCTATCATGGGATCATGCGGTTCTTTTTTCATTTGATTCATTTGAGCTAGAAGGGCATGAGAATCTTCTATTGACTAGAACTGTTCTTCAAACATAACTTTCATATCTTCCTAATCAGTAATTGAATGAGGTGGTAAATAGTATAACCATTATGTAGCACCATATTGTAATGACTCCACAAATATCCAAACAATTACATCTTTGTGTCCTAATCTAAGAACACCAATGGTTGTGATAAAATCTATAGTATGCTCATTCAGATGTTTCTTTCCATTTCCATAGAACTTGGAAAACTTCTTTCTTGATTATGTTGGTAATTCATGAAGTGGAGGATCCAACCGTAGTGGACCATTGTTTTTCCCTAAGGTATTGGCATAACCTTCTCTCGGAGGGAGAGTGTTGGTGGTGGTGGAGAGAGGGTAGATGCAGGGACTAATAGAAGGATATTCAAATGGATTCTCATTATTTTGTCTTGGAATCAGTATGGGAGAAAGTATAAAATCGAATGGTACTTGCATTTCAAACACAAGATTATGAAAGACTATAATTCAACTTACTTGGTATTTTGTAGTGAAACTTCTATCAATCAGCTTGTAAAGGATTTTTCAATGAGGAATAGGAAATTATACACTCGGGAGTACAAAAATTCTTGTGGAATATGAAGGGTTTCATAAAAAAACCAACATTGGGTATTCAAGAAATGGATTTCATAGTTTAAGGGTTTTTAGATTTTTTAAATTGTTATGGATGTTTTAGGATATTTTATTTTTGGATTTTCGGATCATTATAGGGTACATGACAAAAAAATATTCCCCACATTGGGCACAAAAACCTATTGGTGAAATTTTTGTCACGGAAAAAAATTGTGTTTCATTAACACTCACGAGATTAAATCCCTCTACTTCAAGATTTGTGGCTCCCATTTATTGAAATATGGATTACTTAGGGACGTTCAAGACTAGTGTAATTCTAGAAACACGTTTTTTGTAACTAAAACTACAAGTGTGTGTGTGTGTGTGTGTGTGTGTGTGTGTGTGTGTGTGTGTGTGTGTGTGTGTGTGTGTGTGTGTGTGTGTGTGAGAGAGAGAGAGAGAGAGAGAGAGAGAGAGAGAAAATTTATAAGGTGGAGAGGATAAAATGACAAGAGAAATAGTGGGGAAAGAGAGAGAGATGGAATCATGTTGATGGTAGTGACATAGGTTCAATAAACCAATAACTCGAGTACATCAAGTTCAATTGGAAGAAACAAGCAAGAACAACACAACATCATAAGATAATGAAATGGATAATTGCAAGGTAAATAAAAATATTTATCAAGTTTTATTCATTCCACAAAGAAGACACAAATTCCTTCAACTTCTTACAAATTTCATCATGTGCTCAACTGAGTGACAAGATGAGAATGGAGGAAAATTATAATGCAAGGGAATAGAAGAATACAACTTGCTAGAGAGGGTAAGAAAAATATTCTTTGTAATAGAGAGATAATTAAAATTTACATCCAAATTTATTAGCTCTTCTCATTCCCATGTGACTTTTTAACTTAAATTACAATCCTTAACGAAGAAATAGAAACTTTAAGTGATTTACACCACATTTTACAAGATTTTCTCCTCAATGAAGAAATAGAATGCTAGAGAGAGAATGAAAGAATATGTAGAGAAGATAGATGTTGCATGATGAAGTCTCACTCTTCCTTCATGGTGGAGATAAATTTCACATCTGGATAGGATCTTTCTCGACTACTTATCTAATTAGAGGACATCTCTTCTTAGACCTAGAAATGATGTTTTATGTTGTATCTAGAAAGGTTTTGTTTTTTTATATCTTGAAATTTCTAATTTCACGTCGTGAGAAGTTATAGGATGAACATATGAACATGATATCCTTTCTTCCATATGATAAAAAACTTCTCTTACGATCATCATGAAGAATGCACTTGTACCATACACACCTCGGACTTGACAACCATGACATTGTTTAGAGCTTCTTGAGAATCCCCAGAAGAAACATAGTAATTCTCAAAACCATGGATCCCATTTTGAAATCCTTTTAATAATTTGAATAAATGTTTTTTGAATAAAAATCCTCCCACATACGCTTACTCGATTAATAAATACCTTGTCATATCCAATTCCCGTGTACTAAGGAACTAAAAATGAAATGAGATCGTATCGGAGTAATGTACCTTGATTCTATGTTTTAATGATCTTTTGGCCTTAAAAAGTGGTGGGGATGCTATGGTGCAAGTGAAAGTGGATTCCACAACTATTTTTGAAAATTGACAACTTTGAATGGATTTCAAAGTGTTACGGGTAGTTGATTACATATTTAGGAAAATTCGGATCAAATAACTCTCAAATGACCCAATTCCTTAAAAATATAATTTTGAGACTAACAAGTGCTCCAAATTTGGAGATATTCCTTATTCAAAATCAGCAGGAATTTTAAAAATGGGTTATGGTGAGGAGAAAAGCTTGCAAAATAGTGAAAATGGGAAAGAGGGAAAATCTTAAATTGATCACTAAGGGAGAAATTATTGTCCATTTAGGATGATCTTGTGATCATTTTGAATATCTTGGGAGAGCAATGGATGATCCAAATTTGAGGTTGTTATTATTGGAGCTCAAAATTACACCCATCCCAAATCGAGATGAATCGGGATTTAAGGAAACATGGGATTGTCTCCGTGTTGAGGGACCTTTCATGCTCGAGGCAGACCTCAGGAGAAGGCTGGCTCCTCTAGCTATTTCTATTGCTAGAATTACTCCTATGAAGGGAAATGTAGCAACTACCTATCACCACTCCAAGATTCCGGGGGTGGCGTGAGAAGGAGATACATGAAAGGAAATTTAAGCTAAAGGGAGGTGATAGTACCGAAAAGGGGGATGAACACAAAGTGAGCTTTAATAATATATATATATATATATATATATATATATATATAATGTGCAAAGAGGATATAAAAACATATAACAAACTGATACACACTCGCACAATCATTTCCATGGAGAACAATCATAAAAGGAACTGCAAGGGTTGTAAGAAAGCACAAATGCAGGACAAACAATGTAAAAGAGAGGCAAGAAGATGCAATAAAAATGAACCAAGGAAAAGAATAGCCATAAAACTAAGTTTTTATTACCTCAAAGAAATGCACAGTTGATTACAATGGTAGATGATGTTGATATCCACATGCAGAGAGCCAAATCTAAAGGCTTGTAGATTAAAATGCAAGGAAACAAAGTCCTTATCAAGCTAAAGGGTTCCGACCATTTACAATGAAAATTGTTCCAATATTTATAGAAGAAGAGGGAAACTCATATTCAAAATTCCAACCACCAATAATCAGTACTAAATGCCTACAAATCCACCTATAATGTTGTCAGATGCACCTTCCCATGTTTGTTTTTCTTGTGGAAGAAGGAAAGAGGAAAAATCATATCAAATTTGGGTGGTTGAGCTTACTAAATCTATACATTAATGTCCTAAAATGTGTTTCCCGATTCTCACCTATTAAATTCCTCTAAAATATTATTTTGAATAATCTAGAGTGTATCCCACATCAGCATAATTCCAACAAGATCAATAGCGCATGGAATTGAGCCCTGTGGAAAAGTTACGACTTTTTGAAGTCTATAGTGTAAAAGAACGCACAAGACACGTGGTGTGCTCGATTGATCCATGTGATTGGTTGAATGTCCTAGTATTTTATCATTTCTACCAAGTTCCACACAATGGTTCGTCACAAGGATTCAGTACCCAGTTTGCATGCTTTGATAGGTTGTGTGTGACACACTCAAGTCTAACAGGCTTCCACATGGCTCATGACTGTCACGGATGAACTCCCTTGGTGCGTGCATGAGTAAGAGGCGTGAGAAATTAGAAGATAGGTGTGTAAAATAGATTCATGTTAGTGTGGAGTAAAGGGGCATAATTTTTATAAGGATACAAGTATGCAAGCTGTTGCATGCATCAAAATGAATGAGTGCATGAAGACTAGAGAAAAGGGCACGCAAAGCAAGCCAAGAGGAAAGGAAATGTACAGTGTTCAAATGCGAAGGAAATATGTGCAAGGGGATATTGCAGACATAAGGAAAGAGATTACGTGGAAATGTTTGAAGCTATGGTGCAAGTGAAAGTGGATTCCACAAGGTCATTTTGAAAATCAAAAATTTGAATGGATTTTAGTGTTATGGGTTATTGATTACATATTTGGGGGAAATGGATCAAATCGACTCTCACATGACTCAATTCCTTAGAAATATAATTCCTAGACTAACAATTGCTCCAAATTTGGAGAGATTTATTCATCGAATCAACGGGAATTTAAAATTTTGGTTTTGGCGGGAAGAAAAAAGCTTACAAAATAGTGAAAATGGGAAAGAGGGAAAATTTCAAATTAATCACTAAGGGAGAAATTCTTGTCCATTTGGGATGATCTTGTGATCATTTTCAATATCTTGGGGAGAGGAATGATTGCTCCAATTTTTTTGAGGTTGTTATTTTTGGAGTTCGAAATTGCACCCATCCCAAATTAGGATGAATTGGGGATTTAAGGCAACATGGGATTATCTTCAAGTTATGGGACCTTGCTTGCTTGAGATAGACCTTCGGAGAAGGCTGATTCCTCTACCTATTTCTACTACTATAACTACTCTTATGAAGGGAAATGTAGCTACCTATTACTACTCTAAGATTCCAAGGGGGTGAGAAGGAGATGCATGAAATGAAATCTAAGCTAAAGGGAGGTGATAGCACCAAAAAGGGGGATGAACACAATTAGCTTTAAGCAAAAAAATAGAATACACACGAGAGAGGATAGACACACATATCACAATTTGATACACACTCGCACATTCGTTTCCATGGTTTATAATTAAAAAGGAACGTGAGAAAGCACAACAAACAAACAATACAAAAGAGAGGCAAGAAAGTGAAATAAAAATGAACCAAAGTAGAGAATAGCCATAAAACCATTTTTTTATTAATTCAAAGAAATGAACAGTTAATTACAATGGCATATGATGTTGGTATCCACATGCAGAGAGCCATATCCTACAACTTAAAATGCAAGGAACAAAAGTCCTTAGCAAGCTAAAGGGGTCCAACCATTTACAATGAGAATTGTTCCAATATTAATAGAAGAAGAAGGAGAGAAAGGGAGAAGAAAGAAGAGGGAAACTCGAATTCAAACTTCCAACCACCAATAACCAGCATTGAATGCCTACAAATCCACCTACAATGTTGTCGATTAATCTCCTCATGTTTTTTTTTCTTATGGAAGAAGGAAAGAGGGAAAATCAAATCAAATCTGGGTGGTTGAGCTGATTGAATCTATACATTAATGTCCTAAAATGCACTTCCCTACTTGTCACCTACTAAATTCCTCCAAACTATGATTTTGAATAATTTGAAGTGTAGCCCACAACAACATATTTCCAACAAGATCAAGAGCCCATGGATTTGAGCCCTGTGGCAAAAGCTATGACGTTTTGAAGTCTACAGTGTAAAAGGAACACACAAGACATGTGGCGCACTCTGATTGATCCATGTGATTGGCTGCCTATCCTGTTATTTTACTTTTTCTACCATGCAATGCTTCATCACAAGGATTTAGCACCCGGTTTGCACACTTTGATAGGTTCGTATGTGACATACTCAAGTCCGATAGGTTTCCACATGGCTCAATAATTTTTACGGATGAATTCCCTTGGTACACGGGTGAGTAAGAGGCGCAAGAAATCAAAAGATAGGTGTGCAAAATAGATGCATGTAAGTGTAGAGTAAAGGGAATATTCGTATAAGGATACAAGTATGTAAGTTGGTGCGTACATCGAATGAATGAATGTATGAAGACTAAAGAAAAGGGTTTGTGAAGCAAGCCAAAGCATGAAAGGAAATGTGAAGTGTGAAAATGCAAAGCAAAGATGCACAAGGGGATAATGCGGACAAGGAAAGTGAGTATGGGGAAATGTATGAAGCTCAAGGGGAAGAGTATGTGTGTAGGATGCATTCCAGGGGATGTATCCAATTTGGAGGACAAGTATGGAGATGTACATGCAAGTAATGGTCGAGAATGAGAATGAAAGTGGGTGCACAAGCAATGCATGCAAAGGGAGAATGATAAAAGATAAAGTAAGAGAGAAGGAGAGGTGTGTAAGGGTGTGTAGAATAATTGTAGCCAATTAATGTGCCAAGGAAACCACCAGATTGTGTGCACATTCCCGAGTCTTGAACCTTAGAATCATAATGAAGATTTATGTCATCAAAAATAACTAGGGAGTTATTTTTGACAACGGTTATCATGTGGGGTTTGGGAGAACAAATCGAATCAAATTTTCATAGCATGGGATTTACAAGGGTTTTGGAGCTGAAAAGGATTGGCTCGGTTTATGGGATTCTTCTTGCATCATATCATGTGTGATATCTCAAAATTATTAGCTCAAGGATTTTAGTGAGTGCTTAAAGTTTGAAATTATTCTCTCTTGGGGATTTTTCACAAGCCTCATTGTTAAAATGGTGTTTTTGAGTAAACTCGGGGTATAATGGCTAGAAAGACATTCATGAATATATATTTGGGAGGTTATAAATTTATATTTTTATAACTCTACTTGAAGTCTCTATAATGAGGATTTGTTGGTCCAAATTTGGTGGAAAACAAAGTTTGGAATGATAAGATATGAAGAAAACAATATTTGGAACTCTAGGACAAAAATGGGAGTTTTTAAGTTTGAACGTGGTGAACTAGCTCTAAGATGAGATTTAATGGTTTTCTTGCACTTTTTGAACTCACTATATGATGCTTTGAGTTTTTTTGAGGGGAAAGAATGTTTGGTGCCTTTATATGGTGGAGATGGAGAAGTAGAAGCCCATTTACATTATGATGCACTTTTTAGGTGCAATTACACCTCATAAGTACACTTTGGGTGTAAGGATGGTGAAAAAGTGTTGTTAGAGTGGAGATGGAGATGGGGTTTGCACATGCAATTGCAACCATGCTTTATTTTATTATTTTTTTACCATGTTGTGTCTTCCACCATGTAAAAATCCCCATCAATCGGGTGACATCACACCTATGGGGTGTAATTTCACCTCATAAGTGTGCTTAGGTATAATGGAGGTTTAAAAATCCACTTGGAGGGAAGATTGGGTCCAACCATCAAGTCAAACTAAGCCTTCAGATGCATTTTTTCATCCTTGTGTTTTATCATTGTAAAACTCCAACCAATCAGAAGAGGTCACACTTATGGCATGCAATTATATGTCATAATTACGCTAAGGGTGCAAACGGACACCAAAAGTGTGTAAGTGTGCCAAAGTGGAGGTTAGATCATGGTTTGCACATATTCTTTTCACCTCAAAGTTTTTTCTTCACCCTGAAGTCTATCCTTGATGAATTTTGGACGTATAATATATGAAATTGCATGTAAATGGGAAATGGAATCCAATGATATAATTTAGGAAGATTTAAAATGAGGTTTTTACCGATGGTGATGTAACAATGACCTGAGTTGTAATAATTTTTTTCAACAAGAACAAGCCAAACAAATTTGTTGGTCCCAAGAGAATTAAATATACTCTCACTTGATATTTTTAAGCTCCCAACTCGATTAGGGTTTCTAAAATCTTCCATGAAAAAATCATGTATAAATGGGCCACTTTGTGTTAGTGTTGGAAAGTTTTATGTTTTATATGCTCCAATAATTTTATCACACTTACTCTATCATGAAGTGGGATCCAGGATATTTCCAATTCCTAGGATATGATGTCCCAATACTTCATGAGGACCCTAAAACCTTTCTGAAGTTTGAACTTCAATGAAGTAGGAACACTCCCTTTTCTCTAAAATTTTCTAAGAATAAATTTTCACAATACCATCCAAAAGCTCCCAAAATGCTTACTAAATCATTTCATCACAAAGAAAACTATGATACCTCTATGTTTACTATAACAAATACTTCGAAATGCTCTAATGCTCCCAAAACCCTTCCTAGAAGTTGAACTTTGAAATTGACCAATTTTTGTAATTTTAATAATTTTGACTAATTTGACCCAAAAGGGGGAAAAGTTTCAATGGGGTTGTCATATAAAATGTAGTGAATTTTTATATTCTAATAGTATCCAAGTAATAATTTGGTCCCCTTTGAGGTACGTCGGTGATTGTCTATAGTGCACCTCAAGTGTCATGAAAGAAGGAAGTGTAGACACCCCAATTTCACATCTATCCTAAATCAATTAATTTCCCTTCCTCATTTCCCACAAAAATACACTTCGAATTAATCAAATATAATTTGATTAATTATCCATTTCCAAATCTAAAAATAATCTAATCCTCACAACATGTCATTATTCTCCATGTTTTTCCACTATTGAATTAAAAATTCAAATTCAAATCCTCACCCACCATTCGTGGTCCCCACTCACCTAAAATCCTCCACTTATGAATTAAAAATATAATTCAAATCCTCACCCATTCTTCGTGGTCCCCACTCACCTAAAATCCTCCACTTATGAATTAAAAATATAATTCAAATCCTCACCCATTCTTCGTGGCCCCCACTCACCTAATATTGCCCACATTTTCAAACCATCCACCTAATCTTGCCCACATTTTCAAACCATCCACCTAATCTTGCCCACATTTTCAAACCACCCACTTAATCTTGCCCACATTTTCAAACCATGATTACTTAAATTAATTTAAGCTAATCACTCCTCAGCTATAAATACAACCTTACCCTCCCTCTAAAACACACGGAGAATAAGCTTTCATGCCATATCTAAGTTCTTGCATCCTTTGAGCAAAGAACATCATTCTGCCTCGTCCTAATGCCAAAATAGCCTCATAATCCTTTTTCCCATCCAGTGCAAAGTAAGAGGATCGTTGTTGCAGGAAGGTCTTGTTCCGTCTTGAAGAAAAGCACCTACATATCACAAAATCAGGGCTCAATCCAAGTTTCCTAGCCCATTCTGAGGTTTGCTACGGAACGCGAAGGAGGAGGTACGATTATTGGTATTTTACTTTCTTGTTAGTAGTGTATTTTTCATAGCATACATTCTGGCACGCCCGGTGGGACTTCGATCTGTTACCATTAATTTCCCAATTAGTGGTTTTATCCGTTCTTTGTTTATTATTGTTTATTATTATTTCCTTTTCTATTCCTTATGGTCTTCTTTGGTTAACCTTCACGCTTTGGTTAGTGTCTTTGTTGTGTGGTGTCTTGTGGTGTATCTGCAGGTTATAGCAACAATGAAACTATGCAGCTCATCCTGTCTTTGATCTCCTCGGTGCTTGGTGTTTAGTAGTTCTGATTTTTCTATTCACTCGTAATCTATAGAAACACAAGCACTAATCATTAGTTTATCATATTAGTGTCATGGGACAACCAATCCGGAAAATATATTTATTTATTTCCTTTTGCTAAAATAACTGTTTTGTAAGAAATTAATCATTTACTATTTTTTTCTTTCTTTTATTTTAGTCAATCATTTTATGATCTAACACTTTCTTTCTATTTATTTTTATTTTTTAACCTTGCTGTCCAAATTTTAGCTTCTCAGGTGAAGTATAGAAGTCAGAAAATAAAAAAACCACTCCCGGGACGTTTTTCTCACGTTTAAAATTTTCATTCAGAGCGTTCTCGTAGCCCATCTTCCGGAAGCCATAACTTTTGCTCCCGAACTCGGAATGACTTCATTTTTTTTTAACAGAAAGGTATTGAAAAGATCTATGCAATGAAAAAATAATTTTTAGATTTAGACTTACAGAAAAATTTTGGTTTCATTTCTTCTAACACCTGTCTTTTTTGCAAAAAAACAACAAAATTCTAATTTTATTTATTTTTATTTTTTAATTTTTATTTCACGAAACATCCTCACACGTATGCTCTTTCCTCGCACTTCAAAAGTGATCTTGGAAATCAGAAACGTGAGGCCACTCAAGCTTTAGAAAATCATTTTTATTTTTAATTTTTTGCCTTACATTTAAATTTTCCGCGAAAACACTTCTCGGTAACGTTTTCACCCTCTTCTTTCATCATTTTTCTTTTTTGTGAACATAATCATTATCGCTATTTCACAATCATGATTAATTGCAATAATTATTAATATTTATTTTTTTTAACAAAAACTATTTCAATTGTATCCGCGTATGCTCTTTTCTTGCGCCTTCAAGCGATCTAGAAAATCAGAAACGGTCACAATTTTTTTTAGTTTCTTGTTCTAACATTGCAGGATCCCCTAGCTTTGTTTTTCAACTGTCATTTTAATAATTATTTTCCTTTTTCATATTCTTAATATTTGTTTGGTCGTTGGTTGTGTATGCTCTTTTCCTGCGCCTTTGAGCGATCTGGCAAATCAAAAACAACCACGATCACTTTTCTAACATTTCATTTGCAGGATAACTACTAATTTGTTTTCTGTAGAACCGCGTTGCTGGAATATTGTCAAAAAAAAAAAAAAAAACAACAAAAATCCCGCAAAAATACCACCATTTAAAGACAATTGCTGAAACAAAAAAAAAAAAGTACGCTCAGGTACGCAATTATTTTCTTGCTAGTGATTTATTTCAAGTTGGAAAGAACCCTGCGTTTAATCACTTTATCATATTGTTTTTGCACGTAGACAAGGTGGATTTCATCACCACCAAAGCTACATCGGTGACGTGGACTTGACTACCACGCACCAACAACATTTGCATCTGCATTGCACTTTGAGACCTAGTCTCATCACAGCGTTCGGTATTTACCTCGCCGCTGCTCTTCACTTACAGGTAATGCTGTCGTGTAGCGCATGCGAGTCACGCCTAAATAGCTGTAACAACGAAGCCTGGGCATCATCCCTGTAAATCTTCGGGGAGTTATAAGGACACCATACACATTCATCCCTCCATCACCTTCCACCTTTTCACAAAACCTGTTCTGGACGTGGTGATTCACTCAAACAGGCAAGTAAGAATTGGTGAGTCTCCTCCAAAGGTTTCTAAGGGTTCTCGCACCACCCCGTCCCCGCATGTAATTAGGTATATCAGGACTAGGGTATATCGGAGGACGCATCTTCTTGGAGTAATAAGAACCTGCATCCACCATTTCACAGCATACTTGTATGATTGCATGAAACAATGATCATTCCTGAAGAAGTTACCTCATAAGCCAAAACAATTGAATCCACATGACTGCTTGCTGTTTGAAAACACAATAGTTTAGCATTATTTTATCATAAAACTTGGCTGATATCAATGTGTTCATTGTAAAAGTTCAGACCCTAGTTGTGTTCCACAAAAAAATTAGTTCTCGACCAATTCAATACCAAGCGAAAACATCCAAACAATCCAACAACATAGACCAAAACATCACACCAATTTCATTAGCTCACTTTAGCCAATAATACATCTGTCATAGCTTGTCTTCAGCTATATCCAATAGATGTTGAGTGACTTGCGTTCACTCCTTATCTCATCAATTGTCAAGACATTCTTTCCAGCTTGTTTCAAGCTATATCAAAATGACATTGAGTGACTTGTTTGAGTTCACTCATTATTTCATCAGCTGTCGAGTTTAACAAAATCTCATCCGACACAAATCCCTTCAAAACTCATTTTGAGTTCACAATTGTGTTGAGTCACTTGTTTGAGTTACTCTTCCTATCAAAAATCTAGAGCTTGTTAAAGCCAAACCAATCAACATATTCATTATAGCTTGTTTGAGCTACATCCCACTTGTATTGAGTACCTTGTTTGAGTGTACTCCTTACATTTTCTTCTGTTAAACTTGTTTAATCCAAACCAATCAACATATTCATCATAGCTTGTTTAAGTTATATCCCACTTGTATCCCGAGTAGCTTGTTTGAGCTTACTCCTTATAGCCTTGTTAAAACTTGATTGAGCGAAAACAAAGATCATAATCAATAGGTTGATTTCTTCATCGCACCTTTCTTCATTTTCCCTCTCTTTCAAACATGATGAATTCACGAAAAACATCACACAATGAGCTATTAGAACAAATTAATAAGATGACAACACAACTCTCTCATATGGCTACCCAAATCAATGAGCAATCACCCAAAAAGCCGATCATACAACCTCATGAAGAAATCAGTTCACGTAAAGTCCAACGTCAGTTTACCCCCCTTGGAGAAAGTCTCTCTAGTGTTTTTCATCAACTAAAAGAGGCTAAACTGATAAAATATCCAATTACAAAACCCTTTGTCAAAGGGGAAGCTAAGCCATGCTGGTACAAACCTAACACATACTGTGACTTTCATCGCATTGATGGTCATCACATAGATAAATGTGTACGATTTAAGAATTACGTCCAAGACTTAATTGACGACGACGTCATCTCTGTAGAACTTGATGACAATGCTCTTGCAACCAACGACACATCCAATACCACAACTTTCCATGAAGAGCTGACTACTGTCGAAACTCCTATATATACTGAAATTCCACGAGATCATGACGACAACAGTCAAGACTCTCTAATTCCAAACCAATCCATATCTTCTTCAAATTTCCTTCCATTAGTTCAAACATACATTGAACCTGTTTTGGACAACAACATTCTTCCAACATCTACTGAGCACTTGAACTTATTTCAAGACTCTCTTTCAGCCCAAACATATATTGAACCTGTTTTGGGTGACAACATTCTTCCAACATCTAACGAGACCTTGATCTCATTTCAAGACTCCCTTTCAAACCTTGATATTACTGTAGACACTACAGACGAGGTTCCATCAACAGGTACCATTAAGTTTGATTCTATTCTTCCAATATTGGCTCTTATGCCTAACATCTCTAGCCTTTTTGTCGAAACACAACCACATCAAGTTTGGACACTTGCAACAATGCAACCTGTCATGACCATCATACTTTCAACGATCGATCTTGTAGGAATCTCATCACTAATGATTCTCACCTATCAAGACTTCTATGTGCATATATTCTACGAGGTATGTATACCTAGGAATATCTTTATGCCACCTTTTCCATCTTTAATTTTGAATCTATCGTCAAATCAATTAATTCATGGACAAACAGAAGCAAAAAATCAAACAATGCAAACTGAGGCCACTCCCTTCTCCCTTGTTTATGGTGGGGAAGATATTTTACATGTCAAGGTTGAATTCCCATCCTTTAGAATATCCCTCAAAGACGTAATCAATAAAGATTATTATCAACATTCACGCCTTAATGAACTCAAGCTTCTTGATGAAAAACGACTTAATGCCCTAGATCATCTTCAAGTATATCAAAATCAGCTACGACATAGCTACCATAAAAAATTCAAACCTAGAAAATTTAAGGTCAATCATTTCATTCTCAAAGAAAATCGAAAGAACACACCCAAAGAACGAGACAAACAAGACAAATTTGAGCCCAACGAAATCATAGATAAATTTGGCTCTGGAGCTTATAAATTGGCCACTGCAGATGGTCAAGATCTTGATGAACCAATGAATGTAGTTCATTTAAAGAAATTTTATCCTTGAGATGTTCACTATTCCAGGATACAACGTGTACATTGTTCCTTTTGTCTTTCTTATCTCCGAATAATTTAAATTTATTCATTTCCATTGGCAGATATTTTCTTTATCAAAATCACATCTTCATATTTATCATCATGAGACAAGTGCTAATATAAATCCTATTAAGTTTGTGAGCGTCATACTTCTTCCACTTTCAGTCGCTTTCCTCTATGGTCATACCTAGAAGCTTACTGATGGTAATATATCCCCTTCTAATACATTCTCTCTTTCATAACAAAGCTCTAAAATTCGTTACCCAGTTCGTTTGGTCGTCCATCTCAGTCTTCGGTGTTGAACCCTCGCGTCCTACTAGTCGTGTGGGGCTGAGATTGGGGGCAAATGTTTCTTCCCAAATACAAAGCACTATTGTAAAAAAATCCATCAATTCAATAACTTATGAATAATTCATTGTCACATCTTTCGTCCTTCATAGTCTTTGGTGTTGAGCCCACACTTCTTACTAGTAGTGTGAGACTAGGAATGGAGGAAGATGCCCTTACTCGTCTACGTCTTGTCTTCGGTGATAAACCCTTGCCTCTTACAAGTGGCATGGGGCAAAGCGTAGAGGGTCATTCTCATACAAGCATAAAAACATTGCAAAATATTCCAAAAAAAAAAAAAAAAAAAACAAAACAAAACAAAAAAAAAAGACAAAAAGAAATTCACTCGCCTATATTTTGCCTTTGGTGATGAGCCCTTGCTTCTCACTAGTAGCATGGGGCAAGGCATAGGGAGTCATTTCAAAAATACAAAATCTTATAGTGCTTACAAATTATAGAATCCCCAAACACGTAATTTAGATGCCTAAGTGAAGAGAGAACTATCCCTTAACCTCATATCTTATCAATCAGCAGGCCACATAACTGTCTAAGTCTAGCATGTGACTCATAAAGTGAAAGCTATTTTTGAAACCGGTTTAGTACCATTATGAAGAATGGAGTCACAATTTCCCAAAGGGATTGTTGTTAGCATTTGTCTCTATATTCATTATCTACCTCCTACGTCCTTCTTGATTCTTGGTGATGAGCCCACACATCTTACTAGTTGTGTGGAGTCAAGAATGGAGTTGGAATTCTTTTCATCATATCATCACCACCATATCATGCCAATGGAAAGTGAATTTATGTTATTTTGAGCATAAGTTACAATGCGGAACACGCTACATACGAATAATATCTTGGTTTATCACCTCTCAAAAATACGTCTGCACTCTGGTCCATAAATTGCCAATCACAATGTAAAAATCTAAAAACATTTGAAAATCATCAAAAATCCAAAAACAGTGTAAAAATCTAAAAATCTAAAAACATTTGAAACTCGTAAAAAAATCCAAAAACAATGTAAAAATCCAAAAAAAATTGAAAATCGTTAAAAAAATCCAAAAAAAATTGAAAATCGTTAAAAAAATCCAAAAACAGTGTAAAAATCCAAAATCCAAAAACATTTGAAAATCATCAAAAATCCAAAAACAGTGTAAAAATCCAAAAATCCAAAAACATTTGAAAATCGTCAAAAATCCAAACACAGTGTAAACATCATAAAAATTCAAAAACATTAGAAAATCCAAAAAAATTATAAAATTCAAAAACAAACATTAGAAAATCAAAAAATCCAAAAACAAAAACATTAGAAAAAATCCAAAATACAAAAACATTTGTAAAATTTTCAAAAGACCAAAAACATCCACAAAATTGTAAAAACTCAATAAGTAACACAGTTCATCCTTTGAACTATTATCCCAAACGAATGGTCCAACCACCTTATGACTACCAATTTCAAACCACTTCTCCTCGCGTGAATCCTCGCTTGGGGAAAATCCGGCTCTCATTGTTTCCTTGTTTGAGGAGACTGGCCCAATCCTTTGTACCTCTGCTTGGGGGCACATCTAATCAATCATCACTGTGGAACACGTTAGGGACATGTTTACTGGTTCTTGTGTTGCATTATTAGTGGCAAATTATTAATTGCTTTCTTGTATCTTGATATATTACAGGGGGCATCTTGATTTTATATATCCCGTGTTCTCTGTAATATTCTTATGTTATCTCGATTGCATGTCGCATCTGGGCATCATACTTTCGATGGCCTCTCGTCTATGCTCTCTTCCATTTCGCATATCGCATCGGGGCATCAAACCTTTTTGATGGCCCCCTGTCTATGCTATCATGCATATTACGTTCTAGTCATCATGATCTTTTATATCACGATGCATCCTGTTATGTGCTATATTAAAATTAAGATGCTTTTCTTCACGTGAGTATCTTCCTGCATGATCAAAATCTTACTTGCACCCCATCCATTCACCCATACTAATCCATTCTCCGGCCATGCGAATCCTACTTGATCACCGTTGCAGTTTGCGAATCCTACTTGACGATCTTTCTCAAGTAGCATTCACTATCCAGCAGCTCCTTCTCCCCCACCATGATCACCATGTATTTGATCCATTCATTCTCACTTCTCATTTTTACTCCTCTACCGCTTATACTCATATTACCCTTCTCACCATTCCTGTCCCCTCTCACCCATTGGTATTCTTTCCTTTCACCCGTTTTCTTCCCGCTTGACAATCTTACTTAATAACCCCTTCTATATGGAATCCTCAGTGGAGGTTTACCCTCTCCCTAAGATCTTCCCGCTGTAGAAGCTTCTTCACCACATGCCCTCTCATCAAATAACCATCACCACCAAACACATCTTCCAACTCCACCTCTTCTACTTCCCATTCCCGCATCATTACTCTCACCACGTGGGCATCCCAATTAAGGATTCCCCTCACACTCTCCACCCTCCACTGCATATATTCCTTCATCCATTCATGTTATACTCCTTTGTGTCCTTTCTTTCTTATTATCACCTCATCTCATATCATATACCACTTAGGCATACCTCACTGACTCTTTTCTCATCCTTCCCCAAATCCACCTTATGCCTAGGTCATCCTACTTACACGCTCTCGTAGTATGGCAAATTCACTTGAGGGTTCCCCTTCAGTCCATTTTGTCATACCCTATTCCCACCAACTCTAACATCATCCTTCTTTCTCAGCTTGGCGATCTTACTTAACCACTCACCCGGCATGGCGATCTCACTTAAGAGTCCCTCTTAAGGATGATCTGTCTCCTTGCCTTTCCCCATCACTACACACCCTTCACCATCCATATTTCCTCTTCATTCCCCATTATCACATCCTTTCACCTCCTTTTTGCTTCTCGCAAACACCACTTCTCGCTTGACCACTTTTCATCTCCAGTTTTGCTCACATGGCAATCTTACTTAACCACTTCCATCACATGACAATCTTATGTCAGGGTCCTCCCTACACTTAACTTGTCATCGTGAACTTCTCCCCCGCCTCATTCTTAGTTCACTTTATCGATCGTTTCTTCCACCTGGTATCTCCTATTACCCACTTTTTCCTCCTACTATTATCCTTTCTCCACACATCTTCTTACAACATACACCTCATCTCTTCCACCTACAATCACATTCTTTTCCCCCATTTTCCCCTCCTTGATCCATCATCCTTCATACCGTTTCTTCCCATTCTTTTCATGTATTGGTTCTTCATCCTCACCTCGTTCATCCTCATCACCCCCATCCTCTCTTCGCTTTCACTTTGTCCTAACTCCTCCCTCCCATCTTTTTCACTCTTTCCCCTTCATCTTCTCACATTCCCCCTACATTTCTACCCACACACATATTCGCCATTACTGTTAACACTCCTATATCATTCTTTCATCATCATCTTCTCTTCCCGCACTCATAATTGTCAACGGGTTTTCCCTAAAAATTGTCAATCCTCATTCCGCACGACCTCATTCACTCCCTTGGACCTTCTAGATTTTCCCTTCATTTCTTCCCTCCTCTAAGCCCACCACTCATTGGCAACGGGTTTTCCCTAACGTCCCTTTGTTGGCGTTACCCTTTCCAGTCCTCGTTCACTTTCTCTCCTATTCTTTTCCCTCACTCCCACCCTTTCTTGTCGCTTCTTACCCATCTCTCCATCTCCTCTTTGCCCTCTTCACTATCTTTATTGTCTTCATCATACATCCTTTTTCTATTTTCCCATCATCCTAGTATCCTCATTTCATGCATCTCCATATCTTTTCCAATCGATGTCATTCCTCCCCTCTTTCTTCTTTCAACATTCCTTCTACCCTTTCCTTTCCACTTATTACCCCCTTTTTGTATTCCCTTCCTTCTCCATCATTTTCTTTGTTATCCTCTTCTCTCTCCCACCCCTCGTCTTCTTTTACTTCCCCTATATCATCTTCTTCCCCTTTTTCCATCACGTTTCCTCCTTACAACCCCATCGATAACCTGGTTGTTCAGCGTTGTCCTGTCTTTTTTATCATCCCACTCTCCACATGCATCTCCATACGGTCTGTTCCATATTCTTTGCCTTGGTCTTCCTCGCAATGACGTGATTCCTTCAATCTTCTCCTTGTATTCGTTCTATCTTCCTTTCCTCTCCCCTAATTTTCACGTTTCTTCTGACCACTTCCCTTTTCTCTACCACCCCTACCTTTTTGTTCATTCTGTATATGTTTCTCTTCCTTTCTCTCCTCTTTTTCACACTTTCCTCGCCCCTCATAGTTTCTTTTTTTTCTCCGTTCTACTTCTTCTTTTGTCCTCTTTCCATTTCCCTCCATTTCACCCCCTACTCCCACCTCATTTTCTCCTTCTTATTTATCCTTTCCCATTTCCTACTTTTCTTCACTCTCTCATTTATTTCACCGCCACGTATCCCTCTTTACTATCTCTGTTGCTTCGCATTTTGCACATCTCTCTATTTCATCCCTTCACCCTCTACTCTGTCATTTTCCTCTTTTTTCCTTGTTTGTCCTTCATCATTCCCTTCTTCCCCTATCATCCCTCTCTCTTATTTCTACCTCTTTCATTCCTTTTTTTTCCCCTCCCCTATCTCCCTTACTCTTCTCATAATCAACCCCCAACCCTATCCATTCCCTTTTCTCTTTCCCACACACCCTCACACCTAGCATTCAAGGTCGATTGAATCCTTCCTCCATTTGCATCATGCGGTCATTCCAGTCTCTTCCACTCCATTACCGTCCTCTTCTCCACCAAATCCATTTCCCTTCTTTTCGAGAGTTTTGTCGTATATTTCATTCTCGTCAATCCTCTCGAGGGGGCATCACCACATCTATCCATAATCACATCTTCTCATGACATTTTTGTCTTGGAGGATACCATGACATCCGTCACTCACCACTTTCTATTCTCCCCAACAAACATTCACTCTACCTTTTAAAAAGTAGATTGAATTCTTCCCCCATACCGTCTACTTTCTTTGAAAGGACACTACTTTCATAGTACCCTTCCAAAGAGGGGCAAATGTAGACACCCCAATTTCACATCTATCCTAAATCAATTAATTTCCCTTCCTCATTTCCCACAAAAATACACTTCGAATTAATCAAATATAATTTGATTAATTATCCATTTCCAAATCTAAAAATAATCTAATCCTCACAACATGTCATTATTCTCCATGTTTTTCCACTATTGAATTAAAAATTCAAATTCAAATCCTCACCCACCATTCGTGGTCCCCACTCACCTAAAATCCTCCACTTATGAATTAAAAATATAATTCAAATCCTCACCCATTCTTCGTGGTCCCCACTCACCTAAAATCCTCCACTTATGAATTAAAAATATAATTCAAATCCTCACCCATTCTTCGTGGCCCCCACTCACCTAATATTGCCCACATTTTCAAACCATCCACCTAATATTGCCCACATTTTCAAACCATCCACCTAATCTTGCCCACATTTTCAAACCACCCACTTAATCTTGCCCACATTTTCAAACCATGATTACTTAAATTAATTTAAGCTAATCACTCCCTCAGGCTATAAATACAACCTTACCCCCTCCTCTAAACACACGGAGAATAAGCTTTCATGCCATATCTAAGTTCTTGCATCCTTTGAGCAAAGAACATCATTCTGCCTCGTCCTAATGCCAAAATAGCCTCATAATCCTTTTTCCCATCCAGTGCAAAGTAAGAGGATCGTTGTTGCAGGAAGGTCTTGTTCCGTCTTGAAGAAAAGCACCTACATATCACAAAATCAGGGCTCAATCCAAGTTTCCTAGCCCATTCTGAGGTTTGCTTTTTAACGCGAAGGAGGAGGTACGATTATTGGTATTTTACTTTCTTGTTAGTAGTGTATTTTTCATAGCTTACGGGAAGAAAGGAGTAACATTCCCAATTCATCTAAACATTTAATCTTGCAGAATTGGGAGATATAGGTAACATCAAAGCTTCCTATTATCATTCAACATATATTCCTACTACACCAATAAATCATTTGATTCAAGTATTATATGGGAAGCTGAATATAAGAATCTTATCATTGTTTATTGGCCCAAAATAGAGGATTAATGGGAAAATTATTTTGATGAGATAAAATTTTGGCAACAAGACTTCTCTAGGATGACAATACAATAAATGAAATATTATCATCGAAATGGGTCACGAGAGGATATAATGGATGAGGGTAACGAGTTGTTTGAACCTAGATATCTAGAGTTTTTTTACTTCACACTCCACTTTCCGTGGACTCGGCTAGTTGTGGAGCTTTTAACATCCTAACCCGTATTGTGGCCATCCTTTAGATTTTGAAGAAATAGTTTCTTAAAAAGGTACATGAACTCAACTATACACCTTCATCTTCTTATAGAAAATCCTATTAGTTAGAAAGTAAGGTATATGTCAAAGAATCGAGGTCCTATGAATGATGACATCACTTAAGTAAGAAAACTTCCCCAACAAATATCTCCAAAGTCTCACATTGAGTCTACTCATAGAAAATTTCCAATGGGAAGGGTTGATCAATATACTCTTAAACCAAGAGAATTCATCATCTCTCTAGCTAGGAACAAGTCTAAGTCTCCCGATCCCCTCATGTAATCACCTCACTAATCCCGTGGATTCCCAATGAAATCTCACATCGACAAATGACAATGAACCTTCTCCGGTTCAAAACCCAAACTTGATCTCTTTTTCCCTACAGGTAGTCTAACAATTCATTATTCATCTTCCTCTATAGGTCATGTTTTCCTATGGTTCACTATATTATAAAAACCCATCAACATGTAATCACTAAAGCAAAGGCTCCAATGGTTTAAATATCTCCGAAATTTGAAAACTCACACCTAATCCCTTAACATCCAAGTTGACTTCTCAACTCATGATTGATGCCTCGGGTTCTCATTTGATTGAGTTCTCTAATCAAAGGGTGGATAAAGATGAATCTAAAATACATATATCCGATTCGATATGACTAGGTATCCTCTCGAGAGCTAGGTTTTGAAGGTGATATTCATAAATTTCATAAAAAGCTACTAAATTGGTCACTTAAACAAGGAAATGTGAAGAAATTGAAGAGAAATTGGAGATTCATGTTCATGCATTAACATCATACGTTCATAACTTATTGGAGCCTAAGGATCCTCTCCTTATTCACTATAGGTTAATTACTCAATCAATAAAATTAACCCACAAATTGTTCAAGAAGCTCGGAATTTTAGCATGATTGGAAGGATGACTGAAGTATAGATTGAATCATTCATGCAAAAACATTTTGACCTTCTCCTAAAGTAATCAACATATACAAGATCACCAATTTTTTAACTCATAAAGTGAAAGATGTTTTCTCTACGATAAAATAGGAAATTTACCACCAAAATGACATTTTTCTAGTCATTCATGAGATGAGCTCGTCGATCCCAACTTGTTTCTCGATAAGAAATTGTTTTTAAGTACGAATGTAATTTTTATGAACATGGGTTAGGAAAATCAAGTGGAAAATGAGATCCTCGTTGAGGCCATGGAAAATTTTGTATCACTTGAACCGAGGTTAAGAAATCAAGGAAGAGGTCAATGAACACCTAAGCACTATGAGACGCCCTTCATTACACTATTATTTTGTATCATTACATGAACTCTATGAGCACGTCTGGAAAATTTTGAAAGGAGAATTATCTAACCAAAAATCATATGGTGATCATCTCATGGTCCCCCTTTCCCAGATATGAGGATCCATTTCTAATGCAACTCAAAATATCCCAAAATTTCTTAAAGCATTGTAGTATAATTCAAGGGTAAGTTAATCACTAGATTGATATCATTACAAATACCATCATCCCCTATAGAAGATAAGTCAAAGAAGTAATGCTTAGATTTAACTTAGCAAAGTTGAAATGTCAAATGATCTATCCAATGCAACACATCCAAGGATATATGTCTTCATGTGCTCCATCTATGGAATAATATTTTTCTTACTCTTCTTATTTCTTATTCTCCCCATCCTCTCATGGAGAAATCAGTTTTTCAAATAAGAAACTTAAGTTATTTATAATTATTTGTTTAGGAATGAACTTTTTTGAAAAGTAACTTAAGTGATCGCATATTCTATTTTTTTAAATCGCTTTTCTTAAAATTAGAAAAAAAAATCTTATTCTAGAAAGGAATGTAGATGGTCATACAGAATATGAAATGTTGCTTATTTTATTTATATATTGGATCTTCCTCTCCATTATAAAGGGCCGTTTTTTCTCTCTATAGTATGTTGTAATTATTATATTCCCCACTTAGTAAGATTCCTTCATTCTCCTTCTTGTCACTTAGCCAAATGTATGGAAATTTAGTAATGGAAAAGGGACTTTGTGCCTATTAAAAATGTGATGGAAATCAACATATGAGCTTTATGTCAATCTCTATTTTTGTTTCATATTCTATATGTAAATTTCATGTGTTTTCTTGTGTCTTCCGATTGAACTAGAAATATCTCTACATTATATTTAATGTAATATGGGTTCAATTAATTAATAGGATTCCTCATTTTTTCTCTCCTCACTTGCCTATATTTCCCATCTCTTTCTCTCTTATATATTGTTATAGTCACAATAGGGGTGTTTATATACCTTATTCAGTCTACAACCACCTTGATATATATTTTAGTGTATAATTTTTCTATATTTTAATAAATGGGATCTGCCCCATCTCGAATGGAGGGACTTAGTCTCGCAAGCATTGACAAAATCCAGATTTTGTCCTTGAAAAATATTTCTCTCGAGAAGGTGATAGGTGGTATCTCCATGGTTAGATAATTTTATGCCACTTTCACAACCTAGGTCATTAAAATCAAAAAAATAACCAAAGTTACATAAAATATCTCTAACACATCGATAGTCCACCCTATAAAACAAATTATCCATATTTTATACATCTACTAAACATCTATCTCACCATAATCTCAAATATCCTATCATTCCAAATCTCAAATGCTTACCTACTTATGTGAGATTCCCTCTTATGACCACATCATCTTATCATCCTCCAAACATTGACCGCACCTCCTCATATCTTAGACAACGTTCTCCTACTAATTGTACCCACCTAACTTGGGTCATCAATATCATGGGTGAAATCCTCATAACATTTACCATCTACCCTAGATAACCTATCATATATGTCATTATATGGGATCACGTTCTCTCCTCCATTCCTTCGTATCCACCACTCATGGTTTCATCCTTGGGGTCTCACTAGTCCCACATCCTCTTCAACAACTTGCCTCTTAGGGCTATCCTCGACCTCCACTATTTAAGGTCCCTTTGTGCTTTCCCTCTATCACTTCCACCTACCTCCCGACTTTGGGGTAACCCTTACTCAATGTGGTCGTAATGGTGGTATGCCTACCACTAGTCCCTCTCTCCCTAGTCCCTACTCTCTCTCTTACACACATGTCTCTATCAATACTCTAGGAGAGGTGGGGTTAATACATGATCTTGATGCCTAAACTATAATGGTACACCATCCACTAGATATGTCTCCACCAACCACATGTAATGCCATGTGATCTCAAATATCCTCTTGGATACCACCATAGTTGGCCAACCTGGTCCATTAGTCCACTTTGTCCTATATAGGGATCCCACACTACCTTATCTCGTTTCACCTAAACCAATATCATGAAACCTACCACTAGCTTCGATGTTGGGCCTCTCTCCCAATTTAAAATCCTTGGGGCATATCTTTACACCTATAGCAGAGTGCATATATGCCTATACATTGGGAGTTCTCATATATACGAGCTGAAAAAGTATGGTGGACCCTATCACCCTCTCGCCTCACTTAAATCGATAAAAATCATGCACTAGCTACACCCATGTGGTTGTGCACCAATTAAATTTTATCCCAACCTCCAAAGAATCCTTGCATATCACTAACACAAAATATGGTACTACTTCATCTACCTTGTGACAACAAGGCTCATTCCACAACCATCACATTGATAGCCTTCTGTATATGTCAAATGTGTATAATATATATGAAACTCAATCTAATCATCAATGATCCTATGTGATACTCATCATTATTTGTGGCCGATCGTGTGAGATCTCTCCTCTCTCTTGTAGATAACAATATATCACAAAACATATAGACTTATTGAATTAGTAATCCTATAATAACATGAACATATTATTGTGTCACTACAACCTCTATAATCTCTTTATCTTCCCTCCACATGAGGATGTTGGACCAAAACTCTCAATGTATTAATAACATCTAAATCAATCCTACATCAATTAGAACCCACACAATCTACATAATGCCTCCAAATTTGAGGCCTTGTAGTTGTGTAATGTCATGTTTGTAAAACATCCTCATTACCCCTAATATACATGCCACATCCATTGATATCCATAGAAAAAACCTAAGTCACACCTGTAAAACATAAAAAAAACAAATACCCATTAAATATCCATAAAACTTCATCCTCCAAATCAACAAAATTCATCAAAAACATTCAAAATTTTAAAATTTCCTACTACATCAGCTCTGTTAGTGTAATTACATCGTCCCCTTAATATTTCTCAACTCCCTTATGGCATTATCCCTATTGATAGGACATCATAATCCATGGTATAAATTCTCCCTCGCCTAGATGTTATCAACCCTATAATGATGGTTCATTCTAGCATGGTCAATCCCATTTATTTCAAGGTCTCGTGAAAAATTATGAATTAATTATAAAACCTAGCCTAATGTCCTCCAAATTTTAAATTCTCCCAAACCCACCTACGCTTCAACTCGATCTACATTTTGACTATCTTTGGGGTAAATTGCACTAGTTAAATCTTCCTTGATGTATATTTTTCCCTTTTCTCCTAGCTACCCATTCCCAATTTCAAAACAACACCTACCCCGGGATTCTCCCCATCACATTCCTTATCCTAGCCACCTTATACTCTCATCATCATCATTAAAAATTTCTCAATTTTGGGTTTATCAGATCTCAATATATCTTAATCTCACTTAGTGAAAAATGACTTCCCCTTTATTATTTTTACAATAATTTTCAAAGCTGGTTTTCATCTTGATTTCCTCCAAACTTAAAATATCCATATATTTTACATTATTAACCCTACAAACATGTCATAAATTATTCCACGTTCATGGTAGTGAGCCACTCATTTCAACATTTTACACTTCTCTATACCACCTTATCATTGGAAACCTCATTTTTCCATCATTTCAATGTTACATATCATCCCTCCCACAATACTCCTAACTAGGTGATGCATGTCTTATTTTAATGATTCTCTTCTAGTGATTATTTTCAATCTTTCTTATTTGCGGTTCCAAGAAATTATTATATCTGCCACATGTGAGACAAGAGAAATTAGTAATTAAGTATCAAGGAGGTATCTTTCATTTAACATTCAGTTATTTACTTTCAACATTTCCTTTCAATATTGTTGCATAGTTCTTTTTCTAAATACATCCTCATGTTTCACTATTGTGACACATGATAATATTCACTTGGGGCATATTTATACATCATATTTTTTACACTTGTTATCCATTTATTTTGTGTAGGGTATATTGATTCATTCTCCTCTTAAGTAGGTTTCTTAAAGGGCCACGGTGATTGGGGTATGATCACACTTAGTCATGTGGGCTAGACTTAATCATTTGAGAGATCCTCTATTATCCTTAGTCATCCCATACATACTTTTTTATTCCCCTTGTTCACACATTATGCTCATCATGTCCACTTATCCCATTATATCTACCTACTTCTTGTTCACATTATTACCCTTACTTTTTATCACTTTTGACCTTCATCATTTTTTCCCATTGATATTTTAGCCTCCACTCCTCATATTTTAAGCCTTATACCTTAGGGTTTCCCCAAGGATGATGTCATTGCCCATGGGAAATAAACATATTTTTTTTTTTCTATGGTTGATGTCATCACCACGAGTGATGGCATCGGTATAAATGTCCTCTTATTTTCTTGTTATTAGGACCACATCAACTACTTCTATATCACTTGCTTACATACACTTGAGAATGATCTACTATTACTCACATTATTCATAGTTTTTAGTTGACTTTGGATTCTTGGAGCTTACCTCCTTTGCATTTGGGTCACCATAGTGAGCTAGGGTCGATATCTTCTTATTGATATTTCCTTTCTCCATCCATAGTGATTCTCTCTCGGTGATGTTGTCTCTAGGGAGGATTATGCATCGAAGTCACATGCATACTACATGAAATTATTCCTAACCTGCTTCAATCTCTTATTTTATGTACATACTTGTTTTATTTGGTCATTCATGACTACAAAGTTAGAGAAGATGTATGTTTACTTTGGTTTATTACATTATCTTATTATTATTATACCTTTTGGTTTTATCCACACCTTAGTTGTTTCCCTTTCTATTTCAGAATCCTAGTAGGATACTTATCTTATTTTAGTTATACAAATTAGTAACCTATAGCTATCATAGGAATAGGGTTATTATCCTTTAGATTTACAACTTTAGCACTCCTTGATAATATTTTTATCTACATGGTGTAGTCAGTATTTGATTAGATTTCTATATTTTACAACCTATTTTGGAACATATCCTTTACCCATCATACATAGATGCTTTTGGATCATTGGGGAAATGGTTCATTGAGTATATATATTTTTGTTTCCCTTACTTGTCTTGAGAGAGTAATCCAAGATGAACATGGCACCAAAAAGTCACTCTTAGCACAACTCTCGCAATTTATAAATAGGTGGGTATTTCCACCTCACCACCATTGTCCCTCACATTTCATCGCGGGGGATAGGGATATCCACCTTTTCACCTTGATGGTGCGAACCTTTTCCTTCTAAAAAAAGGTTCCCTAGTTGGCATTGATTAGCGATACCACGCGATATTAATATAAAGGGTTGAATTGATTTAATAGAATTAAATATTATTAGAGGAATGAGATCAAATAGATATAACATTAGCATGAAAGTTATATCATGAAAAAGATAAGTAATATTGATATGAGAATGAATTATCTTGTATTATGAAATCTAGGATAATTCGGGGTGGCACACCTAAGTGGAATAGGTTGGATCTAGATTAAGTATGCTTCATGTAGAAACCTAGAAATTGAAACTCCTTTAAATAGAACCACCCAAATAAGGATATGACCACCGGGTGTTAGTGTCTAAACTAGGCACTAATGTCCTAGAAAATTATCTGTTTTTAAATATTTTCAGTGGTCTAAACTTGTCTTCTTCTTTTCTCTCTTTTTCACATCCACTTCATAGTAGGTTTCCTATGTCACACCTAACCCTACAAAACAAACCCTAACTACCTACATAAGGATAAAGAAAACACTATATGAAATAAATAATGCATATGCTTGAGTGAAAATAACTTCAGTGGTCACCCCAATGTGATTGTCACCGAGTGTTGGCATTTCAAACTCTATGTAGTTATATTGTGTGTGTGATTGAATCATGTCCATTGAACCTAGGTTTTATAGATTTGGATCAAACTGAAAGCATTTTACACACAATAATAATATTTCATTATTTTTCATTTAAGAGTGTTTACACATATATAGGATTAGGACATCCTATTCTTAAGCTCAAGATTCCTATAAACTCTCAACTACTTAACCACCCTAGAATCTCTCACACCTATTCTACGGGTGTTCTCACAACCACCAAACCTATTTACATATTAAATATCTATGAGTTGTTAATCAACCAACTCTTTTACATATTACCACACCATAATTTAACAAACCATGTGGAGCACTAAATAATGTTTTCCTAACAGGTTTCCTTGTGCTACTCACACCAAGATAGCATAATACAAATAAGTTTCACCCAATAATAATGTGTGTGATAGAATTTAGAAATATCCCATCCTATGTAGTGAATAATATAACCCAAATGTAGTTCTTGAATCTTACTCTCTTCCCTAGTAGTAGATAAGAAGTAATAGCCTCAAATTGTCTAGCCCCTAATAATAGTAAGTCATGTACATATATGATTCCTTTATTTGAATTTCATCATTAATAACTAAAACATCCAACACAAAGTGATAATAAATGTTCTAGAAAAAATAACAAGTAATGTGGCATTTCAAATTTTAGAAAAGGAGGGAAAAGGACAATAAAGCACCTAAAGGAAAAGTAGCACCTAGGTGCTCTAGCCCCTAATGGTAGTTTTCTCAGAGGATATAACAGAAAATATAGATTTAGGTCACATGTTATCTAATTTCAAATATTAAAGTGATTATAATAGAAAAGTAAATAATATAAATATAAGAACAATAAAGTAATGTAAAATAAAAATAAACATTGTCAATGTTGATTTTTCTTTCTTAGAATCATGCATATAATAACATACTTGGAAACATGACGTAAATAGTAAGTGCATGATTTTGTGTCAATATTTATCCCCACTTTATGTTGGTGAATTAATATTTGGTAGCATGAAGTAGATAAGAAGAGTGTACCTTATGGATATCTCGAAGGTGTTGTAACTAATAGCATTCCGAATGAGGATTGTTCTTGATATCATGTTGAATGGAGATTATGAAATGTGTACCATGGAATCTAAGATACGATAAGGATCCTAAGGGTTACCTCATGTGCATAATGTAAATTATACATGTGTTTTTCGTTGAATATTACCTTTTCCCAAGCATCTTGTTCTTTATATTTATCCTTATTCCATTTGTGTGTCACCTTTTGTTGGAGTAAGGTCGAACCCGCAAAATAAGATAAATGTACTCAATGTTCATGATAAATAAATTGATATTTAACTAGTAAATGTGAAAATATAAATGAGTATTGAAAAATATTTGAATCAATGATAGAATACACTTGAATTTCATGAGAGAAGAGAAAGAATTAATCATGTTTGTTTCTTACCTTGGAGACGGCTAGAATGGTACTAAGGATTTAGACACCATGTAGCCAAACCGGGTATTTAAGCATGTTGTCGACATACTGAGTATTTTGGCATCATGTTACCAAGGGAATATTATTAGGAGAGTTATAGAATTTTCCTCCAACCTTTAATGATTCCCCATAGATTAGTTTTCATTGCAGATGGTCAAAAGCCCAATACAAATTGTTCATGGATGACACATCATTCTAGGCATATCATTTTCCCAAATATTCCCTAGGTTTCATTCCCTATTTGATCCAAAGAAAACATAATTATCTACCTTCACCAAAATATGTAAATTGCCACTAGTTTTGTTCTTGTTTTATCTAAAAATAACTCGTGACTTGAGTATGTGCTACTGGAAATTATAAAATCCTATCACCGAGAACCTTTTTATCTATTACTATACTTGTTTTTCCCTAAAAGACAACCTCTTAGGAGGGATACTAGCACCCATTATTCCTATATAATCTCTATGATTTTGTCCTTGCATTGATTTTGGCCCAAGTGTGATTTTGAAATAGTTTTGGGCTCTTGTTTATTCTTTTATTTTTGTGTAGCAATCTATGTCTAGTTTCTAAACTCATCGAGAAGGTGAAATAATCACCCGATGATTTCCCCCATAATTTAGGTGGATGAGATAACCAATGATACCATGGCCCAAACAAGGAAAGATTAAAATTATGTGCAAAATTGAAATAGAAATCCTATATGGGGAATAGTGAATGTGCATGGTAACAACCATGAAACATGTAAAGTAATGGGAAAGGATAGAAAAATTTGTTATTTACAAACAAGCATGGCATGATATAATAGAAACTAGTCAAAACATGTAGTAACATGGAAAAATACATAGAGAGTAGTTGTTTAAATACATGAGACACCACTCAAGATGTTGCAATACACTTAAATAATTCAAGATTATAGAATAAAAACATGCAATCAAGAATAGGGCATAACCTATAAATAATGTCAATTAAGACACAATAATAGACAAGATACAAGTAAACTACATAACCATGGTTGGAAGTGTGCTTGCAAGATAAATGTTACACATGAAGCACCTATTATCATGTTAGAAATATTGAAATTATGTCACCAAGCATATAGTTGAAATGGAAATAAAAGTAGAAGATATTGCGATGATAGAACATGTATATAGAGAAGTACATGCAAAGGTAGGTTCCTCGGGAGCCTCGGTGGGACCGGTAGAGAACCGTGCTAAGTATCATACATTGTGTTATAACTTCTAGATACATTTCATTCACCTCAAAGTACCATCTGAACATGCATGTGTTTATGGAAAAAGGATAGAGCATATTATGAATCAAAGTAACACGGTAAGCAATGTGTAACATAGAATATTATAAGGAATCAAAGATACATCCTATCAAAATATAAACTAGTATTTTGAAGTATTGCAAATATTTGAATGTTTTAATACTATGACTATAATAGGGAGTGAGGGTGCCCTCAAAGTGTATATGTGCAAAGTGAGGTCCATGTAGCTAAATTCACCCTCAATAGTCATGTTTGAACCTATAACAAGAGTGTGTCATCCAAGTATTTTTGTCATGCAAAATGTCTAGCATGAAAAATTTAAAATTATGATCATGACAACTAATATCAGCATTTGATAACCTCTCTCTTGGTCATTTTGAACCCTTCCTCTAGCCATCCTATCAGCTCACACATCCCCTTTAGGTATGAGTTATCTTCATTTTGGATGAGAGGAAAGTGTTAATATTATTTAAAGTGTTTTTCATGTGAAACATAATGGATCCAATTTTATTTCACAATGAGACTAAGCTTTGAGGTGGAATAGTTATCTTTCGAGCACTAAATTGGTTATTTTTATCTATATTGCAGCATGAGGACATCGTTTAGAAGATAACTAGAAAGGATCAACTTATATGGGAGATTTATATTAGATAAATGAAGGGATCCAAGGTATTTTAGGAAACATCTATAGAGGAACAATTCAAGAAAAATCATATCATTTTGGGAATAGGAAATGAAGGCTCCAATGAAGAAAGTCACCTTGTTTTGAAGATTCGAGAGTTTCGGGAGGATTTCAAGCTCATATAATAGGAAACATAAATATATTATAACTCTCTAGATGATATACACATTAATGTTTTTCCAATACTTCAAAATCCTTTGTGATGATCCAAGACACTACGGTTGCATCTTCAAGCCAAAAGAGTAAAAATCCCTTAAAATCAAATTATAGGAAGAATTGGCTCTTGAAATTGGTTGGGAGAGTCTCAAAATTTGTTTTTGATTCAAAATCATATAATTTTTGGTCATAAAATTCATATCGCTCTCTTGAAGTAGAAAAATCACTTCCGATGTTCTAATTTCGCATTGGGATGATGGCCTCGACAAACAAACAAACTTGAACACACTTTTGGAGGGTTTTTTCCCTTGCACTTTTACCCAAGGTGCATGGGGACATTAGGGACAAATAAGTTTTCTCTCCCTATGCAAATTTCACTTTCTTCACTTAAAACACCATAACATACATGTTAGGAAAGTGCAAAACATGAAATATGGCCCCCTCCTCATGTTATGGAGCCTCTTGGAGCATTTTTCAAGGATGATTGTCCCTTTCTCTTTTTCCCATTTGCAAGGGGACATGGAGGAAAAAATAATATGCTCCCCTTCCTTAAGATTGGTTTCGATCTCGTAAACTAGCACTCGACCTGTGTATATATAGTTTACAAACAAATCCTTAAAAAAATTATCATTTTCCCAAATTTATTGAATAGGATTTGATTAAATAACTGAATGTAAATGTTTAAAAAATGAACTAAATATGAATTTGTATAATTGTAAACTCATCTCGAATCTTATGTTTATTTAAACCATTCAATTGAAAATATACCTAATTTCTCATTAATGTAAAAATGATTAAAAATTATTTAAAATGACAACTTGTTGAATCATTATTGTGAAAAATAGAATGTAAAATATAACCATGACACTAAAATTGATAACATAGTTCACCCGTTGATCAAGATATGTCTTCGGGATTTCTAAAATACAATCGATCCATTAAAATTAAAATTTCCAAGTATAATTGAAATATTACAAATGTTAATGGATTGTGATCTTGAAAAAATGTACTTATCATACCTTCAAAATACTCTAATCTCGACAAGAATGTCCCCACCTTCTTGAATCACTTGCACGCCGCCGTTTCCCATATTCTACATCAAAATTGGTTGAAAATTATACCAAAACAACATCAATTGAACACTAATTAGGAAAATAAAATTTCATGCAGAGTGTCTAGAAATTTTGAATAACTCTCCAGATTCTATAGAAATCCTGAAAATGCCATCACGAGGGCCAAATTCAACTATTTCTACAAAATGACATTTAAGAACTATAGACAATCATCCCCAGAGTTTCCTTCAAATATCACTAAGATCCTTTCATATTGTTTCCAAGCAAGTGGTGGGTTGGTTGGGCACCTTATCGCTTTTGGCCTAGGTCATGGGTTTAATACCCTCTATGTGATTTTACTTCATGGCATGCGCTTTGACCTGCCATTTTAATCCCACATTAGAGTTAATTTTTGGGTAAGGTTGTTTAAAAATAAAGCATTGGCATATGTGCATTAGCTTGAGTTACATTTTGTTGGGAAGTATATTTGGCATAGGATAAATTGGGATGTGTTGTGGTTAGAGTGTGGTGCATTATGACAATGCATGAAGCACTTAAGTTGGAATGTGTTGGCAATTTTCCAATGCATACACCCATCTTGGAATGTGGAGAATGAGGTGGCAGCCACTGGTGGCCTGGGACCCACCAAGTGGATCACTCATAAATCCTCAAAATCACCGACAATCCTATCCTACCACATGTTATCAAAAGAAGGCATGAAATAATGTGATATAAACTATAGTGTAATTGGAAAAATTAAAATCACATTAATATACCATGGCGATCGTGCCACCTTCCGAAATAAGAGCGGACCTAATCTGTTTGAAACCCAAAACAAGTCTCATTCTGTCAAAGTATAAAGAAAATTACAAACACCTCCACGAACATTCTTTAACTCAATTAAATATAAAATATGAAAATAGGCTCTATGCACAAGACATGGTATCAGAGACCTATGCTTCCCTATTGAGCCAGTTTGACTCGAACTTTGACCAACAATATCAAGAGCATACGGTGTCCGATTCATGCTTCTAATAGGAATTGAAAATATATTAAAGTTCTCCTCCCGAATGTAATTTTTAACTACCGACCACCCATAATGTTCTTCGATCATTTCATCACTTAAAATTTGTAACTTGAAGTGTTAGAGAGTGGAAAACATGTAAACTCAAGATCTATTCAAATTTTTCCCCTTACTCATGATGCATGCACTCATGACACGTTTATGAGATATTGTTTCCCCTTTTATTTTTCCAAAGGTACAAGGGTTCATGAGGGACAAAAACATTACACTCCCCCTCTCTCAGTTAGCCCTCAGACATATGAAAAACCATTGTTGAGCCCTAAGAGCTAGTTTTCAGCCCCTTGCATCTCACTCTCATGAAACCCCATGTTGAAACTTGTCATGATCTAACACAAAGCACGTCCTTGTGTCCCTCTTTTCTCTTTTGCCATCTTTTCCCTAATTTTTAGGGTATGAATCCTCTTTAACTCCCGTCAAAACCATGATTGAGCTTAAATAGGTTAAACAAGAGTTAAGGTGTGAAAATGAGATGAAAAGGATTCATTTCCAAAAACTAAACCATTTTTTGAATTTAAAATACATTTTCCCCTCCCAAATCCCTCTCCCCTACTAATATGCTACTGGAATGTGCCTGAGACCTCAAATTCTTGAAAAGCTGACTTTTACACATATCTCATGATCCCGTGGACCAACTCGATTCATATTTTAATCATCACCTCCTCTTTAAAATGCCTTCATGATGATCTATGATTCATACAATGATATTCCACCATTAAATTTTTATTAATGACTGGTGTTTCCATCCATTGGCTCTATTTTTCATAGAGCAATTGAAAATGTATTTACATTTTCCCGGTGACTCAGAGAACAAAATTGCCTAAAATTTGGAGCTCGTGATCCTCATAAAATTATCTTTCATTTGATCCATTTCTTACATGATGAAGTGTATTATTTTTAGGTATATGGAGGAGTGTAGTTTCTCTCAATATCCCCCTCTTTGATGAAATTTTTATTTTCCAAATGATCCAGCGAGCCGAATTGCCTAAAATATGGAGCAAATATTCTTCATAAAATCATATTTCATTCAATCCATTGCTTACATGATGAGGTGAAATATTTCTACAGATGTGGAAGAATGATTTTCCTATCAATATTCTACCCTATTTGATTAACTTCTCACTTTCCCACTAATCAGATCGAGAGAATCATCTAAAATTCGGAGCAGAGTATCCTTGTATAATAAAGAAACTTTTGATATCACTCTCATCTCATTCTGACACCCAAAAGATACACTTCTGAAAATAGTATGTCTTACCAAGATTCACAATCTATGAATAGTAATTTATGCAACATTTTTTCTCTAAGTTTTCATTACTCCTTCCATATTAAGAACCTTTAAAAGTGTTAGATCGAGACACTTACTAAAAATAGACATCCTACAATTAGACTTACTAAAAATATCATACATTAAGATTGTGGTCAAACTTTTCACACTCGGTTTTATCCAATTCATTTCCTTTTCCTTTATCACCCTGGAGCTCAAACACTCATGTATGGAGAAAATTTCAACTTCAAACATTGAGTATCCTAATAAGAGTGATAATGATGTAACAAGTATATAACTAGAAAAATTGAAAACAAGGATGTTGATTAATGCTAATCATATACAAAGAGGACTACATTCTCTCGTGGTTTACTCAAAGTTGGCATGGTCAATTTTGCAATAGAATGGATGGTTCAATCCATCCTAGTAGTCACAGAAAAGGGTCGTCATGTTTAAGTGATTTGGTTAGTCATCTTAGCTCTACACAATGAAAGTCTCATAGTAGTTTTTTTAAACACTTATTCGATGCTTTGGAATGTGTCCACATCTCACAGAAGGATGAGGTTGTAATCACATTGTTTCAATTCAACAGGTGGCCAAATTCAAAGAACATCATTCTCTCAAGATCCATCAAAAGAAAACCCTTCATCAATACAAGATTCTTGTCTCCTACTCATCACTTCTCTCTCTTATTCTCTCTCCTCCTCTCTCTCTCTCTCTAAAATTATATTCCTTCATTAGGAATTTAATTTTTCACTCTTTCATCTTATTCACTTAAGTGGCCTTATTTTTCATTGTAAAAGTCCCTTTTCAAAATTAAGAAAAGGACTTAATTTCATTCCTAGTGAATGTGAAAGGTCACAAGTGGTGGTGAGGTGAAAATTCACATGGGGGGAAGATGGAGAGACTTTTTGTAATCTATAAATTTGTATGACATCTCCATTCCAAGACATTAGCATTTTTTGGTTATTGTATGTTGTTGGATTTTGTTTCACTACTACTACAAGCAATAAGCTACATTCTTATATATTCTTTCTTATGTTCTTCTACTCTATCTACTTTCTAATTTTGTAAGCATTGGAATCTGTTACAACTAAGAAGAAACATTGTTTCTTTGATTAATGAATCCATTGAAATTGATGTTTCTAATTTATTAGTCTTTTTATTTCTTACATGGTTGATTTATTCCTATTAAATGTGGATCTAATTTTTCTAATGTGTGTGAAATATGTAAGTCTAATCACAACATTAACCCCCTCTCTCCATTTTCCCATCTCCTATTTACCTCTCCTCAAATAAAATTCCTCCCTTCTATATTGTACAAGCAATTTTCTACATGTTTAGTGAATTATTCTTGTGTGGTCCCGAGTTATCAAAAACCCCATAATTTTATGTAGTCTTTGTATTTAATAAATGGGAGCCTCCCAATACCTCGAGAAGGAAGGGCCTAGCCCTATGATCATTTGTGAAAATAACTAATCTTTCCTATGACAAATTATTTCACCAAATGGTAGCACTGTGGGATAGTATGCCCCCAAATTTGGATTTCATGGTGATCTATCTAATCATAATAGGGAGAAAGATTCAAATATCTACTGATGTGAAGGAGGTATACATGTGAACATGATCTAAGACCCAATTTTCTCTAGAAAGTATGTAGGATAAATTATATGGGAAATACTATATCATGAATGTGGGGAATGAGACTATGAAGGAGGCCTAGATGTTCCAATTATATTATGTATCGAATGTTTATATTTATCCATATGAGGTGGCCTATGAGGTCGATGTAGTCATCGTGGGCAAGAAGTAAAAGTCACATGTGTAAGAGGCTTAGGTGAAGGTGTGGAAGTATCATGAGATGGAACAAGAGCCTTATATGAAAAGGTAGTTCATGTCAAATCCATATGAATGTCAATAATAGGTGTAGCAAAGTAGATGTGGAATCAACTAAAGGTGTATAATAATAGAAGCTAGGGATAAAGGTTCTCGTGGTGGAGTACCTCAAATATTGATAACACAACACTCATGAATAAACTTGAGGAATAGGTGAACTATGTATGGAATAAATTTTCCCATTACGATCCAAGGGATTCCTAAGACCATGTCAAAATGTGTAACTATAGATCCAATATAAAAATTCATAGATATAGTGAGGGGCCCAACACTAATTAGAACAATGACATGCCCATAAAAATTAGGTGACCTACAGGTCATCCGAGATAATGGAAAATGTATGGGATGCAATAAAGATATTGAACATGTATTATTCTTGTAATTAGGATGCACCATGACATTGTTAATAGCATGAGGACTAATATAAGCATCAATGTGTAATCTATGTGATGAAAAAAAGAGGCAAGAAAATCAACATCAATGAAAGTAATTACAAGTGAAGGAAGATCAGTGAGTGCCAACAAGAAATCTAAGAATGTGATCTCGAAGATGGAGAAGGAGTAACATGATAAGCATGGTTTGAATAGGATTCATGAGCTGATTTTTCATGCTTAGGTAGTGAATCATTAAATATTTTAAGCTTGTCATCATCATTAGTAAATTTAGAAATAGAGATAGTATATTCAGCAACTCAATGTCATAATTGACAATCAAATCTTGGATTAAATTTCTAATATTGAAAAACATGTCAGTAGAATGGACATTGCATCTATGGTAATCACAATGTGCATTTTCATAAAATTTAATTCCATGATTCCTATTAGGGTTTACTTCAAGAGGTTCCGAAGAGAAACTAGAAGAGAAATCAAATTACTTTCTATGAGTTAAGAAAACAACATATATTTTGGATATCATAATCTAGTAAAAATGTGTCATGTAGGTTGTAATTAGAGCTTTACGGTTTAAGATATAACATTGACATGAGTATTAGATTCAATAGTATTTCCTTTAAATTAATATCTACTTGGGAACTTGTTAGTAGATTGATCGGAAAAATTAAAAACATATTTAAATTTTCTTAAATAAAGTAACTTAATTTCATGGATTTTCAGAGAATGACAATAAATGATCAAAAGGGTGAAAGGATTCAAAGAGCAAACATTCTATTAAAATGAGGTAATAAAACTTGAATAAAAAGATCTTGCAATGCAAATTCAGCTAAGACATTGTTCATTCTAAAAACATTATTGTTGTAGCGCAAAACATAGGCACTAAGATGGTCATTATATCTTTACCTCAATTTTTCCATTTTGTACATATGATATTTTCATTCCAATGTTCATAGAAAAGTGAGAAAAAAATAGATTTTATAAAGGAATAAAAGATCGAACAAAGTGCAAGTGCAAGTCATAAAACCATCATAAAGCATAGTCATATAAGCTCCTAGGATACGAATTGGTCAATAGTGTGTCATCACAAGCATAATCTAAGAATGCAACATGAAATTATTGGAGGAACTCTTGAGGATATTTATGGCCATCAAAGAGAGGAAACTTAGGTGAGGAAAAATTAGAAGTAGATAAGAAGAAAATTTGGGTGTAAGAGGACTATGAAGAAGAAGAAAAGAATCAAGAGATGGAGAAGAAGAGGAAGATGCCTGTTGGAATTGCGGAATTTGAGCTTGTAAATCATGATACAAAGAATCTAAGGTATGTGTTCTTGAACAATCATTAGGTTAGATATGAGAAATGAGATGGAAATATATATGAGTGTTAGGTGTAGAAATAGGAACATGATTGGTGCATGCCCCCGCATTGGCTGGGAAAAGAGAGTGCAATGGATGAATTGAGGGTCATAATGGGTATAATGTTAGTTTCTAGAGGAGTGGACGTAGATATCTGATGGGCTTCTTCATGGGCAAAAAAAAAAGAAAGAGATCTAGGTTCTCTGGATGATTAGAAAGGTATGTGTTGGTGAAATATTTTGTCAAGGACAAAATATGGGGTTTTCCACCAATGCTCTGGGACTAAGTCCCTCCTCTTGGGAATGGGGAGGATCCTATTTATTGAAAGCTAGAAATATTGTACACTAATTCTATTATCAAGGTGGTCGAAGACTAGGGGTCACATAGAACACTCCACTAAACCTATGGAAATAGTGTATGGAGGAAAAGGATTATGAGGTATGAGTAGGAGAGGATGAATAGAGAGAAGGTTTCAAGAAATAAATCGGATGCGTCCTTTATTAACCACAAAACCAAAATTATTTCCATATTCAATGAGAAGACACTAATATAAAAAGTAAGATGAAAAATAAAATCAACATAAATTTTAACTCCATTATATTTATTAAAAGATTTGGTCTTTCGTTGGTTGTGCAAGATTACAATGCTCTATTGGAGTAGGATTTGAGAAAGAGATGAATATATTAGGAAAGAAATAGAAGAAAGAAAACTTTTATATAAGGAGAAAATTCTAATCCTTTAGAATAGAGAGAGCCTTATAATTTATATCCAAAGCTAAAGAGTCTTCGCATTCTCATCCGACTTTTCAACTTAAAGCACAATCCAAAAACTAAATAGAAACTTTAAGTGACTTAAGTCACTTTTACAAAAAAATTCTCACAATGGAGAAATAGAATTTTAGATAGAGAAAAGAAGAGAGAGGTTGTTTTCATGTATTTTTGCAAGGGAAAAATTCAAGTTGAAAACTCGATTAACTAAAATATGAATTTTAGAAGTTAATCTAAACTAGGAATAGCAATGAAATAACCGATATGAACTGAAATATAAATACTAACTAATTTTATTTGATATTTGAATGAAATAAAATAATTGAAATAGGAGGAAAAACATACAAACATGAAAATGACTTACCACGCCGCAATACGAGACAGAATAGGATGATGAGCGAGACGAGAGTAGAGTATGGTAGCACACCTCAAGAAATTACAATAGATGATGATTTAGCCAAACCGGGGTGCCTAGGGAGGATTAAGGCACTGTGGGTGCCCTAGTCTCGTAGAAAAACTCAAAACTTGAATCTAGAAGGGTTGCTAGATCTTCGCAATATCTCTATCTTTATCACGTGAGTGTCGTAATAGCTTCTTTGATGACATTATAGATCTCGTAATGAATAATTACCTATAAAACCCCATACAAAGCATCAAACACTGAAAAAATATGTGTATGAAGGGTTCCGAGTGTCCTTAGCAGCCACAATGGTGGACTTACAACTAAGCATCAAACTACATCTCAGACCTAGTGTAGTTATGTTCTTGTGTGTGTAATAGTGTTCCTAGGGTGCCCTAGTGCCAACGACACAAAGATAGCAAGTCAATATCTATATAGAATGCAAAATGATGGATGGAATAGAATAGAATTCCCTTTCCTATATAGTGTGTGTGATACAATGATTCCCAAATGCAATCCCTTGCCTTAGTAGATAACTAGCCCTTAGTATTAGATATTTCACCCATTAGATAGTGAGTATGTTGTGTTTATATAGGGATCTCTTGCTCAAATTTCAACACTAATGACCTGACATGCCAACTAGTAACTAGGGGTATGAGAGGTAAAATCATAATGACTGACCTCAAAACTCTAAATGAGACCCAATTTCAACTAGGACCGAGGCACCTACAATAAGGATCGGAGTGCCCGTGTGCACCCTAATCCCTCTATAGGTATCCTAGTCAAAGACAAAATATGAAAACCGAGTAATTAAAATAGATAAGAATCCCCGAGAGATAACTAGAAATGTGTAAATAATCGACAACTATACAATACACTCAACAATGATGACTAGTGAATCGAAGATATGACTAGAGGATGAGCATTAGTGAATACTTTTCTTGCGCAAGATCCATAAATAAAAACATACTTGGTGGTATAAATGTAATAACAAGTGCGTGATTTTGTAACTCCATTTTCCCCTAATTTATGTTTGTGAGTGAAAAGCTTGGTAACATAAAGTAGATAGAGATGTGTATCCGAGAGAAATCTGGATGATCCCAAGTTGTAGTAGAATGTGCATATGTGGTAGTAAAAGTGTTCCGAATGAACTATGTAGTGTAAAACAATGGATCAACGTGTTGATCCATACAACGTAGTGAGAAACGTAATGTCATGATGAAGTATGCTAAATGAGATTGATGATAGAAATGTTAGATGATTGTTGATTTTAAACGTTGTATGATGACGATGATATGGGATATGGAGTGATCAATTCCCAACCCAATTTTGCATGTACGAATAACTCGACTAGAGGATTTGGTCATCCTACCGCAGAGGAATCATGTAGGGAGACAGTGTGTTATTCTCCAATCTCTAACTACATCCTCAATATATAGCCACCTGCAGACGGACTTAGATCAAACCTTATTGGTTTTTGGATCCAAATAATTTCAATCAAACAATCGACCCATATAGGAGTGGTATAGGAAAGGCACTCTTTCCCCACTCCATGAGTGTTTCCCAAATGTGATGGCTTCGAGTTAGGTCATCTAGAAGTAAGTGTAAACTATAGAATGACTTCCCAAGTTAGGTCATCTGGGAAAGTAATGCATGTAATTCCCAAGTCAAGTTATCTGGGAGGCCAATTGTGTTATATTGTATTGATTGAATAATATGACTTCAATTGTTAGAAATTTGAATGTGTTGATTGATTAATTGATTGATTGTCTTGATTGGTTACTCATAGAGAGATTTTAAGCTAGTTTCCCCTATGTTAGGACATTAGGTGGAATGGATATAAATTTATGAATAATCACATGGAAATATTTTAACAATTGTTTCCCCAAAGTTAGGTCCTTAGGGGGAAGTGATGAAATGTTGAATATAGTAAATGTATGTTTGTTTCCCCTAGGTTAGTTCATTATGGGGAATTAATGGTGAAATTCCACGTGGTTGATTATTAAATGTTTAAAATTATCGAGTCGGTGGTGTTTGTTTCAATGCATGATGATATAAGGGGAATTTTAAGATGACCCGAATTGCATACCCCATGTTAGTGAAATGGGAAGTAATGATATGAATGAATGCTAAGCCGAAAGGAATAAACCCCAAAATATATATAATGTGATAGAAAATGCAAAAATATGTATAGATTGAGTGAAAAATATGTTGAGGAGAGATATAATGTGTGTGTCATATAGATGATACGATAGTAGGTAGAATTCATAAAATAACTCCACAAATAGGGTGTAAATCGAAGTAAAAATGCTCAAGATATGAAGAAAATTGTGTGGTGTGAATTAGTTGTGAGAATAAGCGCAAAATAATGACCATAGTAATATGAGTGATGAAAATGAACTATAGATAGTACGATGAAAAATTGATTAGTCACTTCATTTTTCTTTTACACGAGCATGATAGTGAGCTCTGAGTAAGTAAGGATTCCACAAGTGAGAGTAACACGTCTTAGCCGGTTTGAGATGGTGGCGACTACCGTAGCATCACGCATTTGGCAGTGGAGTTGATAAGTGTGTTGTTTTTCGAAAAATGTATGGTGTAGTTGTTATTTGTTTTTGAATTTTTGAAAATTTGATATTTTTAATAATCTTGGTGTTTTATACCGGACAGAGCAAGTGAGGGTGCTAGTGAACCCGGGATAGGAACATCCAGATCCATGCGCTAGTGTCCTTCTTCTGGGTGCCCACCTTGAATCTAGGTGCCTTGGTCCAGAAAGTGTGTATTTCGTCTAGAATGGTGTAAATGTGATTTGTAATGTATAGTAATGTGATAAGCAAGTGTGTTCAGTTTGTATAATGATCTAACATTGTGTTTGTTGTCATTTTGTGTTGTGTAGAGAGACATTCACTCGAGGGAGTTTAGCAAGGGTCGTCATATGACTTATTTTTTCATGATAGGTTTGTTAGATGAAGATTGGGATGTTATGGACCATATCGGCTGCAAAGACACAAAGACACGATGGGGATGTGCCCCATAATATTCCTATGTTAACTACATTATGTGAGAGGTGGTGCGTGGATAGGTGCATGTCTTTTGTACCTACCAAGAAAATTTTTAAGGAACCCCCCCCAAAACAAAACTTAAAGAAATCATGGAAAATATCCCTGTAACCAATTTCGTGGTTTTGGTGAATGAACCTATTTCATTATTTCGAATAAAATGGTAAAATATTAAAAAAATATTGGAAATCAAATGGTGAATCTCCGTAACTAGTTTGGTGAATACCCTCTGTCAAATTTAACTAGAATAAGGCCCAAAATTTTCATTTCAATTCCAGGAATCGACTCGTTAAGGATTCTTTTGCATGCCTTACCTTTACACTCAAGTGCTTGGAATGTGTGACACTTGGCCACTCAGAGGAATAGGAAAATGACATGTGGCATCTTCTGATTTCTCACTACCACTCTGCCTTACCTCACTAACACCATGGACCTAAAACTTTATTGAATTGGTTCATTCTGTGGGCTTGGAGTCTATAGAATTCCTTTTCCTTGATAAGGCCTGAATCCTACCACATGGTCATCTAATAAATAATCTGCATCATTTGATAGGAAGAGGAAAATGACATGTGGTATCTTCTGATTTCTCGTTACCACTATGCCTTACCTTACTGACACCGCGGGCTTGAAGTCCATGGAATTTCTCTCGCCTTGATAAGGCCCACAATCCTCGCCACATGGATGTATGATAAATTATCTACATGATTTGATATATTAAGATCAATGGTGTAGAATCTATTCTAGGATGAAGGCCTGACACACTCACATTTTGAATGGAAGTGCCTAGAATAGGCCTAGTGAAGTGACAACTGTCATCCACTGAATGGAATTTGAAAAGATACTAAATTTAACAATAACATCTATAGTGAAAGACTTAATCATTCACAATGATGTTCTATTACTTGCGAGGTGATATTTAACGTCCATTGAAATTTTGTTACCTAAAGGCATACGCAACAAATTCAACAACATGGGAAGAATATATTTATAGAATTTTTGGACCGTGTAAGACTCAAAATATACATTTCAAGTAAGTGTCATCCTGTATTTGATTCTTTAAATATTATCATTTTATAAGTAGCATTGTATAAGCCTTCTCTTTGAAATATTTCAATATAAGGGTTGAAAAATTAGGGTTGAGGGTTTCCAAATTCTAGAATCCAAAATTCCAAGCATGTCTACTTCCATAGGAGCCCAAAATAAAAGTAAAACCCAAATCCCATACGCCAAACTACTTAAAACCCTTGGTTTTATTGATGAATATCATGATATTTATGATCTTGTAATTGGCACAAGAACTTCACAACTTAGATACATATCTGAGAATAAGGAAAATGAAATTAAACGATCAAACCCATCAGGTAAAGTTAAAGTTTGGATAATATAGGGGGATGGATTGGGACGTATGATGCTCCACAAGGTTTTACCCTACCCTGAATTTGTTATTCTATGTTCCCTTAATGACGATGGGAAAAACAAGCAATTATTGTAAATGGTATGGATATTAAATGTTGTCCATAATGGAGATAAATCTTGGCCATGCGTTAGGATTTTAAATTAAATATTTAGGAACCGTCATCATAAACCTTTAAAAATTGCTAATGATTATCATGCCACCACTCAAAATGATAGAGATGAGTTTTTGCAAAAATTAACACTTGATGGAATGGTACCAAAAGGGAAGCCTCCATATATAATTGATATGTTTAAACAATGGGTTAGGAATACCATTTCTATGCTAGTATTTTTCCTTGGATTTGATAGTGATGAGAAAGTGGATGAAACCCTCCTCGAAATGGTATATAATATCCATTTTGTTTCTCCACCTTGTGCATATAGATTTGTTGAGCACATTGCAGAATATATGCATAAACAATTATTAACAATAAAAGAAGGCTCTGGAACTAAGACCTTTAGGTTCACTACCTACTTGTGTTATTTAATTCTATGGCGGTTTGGTGAATAGTTTGGCAAAACAAAGTTTTTAATTCATCCCCTACAATGATGTTGAGGACCACTAAAAGTATCAAGGCCTCATTAATTGAGTTTACCCCAAGACAAGAATGCTTGATAATCAAAGGGACTACAATCAATTTGTGGACTACTTTTGGACTCCAATTTATCAAGCAATTTCAAAAAGTACAATGCCTAGATTGCCTATGACCTGTAGAGATTGCATTCAACTGGGATCAGAAATATAGTTAGTTGACGATACTTCATGGAGGAATATATTATGCTAAAATTTTATGGATCAGGAGTATAAACTTACAAATTTCCAATACATGTGACATATATGTTTTTTTCCTGGAACATATATGAGAATATGGAAAGCACAAATAAACTGTATTTTTTTACTCAACAAAAGAGGAGCATATTTCCTTCCTTACCATTTTCATGTGGAGGGTTCACATTTGAGAGAAAAGAATTTAATTTGGCACATGAAAATTTACAAATTTTTAAGTTTGATGTTGATTCTCACTGGGTGTATGACCCATGTGAGGTGATTAAAGCAAGGGTAGTAGCAAACAAGACCTCACCACCAAAATTCAACATGAAAACAAACCCTTGCTAGAAAATTTGAAAAACAAGAACTCTTGGGATGAAGTAAAAATAGTAATGGATGAAATTTTTATTGAGAAAGGAATTAGTTTTCAAGAGTTATCAACACAAATTATGGGATTTCCTCCACAAAAATAGGCAGAGGATTTTCAATCTGCCAAATTTTATGTAAAATCTGATAAAAAGTCCTCTAAAAACATGCCAAAGCATATATATCATGAATTTCAATATTAAAATTGGAAAATGTCATAAATCATTATCTTTTGGTCTATGAGGCAGGACCTAGGTGATCCAAAATTTGTTTCAAAGTACGGTTCTATTCTAGAAGATGTAGATTTCAGAAAATTATGGAATGAAGCACATCTTGCAAAGGAAAGTAGTGATGATGAGACTGACTCTGAGGAATTACACACTCCCCTTAGCACATATAAACCAAGTCTCGATGAAATCTTGAAAAAAAGTCTACAGTAGCTTATAGCTAAAAAGATGGGTTTTAGTGGTGGTGGTTTGGGTTCAACAGGCAAGGCATTTGGCTTCCACCAAAGGTACATCCTAGAAGAGGTTCCGATAGGTCAGGCCTTAGAGCTTCACCTTTGAAGAAATAACCACTGCATACAAAAACTACGAGTGGTGATCCAATGCATATTTCTCCGATTCAAATCCTCGATAAGAACGCTTTCAACCACGCGTTGAAAATCCAACTCCAAGAGGATAATTTGGCAATGAATTTGTTAGTATTTTTATTATTAGCAGTTCTAGTGATTATGGTAGTAGTGGTCAAAAATTACCACAGTAACATATTATTCTAAAGAAGCCAATACAAACAATTGAAGTTCATATTGTCCTAAAATGACCGAGAAGAGGCAAAAGATAGAGTCGACACGATATAAGCTGATTACTTTGCAAAGGTTAGCATTGCCTCAAGGTAGCTAATTATATAATGTGGTGCCACCCCTCAAAAAATTTATAATCCACGGTGAAATTCTTCCCAAACTTCAACTACTTCTCCATTCAAGGTGAAGCAGTTAAATCCTACAAACACCTCATGTTTTGATTACCGAGTTGATTTTTCCCATAATCGGAAAGAGATAAAAGAAACAAGAAGAAAATTCTACATGTTATTATAACTTTAGATCATGCCACAATGATGGTATTTCCTACATATAACCCAAATCATAGATACCATGGAATACATTTATGTTGTGCCCAAAGTTGTAAAACCAGAGAATCAAATGGTTTCTAGTGACTACAATGTAACCTCCTTCAAATGGATTTTACCGGAATGAAACCTTGTGACAAAATAAATGTATCAAAAAGGAACAATGATGTGGTATACACAACATTTATAAAGGAAAATAGAGATAACAATAATTTGAATAATAAAAGTCAAAAACTAGAGGAGTAACTAGAAAATAAGAAAGAAAAAGGAAAATTGGCACTTAAAAACAAGTGAGTTGGAGAGGAAGATAAAATCATCTACCTCTATGATTGTAGTCACTACAAATGAACATGCACAACTAGAATGGAAGAAGTGAATAAAAATTCACAGGATAGACAAGTAAGAATAATATATTAGAACAAACACTAGGAGAATTGCAAGAGGTTCTAAAGGCAAGAGAAAGAAAAGGCCAAAAAATGGGAACATAGCGTAGATGAAGAGAGAAGCTAGGGGATGATTGTAAAATGAAGAGAAAAAATAAAATGAAATATTGCATTAGGAGTTGGTACAATCACAAAATGAAATACATTCTTCCAACATCAAACTATCTAAATTTTATAAAAAGGCATTGATTACTATGATGAATAATGTTTGGGGGGAAATAAACCAAAAAATTGATGATTTGATTAGATTGTTTGAATCGTGGCGGATCTAGAAAGAATCTATGATAAGATCCGTGTATATAAAATTGTTAGCAGAAAAGTGATGGCTTTAAGAGAGGATACAACAAGGAAAATTTTGGAAGTTATTTACAAATTGGTGACATGAATTTGGCATCCGAGGAATTCGAACCAGTTTTATGCCTCAATAAAGGTATCATCTATCATTCAAAAGTGTGTGATTCAAAGAGAATCATAGGATTTGTTGAATAAGTGTCAAAGAATGTTACAAGAGCTGCATGGAAAGGTACAAGAGTTCACAAATCTTGGTTTTCCAATTCCTTTGACAAAACACATTCATTAAGAAGGATGCATTCCAAAAGAACATGAAAGAAAAAATGATGCAAGAGAAGAATTAAATTCCTAAGAAGGTAGATGAGAAAAAATTGTTGTCTTCATTAAACCATTGATAACCTTGTCAGTAAGTTTTCATACAAAAATAAAGGAAAGCTCCACTCTCAGTTATGAATTGATAACAAAGTTACATGTTAGTCACTCTGATTTACAACAAATTGTAATTCCAACAAATGAAGAGTGGAGCATGTTATAGAAGATGATATAATTAAGAGTATTTTAATTTTGAAAATTGTTCCTTTTGTTATAATCTTCAATTTTTTCATACAAGGCATATATCAAGCCATTTGATTGAGGAATAGTGTTATTTTTAAATTTTCATTTCAAGATAGTTGGTTCACAAAATTGAAAAAGATTTTTGTTAATGCTTTATAATTATAGGTATATGAGAAACATAAGTGTTTTTTAATATATTATATGAACATCTATATCACGTGATATCCATCTCATAAGTGTTTTTAAAAAATGTATTTCTATTATGAAGACAACAAATCAATGCAATGTATTTCAAGTTTCATTCCAAAGACTACAAATTGACACAGTGTTTTTAAAAAAATAAAAAATAAGGAAAAATATATTATCGAACAATGTATTGAATATTTTAATATATTAATTATTATATGAACATCTATATCATGGGATATCCACAAATGGAAGTTTGCAATTTTATGGTGGATCATCCCTATCATTTGATTCACCGGATCCCCGATTCTCACTTTGTTGACAATAAACTATTGTAATAGGGTCATCTATTGTATTTGTGCCATTGTTTTCATCCCCTCTCCTTTCATTAATCAACTTCCATACTGTTAGAGCCCTGTCATAGGGAAAGTTATCCACTTCATACCGTGATGTGTAAATTCTCAAATAATTTTACAAATTTTTGTCAAGCTTGTTTCGTAATTTTGACTTTATAAAGGTCAAGGAACTAAAAATTCTCTCATCTTCAACTAAACCCAAAATCATTGTTTGACATAGATTAACCAATGAGAAAAACTCAGAAATGATTTGTTACTGAAATAGTAGCTAGCTAACCCAATTTTTTTCCATAGTTGGGTTATTGCTCCACACTCTAAGGGATTATCCAAACATTTGAATTTCTCAATCATTGTAAAGGCGAAATCACGCAATTGATCAATAAAAATTTCCTTTCTTAAAATGTCTATAATATTCATTCCATTGATATCAATAGGCTTACAAAAAATTTGAATTAATGTAGTCAACATCTTGAAGTAGTCTTCCTACAAATATCTTTCATTATGGACAGTATTCCAAAAGGTGGGATTTACTATAGCCATTTCTTCAAGAAAATCATTCCTTCTAAATCATTCCCTTATTTTTTCTAGTAGGAAAACTACAATTTCTCTTAACCTCATCCTTGTTGATGATACAATGCTATCAAACAAAGTGACCCTATGACATTTACCTTCTCAACCTTATTGGGTACTACTTTAAACATGTACATAGGTATCTCATATCCATGTAAAGAAGCACATACTTCCCCAAACAAGATGATATTCAAGAATTGACTTTCATTTCCGATATTTATTTAATCATTCCAACCATCAAACTTTAGACCTATAAAACCAGTTTCATTGACAAACAAATATTCTATTTCCAAACAATCTCGTTTTCTCAAACTAGAAAAACCAACAACATAGATAGTTCTTTCTTGTGTTTGTTTAATTAAAAAATTAATTTAATCCAACATGGGAAAGAGACCACACAACATCATAAATGACTCTATATCAGTCAAATGATGTATCAAATCATGGGCCTTATCCACTTCCATGTGATTCTACCACATCACTCCTAATAAGGATTGATACTCATTGTACTCCCTACGAACTAGTTGGTCCAGTGAGATCCACCTGGTGTTGACATATTTTACTAGTTTAAGAAGATTTTTAGTCCAAAAATATTTGTAATTCCATGAACCTTTTAGGACTACGGCTTAAATAAGCATGCACCTATCAAAAAAGGTCTTCAACTTTTTCTATAGGTTTAAATTTGTCAAGTATTTTGCAAGCTAGGTTCATTATATGAGCCATACAATGAATGGAAATCATATACGGGAAATGATATGTTTGTATTCTTACACACATGTCATTATGATTACCTTGCATAAAAATGCCCCATATGTCTCGAAACATACTATCTTTGATGTAATTACAGCATCATCCATGTCACCGATCTTTTCAAATGTTTTATCTCCAACTCACAAAGGTTTTACAGCATTGGAGTTCTCTCTCATCTTTTGAATGGAAATTAAATGAGGATATATCACATGATTTTGAACAATATACACATGCATACTGAGACCTAAGCAAGTATTATCTAATGGTGTAACCTCATCAATAGACAAAGAAATGTATCATGCAGACTTCAATTTATCTTTCAAGTATTCATTCTCAATCAAATAGTTAGGCATTTTCCCAATCCCAACCACTACTTTCTAACTAGTGAGAATGAGGAAAGTGTGGGACACCAAGAAAAGAGAATTTCTTTTTTTTGTTCGGAAATTTTGTTAGAGGACGAATTCTTTTTAAAATGTGAAAAACAATAGCTAGCTAAACTATTTTACTTTAAAACTGTTTTGAATGATCTTGCTAAATTGAGAGGTAATTGTCCCTCCATTCGCTATAATCATGTTATTTCAGTTCTCTTGTACTCTTAAAAAAAAATCATACCTAATATGCAAACAATCATCTCGTATTTTTCCATCTAGTAACATTCTTCTCAACACCATCTA